>JBBBDQ010002665.1:10000-35000 GCA_037127315.1 Ascarosepion bandense | reverse complement strand
ATATATATATATATATATATATATATATATATATATATATCAAATTAGTACCTAAGTTTTATGAAAAAACAGTTGAAAAATATTTTCCTCATTTTGAAAAAATAGCAATAAATTTAGGATGGCCTTACGAAATCTGCTCAACACTCTTACAGACGGTTTTGGTCGGCAGAGCTGCTAATATATACTCAGCTGTCAGTATTAAAGAGGTCACAGATTATGAAAAATTCAAAAATGCCATACTAAATGCATATGAATTGGTACCAGAGGCATATAGGCAGAAATTTCGGAATTATAAAAAGTTCGAGGGGCAGACATACGTTGAGTTCGCTAAGGAAAAAGATCTGTTTGATAGATGGGTTAGGGCGAAAAAAATAATGATAATAAGTTACGCCAACTCATTCTTATTGAAGAACTAGCAGTATAGCCCGGCGTTGCTCGGGTGTAATGAAAGCTTTAAAACTAATCCATGGTCCCGGAACTAAGATTCAGCCGAAAGAATATTTGTGTGAAGTTGGTGAGAATCGGATAAAAATTTTGGATTTGTATCAAGGATATACAGACAGATAAACAGGCACACACGCAAACATCTTGCCTTATATATATATATATATATATATGTGTGTGTGTGTGTGTGTGTGTGTGTGTGTGTGTGTGTATTATCGATTTTCTGCACTATTGTAAGAACTGCAATCTTGAAACTTCTGAATATCGTTTCTTATGTCTTTGTCTATGTGTGTATCAAATTTGATTAAAATCGGACCACTCCTTCTATAACCCGATTTTTTCGTTTATCGATATTTATCGGAGATACCTCGACACAAGACCTAGCTAAGAACACTCGCTGACGCTTATAGTACAACTGTGTAAATTTTCAAGAAAATCGGTTCAGCCGTTTCGGAGTCTATAGGTAACGAACACACAGACACACACACATACACACATACCAAGTTCCATTTATAAATAAGTTTAGATATAAACAATGCGTTTCACAGGATATTCGAATACATCTCGATGATAAGAACATAGAATCAATCAACGAGGCTGCAGCAATAGCAGATGCCTAGAGTTTAACTCGAAAAAAGAGTTTTGAAAAAATCAAAATAACCGATAACTGGTCAGGCTATCAGATAAATACACAAACACTGTCGGAATCTCACCCTCATAATGTATCTCAAAAAATGATATACCCCCCAAAAAATAAGAGATACACCTAAAAGTTCTGTTCCGGCAGAATCAAAAATTTCCTGTGCTTACTGTCAGAAGGCTAATCACATAATATCCGACTGCCGAATCCTAAAAAAAAAAAAAAAGACGGGAAGAAAGAAACTCCCTTCAACCTCGTGCTTCTTGCTATAAAACAGAAAGAAAAAAAACTAACTCCTTTGCTCATTCTTCCTTCTCTAAACTAGGTGTTAGCGAAAATAAAAACTCATGGATGGAAAATTATAAACCATTTTTATCCCAGGGTTCTGTTTACATCGACGACCCTGAGAAAGCTAGGCCTGTCCAAATCTTGCGAGACACCGGTGCGTCTCAAACCTTATTATTAGAAAGCATATTACAGTTATCGAAATCGACCTTCACTGGTGATTTTGTTTTATTGCAAGGCGTTGAATTAGGTGTAATTAAGGTTTCTCTTCAGAAAATTCATATAAAATCGAAATTGGTGAATGGTCCAGGTGTAGTTGGTATACGACCAACCCTGCCAGTTCAAGGGGTCTCCTTACTATTATGTTAGGAAACGACTTAGCAGGTGACAGGATAATGGCAGAACCAGTCGTCTGTGATAAAATAGAAATAAACGATGAAAACAGTGAATTATACCCTGATTGTGTTATTACTAGGGCAAAAGCAAAGAAACAAATTTCAGAAAGGAAAGATTCAGCAACACCAGCTAATTGGTTACAATTAAATGAAACCTTTATATCTCATCATTTAGGGCAAAACAATAATTCAGATAAAAAATTAAATAAACCACCCTACCAAAAAAGAAATGGCACAGAAAAAATGAAAGAAGATCTAAATAAAAATCAACTTGTTATTGAACAAGAAAAAGATCCTATGTATTTTAAAAAATAAAATACTCCCTTTAGAAGAAGCAAGAAAAGTTAGAGAATGTTTTTATATGAGAGATGGCATTTTCATGAAGAAATGGCGCCCATTGGATGCCAGTCTAAATGAGGAGTGGAAGATAATAAACCAAATAGTGGTCCCGAAAGTATACAGACAAGAAATACTAAACATAGCTCATGATACTCCAATGTCAGGACATATAGAAATAAATAAGACCTGTGAAAAATATTAAATAACTTTTACAGGCCGAAACTTAGACAGAATGTCGTCAGTTTCTGTAACTCCTGCCATACATGCCAGATTGTTGAAAAACCTAATCCAAAGATTCCGTCCGCCCCTCTGAAACCTATTCCAACATTTGAAGAACCTTTCAGTAGAGTACTAGTTGACTGTGTTGGCCCTCTTCCAAAAACAAAAATAAGAAACCAATATTTATTGACAATTATGTGTGCGTCAACTCGCTTTCCAGAGGCTATTCCTCTAAAAAATATTAAAGCTAGGACTATTGTTAAGGCTTTAACTATGTTTTTCTGTTTAGTCGGGATTTCTTCGGCTATTCATTCAGACCAAGGTTCTAATTTTATGTCTTGCTTATTTCAACATGAAATGAGTGAAATGGCTATTAAGCAATACAAATCCAGTGTTTATCACCCCGAATCACATTGGGCTCTTGAGCGTTTTCATCAAATGGGAAAGTCTCTGATCAGAAATTATTGTTATCAATATAAAGAGGATTGGGACAAAGGGGTTCATTTTGTTTTGTTTGCGGCTAGAGGAGCTGTTCAAGACATTCTTGGGTTTAGCCCTTTTCAGTTGGTTTTCGGACATACGGTTGGGTGTCCTCTAAGAGTTCTAAAAGAAAAATGGTTGACTGAACAAAATGAGATGCATCTTTTAGACCATGTATCAAATTTTAAAGAGAAATTATACAATGCTTTCAAAATAGCCCAAGAAAATCTAAAAAAAAAAACTCCCAAATTAAAATGAAGTCTAGATACGATAAAAATAGTAAAGATCCTAAATTTGAAAGTGGTGACAAAGTTTTAGTATTTTTAACAATTCCTAATCATCCTCCCCAAGCAAGATATTTTGGTTCTTATGAGATAAAAAAGAAACTTCATGACGTAAATTATATCATCCGCACCCCGGATGGAAGGAAAAAAGAAAAAATTTTACCACATTAATATGTTAAAAAGTTATCGACAGAAATTATGTAACTAATATTAAACCAGTCTCAACCTTAATCTAAACTTATTTATAAATGGAACTTTGTCTCTGTGTCTGTATGTGTGTGTGTCTGTGTGACCGTTACCTATAGACTCCGAAACGGCTGAACCGATTTTCTTGAAAATTTACACAGTTGTACTATAAGCGTCTGCGAATGTTTTTTAGCTAGGTTTTGTGTAGAGGTACCCCCGATAAATATCGAATATCGATAATCGAAAAAATCGGGTTATAGAAGGATTGGTCCGATTTTAATCAAATTTGATACACTCATAGACAAAGACATAAGAAACGAGATTCAGAAGTTTCAAGGTTGCAGTTCTTACAATAGTGCATAAAAAGATATATATATATATATATATATATATATATATAAGGCAAGATGTTTGTGTGTGTGTCTGTTTATCTGTCTGTATTTTTTTCAGCCCTTTTATTTTAGCTTTTGCTTCGCGTTTGGTTCTAAGTAGGTATAATTGTAGTTCTTAGTCTCAGCCGTGATACCATTTACTCAGAGGACTTATTTAACCTTCAAAATTCAGTTTACGATGAAAAAAACTTATTTGATATCGATACCAGGAAATCAAAATTTGACTTACATCCATTCATTTTTCTTTCAGTCTACGGTTTCGCTTTAACTGGAAACAACTATGGCTTTTTAGTCTTTCGTGCCAACGTCCAAAGAGTCTGAGCTCTAGGACCATGGGTTATTTTTAAAGCTTTCATTACACCCGAACATACTGCTAATAAACATTAAAAATACAAATCAATTTGAAGATAATTTAGACAGTAATAAAGATACAGTTATTAGGGAGAATGGCATGGGCCAGTGTAGTCATTTAAAAAACTCAGAAATCCTATGTCATTTAAATGTAAAATTCAAACATTTATCAAATGAGAAAAGAAAAGAAATTCATAGTTTGGTCAATGATTTCAAAAATCTTTTTCCTGATGTTCCTGGAAAAACAACGGTTGCAGTACATGATGTTTTAGTCGGAGATGAAAAAAACCATCAAACAACATTTTTACCGGGTAAATTCAATCAAGCTTCAGCAGTTGAGAGCAGAGATTAAATACATGCTGAATAGTGGCATAATTGGACCAAGCAACAGTTCTCCTTGTATTCTTATACCAAAATCTGATGGCACTTACCGATTTGTAACAGATTTTAAAAAAGTAAATGCAGTAACCAAAAGTGACTCTTTTCCAATTCCTAGAATTGATGACTGTATTGACAACATCGGCAAGGTGAAGTATGTCAGTAAATTTGATTTAATGAAAGGTTATTGGCAAGTGCCCCTAAATGACAATGCCAAAGAAATTTTAGCATTTGTGACTCCAGATGGTTTATACCAATATAAGGTCATGCCGTTCGGGATGAAAAATGCGCCGGCAACATTTCAAAGGATGATGCATTCCCCTCTACACGAAAATCAAAGACTTACAAGATGGAGTCTTCTCCTGCAAGAATATGACATTATTATAAAACACATTAAAGGGAAGAACAATGTTATTTCAGATGCCTTATCTCGAGCATAACTTAAAAAAAAAGATTTATGACATTATGATCCATTGCTTTACAACAAAAAAATAGACTGATATTGTTTTATAAAAGTTTTTCATTATGATTTCAAAATTTTTACTTTGAAGTGGGGAAGTGTGACGAGGATGCATTTATATAAAATATATTAATAATGTCTAAAACGTTAGAGTAAGGAATTCTGTTGAATCCTACTTGTTATTATAAAAAAAAACTTTTAATTCATGAAGTCGTTATTAAATAGAAAAATTAGGAATAGAACGTTTTGGAAGATTGTAAAATATTCCAGTAAAATCGAGAAAATTCGAAATGATTCTAGAAAAATGCAAATTATGTGTTAGCCCCTATCAAAATAGGTTTGGGGAAGAGAGTAGCTAGTTGTTAAAAAGATTTGCTGAGATTATCAACTCCGGCTCGATTAGTGGATCTGTGCATCCAGCCGAAAGAATCTCTACGAAAAGTTGCTGACTAATTGATTAACAAAGAGGAGTTTTATTCTGGAGGTATTAAAATGTAATCATATTGTCAAAATGTCTATATTCATGAGGAAATAGTGTTCCGTATCGGAAAAAGAGCATATGTGGTAAAAAATAATGTGGACATAGTAATCAACATTGCATGGTGACTGTCGATTTCACGTATTCTTCTTCTTCAGGTCCCTTCAGAACGTAGGCGACTATAGACTTCCACTTGGGCCTGTTTATTGTCGTTCTCTGTATATTTCCTCTTGGTATCTCTCCCAAACCCTGCTCTGCCACCCATTTTCTCAGGCCTAACAAATATTTCTTTCGGCTGTCTCTCTTTCATTCTCTCCGTCCTGGGAGTATTAGATTCTTCAGGCCCTCATCCTTCTTACGTGTCTCAGGAACCTTATAACAACATGTAAGAGAAAACGAAATGTAAGGCAAATAAAAATTTAAACTTATTTATAAATGGAACTTTGTCACTCTGTGTGTGTGTGTGTGTGTGTGTGTGTGTGTGTGTGTGTGTGTGTGTGTCCGTTACCTATAGACGCCGAAACGGCTGAACCGATTTTCTTGAAAATTTACACAGTTGTACTATAAGCGTCTGCGAGTGTTCTTAGCTAGGTTTTGTGTCGATAATCGAGAGAATACATAAGAAAGTCATAAAAAACGATATTCAGAAATTTCAAGGTTGCAGTTCTTACAATAGTGCAGAAAATCGATAATATATATATATATATATATATATATATAAGGCAAGATGTTTGTGTGTGTGTCTGTTTATCTGCCTGTATGTCTGTATTTTTTTCAGCCCTTTTATTTTAGTTTTTGCTTCGGGTTTGGCTCTAAGTAGGTATAATTGTTGTTCTTAGTCTCAGCCATGATACCATTTACTCAGAGGACTTATTTAGCCTTCAAAATTCACTTTACGATGAAAAAACTTATTTGATATCGATAAAAGGAAATCAAAATTTGACTTGCATCCATTCATTTTTCTTTCAGTCTACGGTTTCGCTTTAACTAGAAACGACTATTGCTTTTTAGTCTTTCGTGCCAACGTCCAAAGAGTCTGAGCTCCAGGACCATGGATTAGTTTTAAAGCTTTCATTATACCTGAGCAACGCCGGGCTATACTTCTAGTCAAACATAAGCCAAAAATGTGGCAAGAATGGAAATAGATAATACAGGGTGACCTTAAAGTTCGTGTACACTTTTAAAAAAATTGTAACTTGATTTGTATTTCCTATCCATACACAAGGGGTTCTTGATTATCATAACGTCTTTTCCGAAAATGTCGAGGTTGTTGAACATCCTTATGATGTCCTTGTGTCGTGCTTTGTCGAACGCCTACGAGGAACTTACTTATCACCAATTGAATACTGAGGAAATGTTGGTGGTTCGCTACAATTCGCGTAGCATAGCCAGTCCTAGCCGTGAAGGTTGGAACAGGTAGGAGTTAGGAATGTATTTCATCTTTTATTTCCGAAATTTTTACGAAATGAATTGACTCCTACATATTAATCTTAAGTTGTTGAGATTGTGGCCGCCAATGACGAATCCTGGCAAGGCTTTTATTTCTCTCATAATTGCTTCGCTGTACAGGTTGAAAAGATCCGGTGAGAAAACACATCCTTGTCTTACGCCCCTTTCTATTTTTGCTTACCTACTGAGTTCACTTCCTATCCATACACAAGGAGTTTGCTGCCAATATAGATTCTTGATTATCATAAGTTCTTTCCGAAAATGTCAAGGTTGTCGAGCATCTCTATCAATTCTTTGCGCTGTACTTTGTCGAACGCCTATTCGTCGTCTGTAAAGCACAGATAAAAGTCCTTCTGCATTTGTATTGCTCTTTCAGATCGCATTCTGAGCATGAATATCGCATTCCTCGTTCCGGTATCTTTAACGAAGCCACATTGTTCTTGTCCTATCACTGGACCAATTTTGCTGGGCACTCTGTTCATCAGAATCCGGATGATGAGTTTTGTTATGTGGCTCATTAAATTAATTGTTCGGTGGAGCTCACATTTCTTTGCACCTGGCTTCTTGTTATGAAGATTGACCAGCTTAAGTCCTCCGGTATATTGCCACTGCTGTAGATTTAATTTATTATTTTCTGTTAGTCTATCGACGCCAAAGCCTTCTAAGGACATCAACATCTTTATTACAATCCCGTTTGGTCCCGCTGTTTTGTTTCTCTTCAATTTGGCCATTGCCGATTCCACTTCGGGTTTTAATTTTTTTTTTTTTACTCTTCTTTTTACTGATGACCATACATTCAATTTTCTTGTAGTTTATGCTCAGTCCTTTCTATTCACGTTCTTTTGCTACCTTCTGTAGAAGGTCCTGCATTTTCCTTTCCGTGTCTGCTGTCAGCACCGTGTCATCCGCGTATCTTAAATTGTTGAGATTGTGGCCGATGACGATTCCTGGCAAGGCTTTTATTTCTCTTATAAGTGCTTAGCTGTACAGGTTGAAAAGATCCGGTGAGAAAACATCCTTGTCTTACGCCCCTTTCTATTTTTGCTTACGTGCTGAGTTCACTTCCTATCCATACACAAGGGGTTTGCTGCCAATATAGATTCTTGATTATGATGACGTCTTTTCCGAAAATGTCGAGGTAGTCGAGCATCTCTATCAAGTCTTTGCGTTGTACTTTGTCGAACGCCTTTGCATAGTTTATAAAGCACAAATAAATGTCCTTCTGCATTTGTATTGCTCTTTCAGGTAGCATTCTGAGCATGAATATCACATTCCTCGTTCCGGTGTCTTTAACGAAGCCACATTGTTCTTGTCCTATCTGTGGGCTGATTCTGCTGCACACTCTGTTCATTAGAATCCGGCATGTGAAATAATAAAAAATTCTCAAATACAGAAATTCTTCTTCTTCTTCTTCTTCTTCTTCTTCTTCTTCTTCTTCTTCTTCTCTTCAGAATAAAGGCGATCATGGACTTCCACTTGACCCTCTCTCTTGTCGATCGCATGATATTTCCTCTTGGCATCTCTCCAAAACTCTGGTATACTATCTATTTTTCAAGCCTATCAAGTATGTCTTACGCTGCTTTTGCCTGTCTTACCTTCTATCCGTCCTGGGAGTATTAAGTTCTCCAAGCCCTCTTTCCTTCTTCCGTGACTCAGGAACCTCATAGCAATAGGTAAGATAAAACTAAATATAAGACAAGTTAAAATCAAATATAAACCAAAAATTGGACAAGAATAGAAATCGACAATATTACAATATAACAGGGGATAAAATACTAACTAAAGTATTAAATTAAAATATTGATCCTAGATTAGCTAGACATTAGAAATTGGACAATATCAACGTCCAACCCAATGAGCAAGCAATATAATAGTTTTTTAGAGTATTAAATTCTCCAAGCCCTCCTCTCTTATTACGTATCCCAGGAACATCATCAAAACCATGATAGCTTAAGGTGTGAAATTGACAGTCAGTATACAATAAGAAAACTTAAATGTTAAACTGTTATGTAATATCAGTCATCCTATGTGGCAGTGAATGCTGGCCAATCTCCTCACAGATGAAGAAGAGACTTGAAACAACAAAAACAAAGAAAAGAGTACTGAACTGTTATGTAATATCAGTCATCCTATGTGGCAGTGAATGCTGGGTAATCTTCTCAGAGATGAAGAAGAGACTTGAAACAACAAAAACAAAGAAAAGAGTACTGAACTGTTATGTAATATCAGTCATCCTATGTGGCAGTGAATGCTGGCCAATCTCCTCACAGATGAAGAGAGACTTGGAAACAACAAAAACAAAGAAAAGAGTACTGAACTGTTATGTAATATCAGTCATCCTATGTGGCAGTGAATGCTGGACAATCTCGTCACAGATGAAGAAGAAGAGACTTGAAACAACAAAAACAAAGAAAAGTACTGAACTGTTATGTAATATCAGTCATCCTATGTGGCATTGAATGCAGAGTAATCTTCTCAGGGTGAAAGAAGGAAACTGAAACAACAAAAACAAAGAAAGAGGTACTGAACTGTTATGTAATATCAGTCATCTTTGGCAGTGAATGGATAATCACAGATGAAGAAAGAACTTGAAACAACAAAAACAAAGAAAAAAGAGTACTGAACTGTTATACCAATATCAGTGTCTATGTAGCAGTGAATGCTGGACAATCTCGTCTGAATGAAAGAGAGAGACTTGAAACAACAAAAACAAAGAAAGAGTACGAACTGTTATGTAATATCAGTCATCCTATGTAGCAGTGAATGCTGGCCAATCTCCTCACAGATGAAGAAGAGACTTGAAACAACAAAAACAAAGAGAAAAGTACGAACTGTTATGTAATATCAGTCATCCTATGTGGCAGTGAATGCTGGGTAATCTTCTCAGAAATGAAAGAGACTTGAAACAACAAAAACAAAAGAAAAGAGTACTGAACTGTTGAAAAACTCAGAGTGCTCCTATATGTAATGATGAATGCTGGACAATCTCATCACAGATGAAGAAGAGACTTGAAACAACAAAAACAAGAAAAAGTCTTTGAACTGTTATTTAATATCAGTCATCCTATGTCGCAGTGAATGCTGGAACCAATCTCGTCACAGATGAAGAAAGGAACTTGAAACAACAAAAACAAAGAAAAAGTACTGAACTGTTATGTAATATCAGTCATCCTATGTGGCAGTGAATGCTGGCCAATCTCCTCACAGATGAAGAAGGGCCCCGGAAACAACAAAACAAAGAAAAAATTTTCTGAACACAACATGTAATATCAGTCATCCTATGTGGCAGTGAATGCTGGGTAATCTTCTCAGAAGAAGGGCGGAAACAACAAAAACAAAGAAAAGAGTACTGAACTGTTATGTAATATCAGTGCATCCTATGTGGCAGTGAATGCTGGACAATCTCGTCACAGATGAAAGACTTGAAACAACAAAAGCAAAGAAGAAATTACTGCAGCGACTGTTATGTAATGGGTATCCTATGGCATTGATTATACAGGACAATCTCTGGTGAAGAAGAGACTTGAAACAACAAAAGCAAAGAAAAGTGAACTGTTATATAATATCAGTCATCCTATAACCCAGTGATGAATGCTGGATAATCTCCTCACAGATGAAGAAGAGACTTGAAACAACAAAAACAAAGAAAAGAGTACTGAACTGTTATGTAATATCAGTCATCCTATGTGGCAGTGAATGCTGGGTAATCTTCTCAGAGATGAAGAAGAGACTTGAAACAACAAAAACAAAGAAAAGAGTACTGAACTGTTATGTAATATCAGTCATCCTATGTGGCAGTGAATGCTGGCCAATCTCCTCACAGATGAAGAAGAGACTTGAAACAACAAAAACAAAGAAAAGAGTACTGAACTGTTATGTAATATCAGTCATCCTATGTGGCAGTGAATGCTGGACAATCTCGTCACAGATGAAGAAGAGACTTGAAACAACAAAAACAAAGAAAAGAGTACTGAACTGTTATGTAATATCAGTCATCCTATGTGGCAGTGAATGCTGGACAATCTCGTCACAGATGAAGAAGAGACTTGAAACAACAAAAACAAAGAAAAGAGTACTGAACTGTTATGTAATATCAGTCATCCTATGTGGCAGTGAATGCTGGACAATCTCCTCACAGATGAAGAAGAGACTTGAAACAACAAAAACAAAGAAAAGAGTACTGAACTGTTATGTAATATCAGTCATCCTATGTGGCAGTGAATGCTGGATAATCTCCTCACAGATGAAGAAGACACTAGTCGTCGTCTTCGTCCTGCGGCCTCGGCCGAGATAGAACTCATTACACCCCTCCAGTATTCCCTGTGCATTTGGAACCCTGGTGCAGTTTATAGCGAAATTCAAAATCTTGTCAAATAGCTGAATACTTGATGCTTCGCGAGGGCTACCAAGGAAAGACACTAGTAGCTCGACTAAGTCCATGCAGAAGAGCACCAGGGAGCTAAGCCGTCGGAGCAGAAGCCGTAAAAGTATTTGTAGAAGAGATAGAGGGAAGCCACATTACGTCTGTAAGAAAGTGACTGGAGTTGAGCTATCAGGTCGGGATCGATTACATTACAGATTCTTCGATGGGTTTTGTCAAGAGGCCCGAGATGAATAGCAGGATCACCCGACCGAATGTGACAGCAGTATTCAATGCATGAGTGGATGGTAAATTTATTAAGTTTCTTGAATATTTTTTTTAATTATATCACCCCGAGCAAGGCGGTAACGCCACTGATGTGCAGGGGGCTACGTAAAAGTGAAAAGATTAGAAAAGAGAAGACCGGAAACCACATCCTAAACAGGGAACAAGGTATGAGCCTCTGCACCTTTTCAATAGACGACGGTGGAGTGTGGACCAGGCGATAGTTTAGTCTATCTACTCCAATTGAGAAGAAAAAATAAATAAATAAATAAAATAATAAGAAAAAAAAGAAAAGTGGAAAGATTGGAAAAGAGAAAGCCGGAAACCACATCCTAAACAGGGAACAAGGGATGAATCTCAACACCTGTTCAATAGACGAGAGTGGAGTGTGAACCGGGCGATAGTTTAGTCTGTCTACTCCAATTGAAATGAAAAAAAAATAAATGAATAGATAAATAAATAAAAAATAAGAAGAAGAAAAAAAGAAAAGTGAAAAGATTGGAAAAGAGAAAGCCGGAAACCACGTCCTAAACAGGGAACAAGGTATGAGCCTCTACACCTGTTCAATAGACGAGAATGGAGTGTGAACCGGGCGATAGTTTAGTCTGTCCAATCCAATTGAAATGAAAAAAAAATAAATGAATAGATAAATAAAAAATAAGAAGAAGAAAAAAAGAAAAGTGAAAAGATTGGAAAAGAGAAAGCCGGAAACCACGTCCTAAACAGGGAACAAGATATGAGCCTCTACACCTGTTCAATAGACAAGGGTGGAGTGTGAAGGTTTATTAAGAGCTGCGAATGATAGGAAATTATGAAGAACCATGATCACAAACGTCCTGAAGAGACACGGCACAGCGAAGAAGACTGCAGCGTTTATTTGCATGTCCATGCTATTTATACAGGTATACCTCGGGTTGCGTCTTTTCGAGTTATGTCGTTCTTGATTATACGTCGTTTGTTAAAAAATATACAGTCAGTCAGTCAGTTAAGTGACATACGTGATACACGCTTTGGGCGATAATGTCTCGAAAGAGACATGACTGATGGGGTAGAAGATTATCCGCAGTGGGTTGCCATGACTTTCTGCAGTAGACTGGTTGCCAGCAAAGGCTATAGAACCCAATCTGTCCTGTTGACTCATAGCTAGAAGGGGAAGAGATGTATTATATTTTTAATTAGTAATTAGTGGGGGATCATTTTATTACTTCATAACAATATACAACTGATCCCCCACTTTATGCCCAGTAGAAGCCGTAATCATGTTTTCAACTATTATATTCAGTCAGTCAGTTAAATGCCATATGTGATACATGCTTTAGGCGATCATGTCTCGAAAGTGACATGACTGACTGGGCAGAAGATTATCCCAATCTGTCCTGTTATTTAGCCCATAACTGGAAGGAATGGACGGATTAATAACTTTCCTAAGGGTTATTTGCGCGTAAGTGAATGCAATGAATTCAGCTGGAATTCGAACTCGGCTCCCTGATTTCTCGTTCCGAGAGGTTGTCTCAAAAAATGTACTCACACTTTCAATAATGAGAAAACCTTTATTTATGAACATAGAGTGAAATCGAATAGCTTCGAATACAGAGGAAAAATGTAATTGAAGAATCATGTTCGCAAATTGATGACCATTATTGTCCAGACAACACTGATAACACACACCAAGGAATTCGCAAACGACACGAAACAGGTCATTAGAAATATCGCAACATTGTCTTTCAATTTCCAATTTCAATGCATCAATTGTTCTTGGTTTGATGCGATAAACATTGCCTTTGAGATATCCCCACAAAAAAGAAGTCCATAGGCGTGAGGTCTGGGGAACGCGCAGTGTATTCAATGGTACCCCTTCGTCCAATCCATGTGTCTGGAAAAGCTGCACCGAGGTGAGCTCGTACATCGCTATGGTAGTGGGGAGGTGCTCCATCTTGCTGAAAGTAAATATCGCCGTCATCACCAAACATCTCTGAAAATTGTTGACCGACAAACTCCTGAAGCAAGTTGAGGTAACTCTCCCCAGTGACAGTTCCGTGAAAAAAAAAATGGTCTTATGATGTCCAATGCAGATATCCCACACCACACTGTTACTCCTGATAAGTTTACATGGTGTTCAAGTGCTACATGAGGATTTATTTATTAATTACACCTGCATAAAAAGCAAAAAAAAAGCATGTTAGAGACAGTTAAAGTGTGAGTACACTTTTTTTGAGAAACCCTGTATATGGAAAATAAAAATCAAGTTTAAGTCATGTTATTCGACTCTACGTCTGTCTGTCACAAATATTGAAGTAATATCACTATTTATAGTGATATTACTTCAATATTTGTGACAGACAGACGTAGAGTCGAATAACATGACTTAAACGTTTTTAACGTTAAAAGCACATAAAATCATGTTACTATAGAGTTGATGTTGACGATCCACAGTCATTTATGTCAGCGATATAAATAAACGAATTGAACGTAAATAAACAAACTGAATGTATTGGTAAATTTTACATAAATTAGTTTATTTTCTACTATCACAAAATAATTTTAATAACTGTATATGTTATTTATCCTTACAAAATCATTTTATTTTATAATGTCTTACATTAAACCACATTCAGAAAGAAAGAGTCCGCGATGTACTGTAAAGATCGCCAAATTGTACACATCTACCTTTACAAGTATGTGCATACATATATTCGTCGATTTATATTATTTTTCTGTACTATATTAAAAACTAAAATTCATTTATTTGTAAGCTTATTTTGTTTGTAAGCTTAAAATAGATTCTTATTGACTATATATTATTAAAAATGCATTTATAAATAAAATACAAAACTGGGAATTATTATTTGTGGTTTAGCCTAGTGATAAGTAAATTCGAAGACAAGTAAATTCGATTTACATCGTTTTTCGTCTTAAGTCCTGGAACAAATTGTCGACGTAAGGTGAGGTATACCTGTATGTGTGTGTCTCGGTGTGTGGTGGGGGAGAGGGTGAGTGCATGAAAACTTTGGATCAGAATGTAACGAAATATTGAATATTTGACAATTTGTAAAAAAAAAGGTATGTCTTGATATGTTTCGGCGTAATCAAAATAATAATTTTATTTCACAATCACGGAATTTACATTAGCGAGACTAAGAGAGATTCACGTTAAGATAGCCATGACTGTTGCTCACACAATATAGATTATGTCACTGCCCATTCATATTCATACATTTATTTTATACTAAATTTTACGTGTGGGATTAAAATGATATATTGGCCTGGCAAAAATTTATTTCGATTATGAAATTAATTTTCTATTTAATAAGACAAACATTTTTTTGACTAACCCAACAGGGCTGATGCAAGATTATCGTTGATTCTCCCCACTTGGTTCTCCCCACTTAATCTATGACACGGAGACTCCCCACCACCTCTGCTGAATGTCAATTTTTATATAGTACTCATATAAAATACAAATTTTATTCTAACCTAATTGTGCACAATAATGGATTTTTTATCGGTTGCAAATAAACAGATTTTTTTAAAAATAGAGTTGCCTCCCTTTATGAAAACAATGCCTACAACGATTTTTGATTACGATAAGAAAATCTTTAAAAACTCATTTAATTATTTACCGTGAAAAATTAAGTAAAAAAATGTTTGGTAGAATTCGCACTTTATTCAACGTTAGAAATCTTAGCAGTGTGCAGACTTTACAAAAGACTGACTGTGGAGGCTGAGGGGTATTCAAAACTTGACTGACGCTCAGATACCTGGTTAACAAAACTAAGACATGTAATAAAAGTTCTTTAAAAAATGCTAACTGATCAGCTGCAACAGCCAATCTCCTTTGTAGTAGTGGTTGGTTAGTGCTACAACCAGGGCCGCTACGAGGGTTTCGTTGCACCCACCCCCCGAATCTATGATAAGGAATTCCCCCCACCACTGCAGGGTGCGATAGCTGAATTGTCGTCTAAATTATGAAAATAATAATGAAAACAACACTGACATTTTAACAGATATAATTACCAAAACTGCACAAAAATACCTTGAGATACTTAAGAGTAAATTTATTCAATAAAATCACCATTGACTTCACTCACGACTTCCAGACGATTTCGGAATCTCTTGAAGCTCTTCTGGAGGGACTCCTTGTTTAAGTTAGTGAATGCTGCCATAATCCTTGCCTTCAGTATGATTTTGGTGTCACAAGAAATTTTATGGGTCTCTCATTCAACTGTGACCTACACAATAATCAAGGGGGTTGCAGTCTGGGGAGTGGTGGGCAGACATAAGAGGTAATGTGACTAACAGACATGACTGGGTTCTGCTTGTGTGACATTTTTTTTTTTTTTTTTTTTTTTTAATAATCGTTTCACCCCGAGCAAGGCATTTCACTGCCACTATTGCGCAGGGGGTTACATAGAGGGGAAAGTGTTGAGAAAGGATGGTTAGATATAGGAAATATCAGAAGGAGGGTGATAGGCGGGTAAGGATACCGAGAATGAGGGTTGGGTAGATGGTGAGAGTGTTGGGAGAATAGGTGCAAGTTAGTGTGTTAGAAGGTGACTATTGATCTTACATTTAAACTCCTGGAGATTGTAGCTGTCCAGAAAGCAGACATGTGGAAGAGAATTCCACAGGCGGGAAGCGCGAGAAAAGAAGCTGTTGGAGTAGAAATTACGGTTACATCTTATCTGTTTTACTGTAAAAGCGTGGGACCTAGTTGCTAATCTAGTATCTCGTGTAAATTCGTACCTAGGCGGCACCAATGATCTAAATTCATCGGAGCAGAATCCGTGAAAGTATTTGTAGAAGAGGCACAGGGAAGCCACATCACGCCGGTGAGAGAGTGACTGCAGCCAGTCTACCAAGTCAGTATCGATCACGTTACCGATTCTCCGTTGTATTTAGTCAAGAAGCCCAAGGAGAGTAGCAGGGGCACCCGACCAGATGTGACAACAGTATTCAATACACGGGCGGATGGTAGATTTATATATGTGCAGGATAGATTCAGGCGGGAAAAAGTTCCGGACCCTGCACAGAGAACCGACTTTCATAGCGGCGGATTTGGCAATGGATTCGATATAGTCATTCCATTTGAGGTCCGCTGAGAGTGTAAGGCCAAGGAGGCGTACTGTTTTACTCTCTGGGAGGCAAGCCTGTTCCATGCTAATGGTAGGTAGATGCGATTGTCTATGGTGGTTAGTTGATAGCAGCTTCGTTTTAGAAGCATTGAAATTTACGAGCCATTTCTTACCCCAGTCCACTACGGATTGGAGGCCCTTTTCAAGCTCGGCAGCGAGGTTCGCGTTGTCACCCACACCGGGTTTTTGATTGAGGCGAGAGTAAATTGTGGTGTCATCGGTGTACATGCCTACTTGGGATCTAATGGCATCGGGGAGATCATTAATGACATTGTGCAGAGTCCTGTTGCCAGACATAAAACCTTCCAGCAGCCACCCTCTTGACCAAGAGCAGCACTATATCTCTTAAAGGCACTTGGGACGTGTTAATTATGCTAGTATTTTCTCAGCTGGTGATTGTTTTCTGTGTCGTCCTTTTATTTCGTCTTCGGGGCTCCGAAAAATTCATTTGGGAATTCACACTCGGATTTAATTCTGGGCTTCCCATTATAATGATAAACAAAATTCGCGTCGGCTCGCGAAAAGGGTCCGTAAAAGGAATTTGATATTTATTTATTTATTTTTGGTTTTCCAACGGAACATCTGCGTGGAGCCCAGATGCGCAAAAACCTGTTCTGGACCTCTGAGGGCGAACATCCGGTCCCTCGCTTGCTCGGTATCACTACAAGTGATCACTCGAAACACCTTTGGAATCACCATTAGATTCATCCAATTCTGTCCGAATCCTCTGCTCTGTCCTCAGATTGACACCCAAACACTTTTAAATGTTCATATTCGAGCTTCCGGTGGGAATGTTAAGCAGAACAGTATGCTGTTTCCAAATTTCTGACACATTGAAGAGTCACGTTGCTCTTTTTCTCACAGAAAGTGCCCAACTGGCCCTACTATACTGTCCAGTCGAAAATTGCTCCTGAACTACATCTCAATTTTCATAAGGTAGTATTCATATAAAATACAAATTTTATCATAACATAATTTTACGCAATCATTTTCCTTTTACAGTTGTTTTCTTTCCCTGTACAAGGCCCGCGAGGCACTCGTGGTAGACGTTTACAGAGTAAGAGACGCAGTTTATGCGGATATATGAGGAAGATAACGGTTAACCCTAGACTTGAACAAGTTCAAATTGTAGTGATCGGAGGAAGCAAGTACTTGGGAGTTGATTCCACAAGCTAGTGGTTCGTAGGATGAAGTTAGTCGAGAGGAGTTTCAATCTTAGCTCCTTAGTGTCCCCTCTGCATGAACTTAGTCGAGCTACTAGACTAGCGACTAAGTCCTACCCTTGTACAGTAAAACCGATCAAATTTAACCACAGCTTCTACTCTATCAGCTTCTTTGCTCGCACTTCCCTGGAATTCCCTTCCGTATATTTGCTTCAAGCAACTGAAATGTGGTTCTAGAGAAGGATGCTGCGGATATCGTGGACCGAACATGTGAGCAATGACGAGGTGTTGGAAAGAATGGAAACGAACAGGAAATTAATATTGAGCATCATGAAAAGACAACTGAAGTTCCTGTGACATGCAATGAGGAAGGAGGGCTTGGAGAACCTGATACTGACAGGCCAGATAGAGGAAAAAAAGAGACAGAGGAAAGCAGCGGATAACATATTTGAAGGACCTGATCAGGTGGATGACGAACGGGGGCTGCGAGATGTTACAGGAGAAAGCGTGCTAAGAGCCACCAGGGATAGGGAGACGTGGAAGGCCATGATCGCCTACGTCCTGAAAGGACAAGGCACATAGAAGAAGAAGATATTTGCTTCCTTGACAGCTGCGGTTATCGAGAATTTAGGTACAATGTTAATTGCCATCTTCTCTCTCCTTTACTTGCATCCTTTCCCTAACAACCCTTGTATCATGTTCTTCCTTTCTACTCTACTCTCATGCAGCCTTCTTCATGCCTGTATTCTCATCTTTCTCTTACTCATTCTCTGACACCCCCGTAATTTGTTCCTCTTTCTTAGTACTCACCTCTTATGTAACCCCCTGTGTAACCACCCATGACAGTTCTGCATTGCTTGGGGTGAAATGATTGTAAAAAAAATTAGTTAGTTGTAAAATTAGTTAGTTACTTCTACTGCTACAGCTTCTTTGCTCGCATTGCCCGCCTGCGGAATTCCATTCCGTATACTTTCTTCCCTGACAGCTATAATCTCCAAGAATTTAAATGCAAATCAATTGCCATCTCTTATCTCCTTGACTCATATCCTTTTTCTGGCACTCCTTGTGTCACGTTCTTCTTCCTTTCCACTCTACTCTCATGCAGCCTTCTTCAGGCCTGTATTCTCATCCTTCTCTTACTCATTCTTTGACACCCCCCGTAACTTGTTCCTCTTTCTCAGTACTCACCTCTTATGTAACCCCCTGCATACCAGTGGCTATTCTGCCTTGCTTGGGGTGAAATGATTTTAAAATTCCAGGGGAATATGAATGAGTGATTCTCTAGAATCTGCATGGCTAGGACTGTCGGACCAAAGATGTATATGCAATATAAGTGAACAATAACTAGAAAAAAATTAAAATGAATTAAAATGGATCTAAATACAAACTAGAGACATGTCACAATAGATGATTCCATCTTAAATAAATCAATAATGCCTTGCGGCAATTTTTAATATCAACTTGGAACGTTTTATTAAAAAGTTGAAGAATTTTAACACATTCAACATTATGAATAATAGAATAGTGAATTTTAAGTTTTCTCGAGACGTAAGAAATTATATATTGTTCTGGAGGAATATTGTTGTAGAGAAATATCCTGGTCCTACCCCGGAATGGGTATGGACCGGGTCATAAAAGACCTAGACGAGAACGAACTACAGAAATTACTCGAGAAAAATCGAGTGTGTTCGTGACTGTACGAGAGTCTTCGTCATTACACGGGACTGATCGAGATTATTCGTCATTATATCAGAGTCGAAAGCCATCGGCCTTAGACGAGAGTTAGACGTCACTAGACGGAAGCCTACTTCTCAAGACGGACGCATACGTCTTATACAGAGATATTGCCTTCTTAATTGGTATTCATGTTAACTGTTTGTTGGTGTACTTGTATTTGGTTTATTGTACTGAGGTATAATAAATCTCTATTCATATAACCTCAGTGTTAAGAGTTATTTCTTGCACTATTCTTTCTCTGTTTATGCCCTCCCGGGATACAACAAATATATATATATATATACATATATATATATATATATATATATATATATATATATATATATATATCTTACGTATTAAATATATATATATATATATATATATATATATACACACTCACACACAAACTAGAGACATGTCACAATAGATGATTCTATCTTAAATAAATCAACAATGTCTTGCGGTATTTTTCAATATCAACTTGGGATTTTTTATTAAAAAGCTGAAGAATTTTAACGCATTCAACATTATGAATAATAAAATAGTGAATTTTAAGTTTTCTCGAGACTTCATACGTAAGAAATTATATATATATATATATATATATATATATAATTTCTTACGTATATATATATATATATATATATATATATATATATATATATTAAGTTAATTAGTTAATTTTTGGTCATAATTAAATTAGACCAGTACGCATTTGTATTAAAAACGTTCAATACACTTTTATTGTAAAACTTTTGAATATTTTTCATTTGGAAACAAATTATTTCGCGACCCCGGTTTCTACCTTTTGGTGTTATTGTAAATCGCCTGAAGACACCAAAAGGTAGAAACCGAGATGCGAAATAACTCGTTTCCAAATGAAATATATATATATATATATATATATATATATATATATATATATATATACTGAAACAAATTCCTAACTCTGTTAATACTAGAATTAACAGACTATCTTCAAACAAAAAAAAAGTTTCGATACACATAAAAAAACATATAACGAGGGTTTACATAAGAGCGGATTTCAGAAGCCGCTATTGTATGACGAATCCTTAAAATATAATAATACCAATAAGACCAACAGAAGAAAGAAAGCAATTTTGTTCAACCCTCCATTTTGTAAATTATGTAATATTAATATCGGCAAATATTTTCTAAAACTCGTAGATAAACATTTTAGCAATTCTAGTCCTCTTCATAGAATATTTAATAAGAAAACCCTAAAAATTAGCTAATCGTGTACTAAATATATAGAGAGTATAATCAGCTCTCACAATAGAAGGACTTTATTGAGATATAAGAACCAAATTGAAAACCTGAGATCTACTACTCCTGGTCAAGCTAACTCAAGAGTAACAACTCCAAGTCGAGCCAACCTTAGTTCTGTAACTCCTAACCAAAGCAACCCTAGAGTTACCCGGAATCCATAAGACATAAGAAATAAGACAGGACAATCATATACCTAGATGCAATTGTAGAATTAAAAGTGAGTGTCCTATGGGTGGAGAATGTATGACAGAAGGGGTGGTATATCAAGCTACGATATACCCCCTCAAAAATATAAATTTAAAGAAATTCTACATTAGTATTTAAGCAGGTGCTTGGAAGCAACGTTTATACAACCATTCACACTCCTTTTCCAACCCTGAATTAAGAAACCAGATATCTCTACCCAAATACCTCTGGTCATTGAAAGATAAGAACTTAACCCCTGTGATTAAATGGAAAATCGTTAAAAAAATCTAGCGCACCCACTAACTTCAAAAACTGCTGTTACCTATGCCTTGATGAAAAACCCACCATTATCAAACACAAAAATCAATTGAACCTACTGAATCTAAGGAAGGAACTAATTTTTAAATGTCGACATAGGAGCCGCTTTAAATTATGTTAAGCTTTTAGCCCCTTATTCTTTCCTCTGAGACCTTTCTACACATCAATATATCTTTAATATATATATATTTTTAATTTTCTTAATTTTTTTAGACTCTAATTTTGTATCCTTTCACCGTTAATATATAATGTTTATTTTTCTTTTCTTCTATCATCTTTTCTTTCAAATTTAAATTTATTCCTCTTTTCTTTCATCTTCTTTCCCCTTTTCGTTTACGCTTATAATAACACCTACCCTTTTTATTCTCTCTCTCTCTCTCTCTCCCCCAACCGCTTTTTTTTTACTTTCCAAATCGAAGTGTCAGCAGCCTAACAGACTTACGTAGAGTATCTTTGAGTTGACATCCGTTCTTACGCGTGCTCTTTGATTATATGTTGCGTATGTATATATGTTTATGTATGTATGTACGTGTGTGTGTGTGTGTGTGTGTGTGTGTGTGTGTGTGTGTGTGTGTGTGTGTGTTCGCCGAACTGATGTAATGATGAATTTTTTCTGAAATTTTCACTTTCAGGGGAGCGGTCTTCATTTTTATTTCTGTATTTTTTCTCGGGGGGGGGGGGTCTTTATTTGTGAATTTCATTCGTGTAAAATCTTTTGTACAATAAAGACGGAAGCTGACAATGGTTCGCCTGAAATAGGCTTATAGATCCGCTTAACCATGAAATAGCGTGTCTGTCTTAATTTTTACATATATTTGCTCTATATGAATTTATATACATATAGATTTAGAGCTTTCCTAGAGAGTTATCCTACCACTTTATGTACAGGATACTCAGTTGGATTCTTCTATATCTACACAGCATATGTGTGTGTGTGTGTGTGTGTGTGTGTGTGTGTGTGTGTGTGTGTGTGTGTGTGTGTGTGTGTGAAAAGTGTATGTATATAATTATAAATATCAATATATATATGCAGTTTATATATTATATGTGCGTGATACTTATTTGAAAGAGCTCAGTATCAGTGATAGAGCTGACATATTCTTATAGATAGGTGTGAGTTTGTAACCCTGGGTTTCACGCTCTTGCGATCGTCAAACCAAATGATTATTTTTTTTTTAAATTGGCTATATGTAGGGTTGCGTATATTCGTGCATTTTTGTGGAAAATCTGTCGTCATGACAGACGCAGACATATATATATATACATTTGTACACCCATTGACGTGCGCAAAGGCACACACATACGCGCGTCTGCCCACTGGGGCTTGAATAAACATATATATGCGAATCGTGCGGGGCTCGGCATATATATGTATATGTTGCGCACATACATACGCATTCGGTTGGTGTATTCGAATAGTGTAGCGATGTCAACGCGCGGACAGTTGTCGATTTCTCGTACGCACATACGTACGTATATGAGGGTCTGTGTGAAACTATGATAGGTAAAAATTTCTATTATTTTATTTAAGGCTGTGTTGTTATTTTTTATTTTAAAGTCGGTTATTAGCTTGTTTTTTTTTATTTTTTGCGGTTGCGTATATTTAAATGGTAGAAATTCTAATTTGTAATGCTTGTTAGTATTTATGTGTGTTGGTATTAATTTTACTATGGCAGAGATGGGTAATTTACGTTAATGATGATTGCGGACTAATACGGTTATAGTAATATTTGGTGGTGATAGTAACAGTTGTGGTAGTAAATAGTTATTGTGAATCGGTAGTAGTGATTAGTAATGATGGTGAGATGATAATAACAATAAATGCAATTATTATGGTGGTAGTTTGAACTAGAAAATAGTTGATAGGATTATGGTATCAGTGGTCTCTTTTTTTATCTGTTTTGTATAAATTGTGATAATAGGTATTTATTGTCATGTCTGCATTTGGAAATTAGTTCTGATCTTGTGTTTAGTAAGTTCTTTTGTGGAGTATGAGATATAATTGCTACTTTTTCATGTAGGCAAAGTAGGCATTTTTTTTGTAATGTTGTTGTAGGCAAGTGCTTTTTTTCAGTATTTTCCAGCTTATTGTTGGTGAAATGTTTTTGTCTTTTAGACGCCATACGTATGTGGATAGTGTAGAAAAACAATATATATCACATTTTTATTACTTCAAAGCTCCCAAGAAAATTAAATTTCTGCATTAAATGACCCATAAAATATTGATGTACCGTTAAAAAACAAATCAAATCAAAGTTCCCAAGAAAATTAAATTTCGCCATTAAATGACTCATAACGATTGATGCGCTGTTAAAAAAAAACAATTCAAAGCTCTCAATAAAATTAAATTTCATCATTAAATGACCCATTAGGAGTTGACGTGCCGTTAAAAAATTAAATCAAAGTTCAAAAAAAAATTTAATTTTTGCATTAAATGACCTATAAGGAGTTGATGTGCCGTTAAAAAAGACAAATCAAATCAAAGTTCCCAAGAAAATTAAATGTCGCCATTAAATGACCCATAAGGTGTTGATGTGCCGTTAAAAAACAAATCAAAGTTCTCAAGAAAATTAAATTTTTCCATTAAATGACCCATATGGAGTTGATGTACCGTAAATGCCTCTAAAACGGAACTCCTATTTGTCAAACATCACAGGAAATCTCTTCTGTCACCCGAAAGCAATATACTTCGCCTCTTCGGCCTTAGCCTTTAAGTGGAATCATTACATTAAATTAATAGCTAAATCTACTGTTAAGAAGGTTGGGTCACTGTGTCTGGCCAGGAAGTTTTTTTTCCGCCTGAATCCACCGTGCACATATACAAATCAACCATTCGACCGTGCATGGAATACTGTTATCATATCTGGTCAGGTGCCCCTGCTGTTCGTCTCAGTGTTCTCGACCGGATCCAAAGGAGAATCTGTAATGTGATTGATCCCGACCTGGCAGCTAGACTCCAGCCACTTTCTCATCGGCGGGATGTGGCTTCCCTCTGTCTCTTCTGCAAATATTTTCATGGCTTCTGCTCCTAAGAACTTAGGTCACTGGTGCCCCCTCCACATGAATATACTCGGGTAACCAAACTGGTATCAAGGTCCCACCCTTTTACAGTTAGATCAACCAAATGCTGGCGACAATTCTACTCTAACAGCTTCTTTTCTCGCGCTTTCCGCCTGTAGAACTACCTTCCATATACTTGCTTTCCTGACGGCTATAACCGCCAAGAATTTAAATGCAAAGTTAATTCCCATCTCTTATCCACTTAACTCCAGCCCTTTCTACATCACCTTGTGTATCTTGTTCTATTCCTTTCTCTCTACCTTCGTAACTGTCTTCACTTATGTGTTCCCATCCTTCACTTGCCCTTTCTCGTTCTCCCCCTGTAGCTGGTTCGTCTTTGTCTTCACTGTTTTCCTGTCTAAAACTTTAACTCTCTTATGTAGCCCCCTGCACATCAGTGGCGGTACCACCTTGCTTGGGGTGAAATGATTAAAAAAACAACAGATCAATCAATATATCTACACACGGCATCACAAACTGGGTAGAATAAAACGGGAGAATTCCATGCTTGACGTCAGATTAAAAAGAACAATTAGAAACACTTTAATAAATTTGACATATTACGCTATTTACTTAACGTCGTCAAAATATTTTAGGAATGAAATAATGCAAATTTTTGTCGAAAGTATATTCTATTTTGATATGCTTTCATTGATTGTGTAAATGTCACGTGTTCATTTTATGGCGTTCTTATGTTTGTATTGTAC
>JBBBDQ010002664.1:0-12749 GCA_037127315.1 Ascarosepion bandense | reverse complement strand
TTTCCTTTTCTGTAACTCTAATTGCTGTTTAAGAAATGTTTCTTCGTTCCTTTCCTGTAACTCTAATTGCTGTTTACGAAATGTTTCTTCGTCCCTTTCCTGTAACTCTAATTGCTGTTTACGAAATGTTTCTTCGTCCCTTTCCTGTAACTCTAATTGCTGTTTACGAAATGTTTCTTCGTTCATTTCCTGTAACTCTAATTGCTGTTTAAGAAATGTTTCTTCGTTCCTTTCCTGTAACTCTAATTGCTGTTTACGAAATGTTTCTTCGTCCCTTTCCTGTAACTCTAATTGCTGTTTACGAAATGTTTCTTCGTCCCTTTCCTGTAACTCTAATTGCTGTTTAAGAAATGTTTCTTCATCCCTTTCCTGTAACTCTAATTGCTGTTTACGAAATGCTTCTTCGTTCCTTTCCTGTAACTCTAATTGCTGTTTACGAAATGTTTCTTCGTCCCTTTCCTGTAACTCTAATTGCTGTTTAAGAAATGTTTCTTCGTTCCTTTCCTGTAACGCTAATAGCTGTTTACGAAATGTTTCTTCGTTCCTTTCCTGTAACTCTAATAGCTGTTTACAGAAATATTTCTTCGTTCCTTTCCTGTAACGCTAATAGCTGTTTACGAAATGTTTCTTCGTTCCTTTCCTGTAAATCTAATAGCTGTTTATGAAATGTTTCTTCGTCCCTTTCCTGTAACTCTAATTGCTGTTTACGAAATGCTTCTTCGTTCCTTTCCTGTGACTCCAATTGCTGGTGACGAAATGTTTCTCCGTTCCTTTCCTGGAACTCTAATTGCTGTTTAAGAAATGTTTCTTCGTTCCTTTCCTGTAACGCTAATAGCTGTTTACGAAATGTTTCTTCGTTCCTTTCCTGTAACTCTAATAGCTGTTTACGAAATGTTTCTTCGTTCCTTTCCTGTAACTCTAATTGCTGTTTACGAAATGTTTCTTCGTCCCTTTCCTGTAACTCTAATTGCTGTTTACGAAATGTTTCTTCGTCCCTTTCCTGTAACTCTAATTGCTGTTTAAGAAATGTTTCTTCGTTCCTTTCCTGTAACTCTAATTGCTGTTTAGGAAATGTTTCTTCGTCCCTTTCCTGTAAATCTAATTGCTGTTTACGAAATGTTTCTTCGTCCCTTTCCTGTAACTCTAATTGCTGTTTACGAAATGTTTCTTCGTCCCTTTCCTGTAAACTCTAATTGCTGTTTAAGAAATGTTTCTTCGTCCCTTTCCTGTAACTCTAATTGCTGTTTAGGAAATGTTTCTTCGTCCCTTTCCTGTAAATCTAATTGCTGTTTACAAAATGTTTCTTCGTCCCTTTCCTGTAACTCTAATTGCTGTTTAAGAAATGTTTCTTCGTTCCTTTCCTGTAACGCTAATAGCTGTTTACGAAATGTTTCTTCGTCCCTTTCCTGTAACTCTAATTGCTGTTTACGAAATGCTTCTTCGTTCCTTTCCTGTAACTCTAATTGCTGTTTACGAAATGTTTCTTCGTCCCTTTTCTGTAATTCTAATTGCTGTTTAAGAAATGTTTCTTCATTCCTTTCCTGTAACGCTAATAGCTGTTTACGAAATGTTTCTTCGTTCCTTTCCTGTAACTCTAATATCTGTTTACGAAATGTTTTTTCGTTCCTTTCCTGTAACTCTAATTGCTGTTTACGAAATGTTTCTTCGTTCCTTTCTTGTAACTCTAATTACTCTTTATGAAATGCTTCTTCGTTCCTTTCCTGTAACTTTAATTGCTGTTTACGAAATGTTTCTTCGTCCCTTTCCTGTAACTCTAATTGCTGTTTAAGAAATGTTTCTTCGTTCCTTTCCTGAAATTTTAATTGCTGTTTACGAAATGTTACTTCGTCCCTCTCCTCTAACTCTAATTGCTCTTTACGAAATGTTTCTTCGTCCCTTACCTCATACTCTAATTGCTGTTTATGAAATGTTTCTTCGTTCCTTTCCTCAAACTCTAATTGCTGTTTACGAAATGTTTCTTCGTTCCTTTCCTGTAACTCTAATTGCTGTTTACGAAATGTTTCTTCGTTCCTTTCCTCTAACTCTAATTGCTCTTTACGAAATGTTTCTTCATTCCTTTCCTCTAACTCTAATTGCTGTTTACGAAATGTTTCTTTGTTCCTTTCCTCAAAATCTAATTGCTGTTTACGAAATGTTTCTTCGTTCCTTTCCTGTAAATCTAATTGCTGTTTACAAAATGTTTCTTCGTTGCTTTCCTGTAACTATAATCGCTGCTTACGAAATGATTCTTCGTCCCTTTCCTGTGACTCTAATTGCTGTTTACGAAATGTTTCTTCGTCCTTTTCCTGTAACTCTAATTGCTGTTTACGAAATGTTTCTTCGTTCCTTTCCTCTAAACCTAATTGCTGTTTATGAAATGTTTCTTCGTTCCTTTCCTGTAACTCTAATTGCTGTTTATGAAATGTTTCTTCGTCCCTTTCCTCTAACTCTAATTGCTGTTTAAGAAAGGTTTCTTCGTCCCTTTCCTCAAACTCTAATTGCTGTTCATGAAATGTTTTTTCGTTCCTTTCCTCAAACTCTAATTGCTGTTTACGAAATGTTTCTTCGTTCCTTTCCTGTAACTCTAATTGCTGTTTACGAAATGTTTCTTCATTCCTTTCCTCAAACTCTAATTGCTGTTTACGAAATGTTTCTTGGTTCCTTTCTTCAAACTCTAATTGCTGTTTAAGAAATGTTTCTTCGTTCCTTTCTTCTAACTCTAATTGCTGTTTACAAAATGTTTCTTCGTTCCTTTCCTGTAAATCTAATTGCTGTTTACGAAATGTTTGTTCGTCCCCTTCCTGTAAGTCTAATTGCTGTTTACGAAATGTTTCTTCGTACCTTTCCTGTAAATCTAATTGCTGTTTACGAAATGTTTCTTCTTCCCTTTCCTGTAACTCTAATTGCTGTTTACAAAATGATTCTTCGTCCCTTTCCTGTAACTCTAATTGCTGTTTACGAAATGATTCTTCGTCCCTTTCCTGTAGCTCTAATTGCTGTTTATGAAATGTTTCTTCTTCCCTTTCCTGTAACTCTAATTGCTGTTTACGAAATGTTTTTCGTTCTTTTCCTGTAACTCTAATTGCTGTTTACGAAATGTTTCTTCGTCCCTTTCCTGTAACGCTAATAGCTGTTTACGAAATGTTTCTTCGTTCCTTTCCTGTAACTCTAATAGCTGTTTACGAAATGTTTCTTCGTTCCTTTCCTGTAACTCTAATTGCTATTTAAGAAATGTTTCTTCGTTCCTTTCCTGTAACGCTAATAGCTGTTTACGAAATGTTTCTTCGTTCCTTTCCTGTACATCTAATAGCTGTTTACGAAATGTTTCTTCGTCCCTTTCCTGTAACTCTAATTGCTGTTTACGAAATGTTTCTTCGTTCCTTTCCTCTAACCCTAATTGCTGTTTATGAAATGTTTCTTCGTTCCTTTCCTGTAACTCTAATTGCTGTTTATGAAATGTTTCTTCGTCCCTTTCCTCTAACTCTAATTGCTGTTTAAGAAATGTTTCTTCGTCCCTTTCCTCAAACTCTAATTGCTGTTCATGAAATGTTTTTTCGTTCCTTTCCTCAAACTCTAATTGCTGTTTACGAAATGTTTCTTCGTTCCTTTCCTGTAACTCTAATTGCTGTTTACGAAATGTTTCTTCATTCCTTTCCTCAAACTCTAATTGCTGTTTACGAAATGTTTCTTGGTTCCTTTCTTCAAAATCTAATTGCTGTTTAAGAAATGTTTCTTCGTTCCTTTCTTCTAACTCTAATTGCTGTTTACAAAATGTTTCTTCGTTCCTTTCCTGTAAATCTAATTGCTGTTTACGAAATGTTTGTTCGTTCCCTTCCTGTAAGTCTAATTGCTGTTTACGAAATGTTTCTTCGTACCTTTCCTGTAAATCTAATTGCTGTTTACGAAATGTTTCTTCTTCCCTTTCCTGTAACTCTAATTGCTGTTTACAAAATGTTTCTTTTTCCCTTTCCTGTAATTCTAATTGCTGTTTACAAAATGATTCTTCGTCCCTTTCCTGTAGCTCTAATTGCTGTTTATGAAATGTTTCTTCTTCCCTTTCCTGTAACTCTAATTGCTGTTTACGAAATGTTTTTCGTTCTTTTCCTGTAACTCTAATTGCTGTTTACGAAATGTTTCTTCGTCCCTTTCCTGTAACGCTAATAGCTGTTTACGAAATGTTTCTTCGTTCCTTTCCTGTAACTCTAATAGCTGTTTACGAAATGTTTCTTCGTTCCTTTCCTGTAACTCTAATTGCTGTTTACGAAATGTTTCTTCGTCCCTTTCCTGTAACTCTAATTGCTGTTTACGAAATGTTTCTTCGTCCCTTTCCTGTAACTCTAATTGCTGTTTAAGAAATGTTTCTTCGTTCCTTTCCTGTAACGCTAATAGCTGTTTACGAAATGTTTCTTCGTTCCTTGCCTGTACATCTGATAGCTGTTTACGAAATGTTTCTTCGTCCCTTTCCTGTAACTCTAATTGCTGTTTACGAAATGCTTCTTCGTTACTTTCCTGTAACTCTAATTGCTGGTGACGAAATGTTTCTTCGTTCCTTTCCTGTAACTCTAATTGCTGTTTAAGAAATGTTTCTTCGTTCCTTTCCTGTAACGCTAATAGCTGTTTACGAAATGTTTCTTCGTTCCTTTCCTGTAACTCTAATTGCTGTTTACGAAATGTTTCTTCGTCCCTTTCCTGTAACTCTAATTGCTGTTTACGAAATGTTTCTTCGTCCCTTTCCTGTAACTCTAATTGCTGTTTAAGAAATGTTTCTTCGTCCCTTTCCTCAAACTCTAATTGCTGTTCATGAAATGTTTTTTCGTTCCTTTCCTCAAACTCTAATTGCTGTTTACGAAATGTTTCTTCGTTCCTTTCCTGTAACTCTAATTGCTGTTTACGAAATGTTTCTTCATTCCTTTCCTCAAACTCTAATTGCTGTTTACGAAATGTTTCTTGGTTCCTTTCTTCAAACTCTAATTGCTGTTTAAGAAATGTTTCTTCGTTCCTTTCTTCTAACTCTAATTGCTGTTTACAAAATGTTTCTTCGTTCCTTTCCTGTAAATCTAATTGCTGTTTACGAAATGTTTGTTCGTACCTTTCCTGTAAATCTAATTGCTGTTTACGAAATGTTTCTTCTTCCCTTTCCTGTAACTCTAATTGCTGTTTACAAAATGTTTCTTTTTCCCTTTCCTGTAACTCTAATTGCTGTTTACAAAATGATTCTTCGTCCCTTTCCTGTAAATCTAATTGCTGTTTACGAAATGATTCTTCGTCCCTTTCCTGTAGCTCTAATTGCTGTTTATGAAATGTTTCTTCTTCCCTTTCCTGTAACTCTAATTGCTGTTTACGAAATGTTTTTCGTTCTTTTCCTGTAACTCTAATTGCTGTTTACGAAATGTTTCTTCGTCCCTTTCCTGTAACGCTAATAGCTGTTTACGAAATGTTTCTTCGTTCCTTTCCTGTAACTCTAATAGCTGTTTACGAAATGTTTCTTCGTTCCTTTCCTGTAACTCTAATTGCTGTTTACGAAATGTTTCTTCGTCCCTTTCCTGTAACTCTAATTGCTGTTTACGAAATGTTTCTTCGTCCCTTTCCTGTAACGCTAATAGCTGTTTACGAAATGTTTCTTCGTTCCTTTCCTGTACATCTAATAGCTGTTTACGAAATGTTTCTTCGTCCCTTTCCTGTAACTCAAATTGCTGTTTACGAAATGCTTCTTCGTTCCTTTCCTGTAACTCTAATTGCTGGTGACGAAATGTTTCTTCGTTCCTTTCCTGTAACTCTAATTGCTGTTTAAGAAATGTTTCTTCGTTCCTTTCCTGTAACGCTAATAGCTGTTTACGAAATGTTTCTTCGTACCTTTCCTGTAACTCTAATAGCTGTTTACGAAATGTTTCTTCGTTCCTTTCCTGTAACTCTAATTGCTGTTTACGAAATGTTTCTTCGTCCCTTTCCTGTAACTCTAATTGCTGTTTACGAAATGTTTCTTCGTCCCTTTCCTGTAACTCTAATTGCTGTTTATGAAATGTTTCTTCGTCCCTTTCCTGTAACTCTAATTGCTGTTTACGAAATGTTTCTTCGTCCCTTTCCTGTAACTCTAATTGCTGTTTAAGAAATGTTTCTTCGTTCCTTTCCTGTAACTCTAATTGCTGTTTAAGAAATGTTTCTTCGTTCCTTTCCTGTAACTCTACTTGCTGTTTAGGAAATGTTTCTTCGTCCCTTTCCTGTAACTCTAATTGCTGTTTACGAAATGTTTCTTCGTCCCTTTCCTGTAACTCTAATTGCTGTTTAAGAAATGTTTCTTCGTTCCTTTCCTGTAACTCTAATTGCTGTTTACGAAATGTTTCTTCGTCCCTTTCCTGTAACTCTAATTGCTGTTTACGAAATGTTTCTTCGTTCCTTTCCTGTAACTCTACTTGCTGTTTAAGAAATGTTTCTTCGTTCTTTTCCTGTAACTCTACTTGCTGTTTAGGAAATGTTTCTTCGTCCCTTTCCTGTAACTCTAATTGCTGTTTAAGAAATGTTTCTTCGTCCCTTTCCTGTAACTCTAATTGCTGTTTAAGAAATGTTTCTTCGTTTCTTTCCTGTAACGCTAATAGCTGTTTATGAAATGTTTCTTCGTTCCTTTCCTGTAACTCTAATAGCTGTTTACGTAAAGTTTCTTCGTCCCTTTCCTGTAACTCTAATTGCTGTTTACGAAATGCTTCTTCGTTCCTTTCCTGTAACTCTAATTGCTGTTTACGAAATGTTTCTTCGTCCCTTTTCTGTAACTCTAATTGCTGTTTAAGAAATGTTTCTTCGTTCCTTTCCTGTAACGCTAATAGCTGTTGACGAAATGTTTCTTCGTTCCTTTCCTGTAACTCTAATATCTGTTTACGAAATGTTTTTTCGTTCCTTTCCTGTAACTCTAATTGCTGTTTACAAAATGTTTCTTCGTCCCTTTCCTGTAACTCTAATTGCTGTTTACGAAATGTTTCTTCGTCCCTTTCCTGTAACTCTAATTGCTGTTTACGAAATTTTTCTTCGTTCCTTTCTTGTAACTCTAATTACTGTTTACGAAATGCTTCTTCGTTCCTTTCCTGTAACTTGAATTGCTGTTTAGGAAATGTTTCTTCGTCCCTTTCCTGTAACTCTAATTGCTGTTTACGAAATGTTTCTTCGTTCATTTCCTCAAACTCTAATTGCTTTTTACGAAATGTTTCTTCGTTCCTTTCCTGTAAATCTAATTGCTGTTTACGAAATGTTTCTTCGTCCCTTTCGTCTAACTCTAATTGCTGTTTACAAAATGTTTCTTCGTCCCTTTCCTCAAACTCTAATTGCTGTTTATGAAATGTTTCTTCGTTCCTTTCCTCAAACTCTAATTGCTGTTTACGAAATGTTTCTTCGTTCCTTTCCTGTAACTCTAATTGCTGTTTACGAAATGTTTCTTCGTTCCTTTCCTCAAACTCTAATTGCTGTTTACGAAATGTTTCTTGGTTCCTTTCCTCAAACTGTAATTGCTGTTTACGAAATGTTTCTTCGTTCCTTTCCTCTAACTCTAATTGCTGTTTACGAAATGTTTCTTCATTCCTTTCCTCTAACTCTAATTGCTGTTTACAAAATGTTTCTTTGTTCCTTTCCTCAAAATCTAATTGCTGTTTACGAAATGTTTCTTCGTTCCTTTCCTGTAAATCTAATTGCTGTTTACAAAATGTTTCTTCGTTGCTTTCCTGTAACTATAATCGCTGCTTACGAAATGATTCTTCGTCCCTTTCCTGTAACTCTAATTGCTGTTTACGAAATGTTTCTTCGTTCCTTTCCTCTAAACCTAATTGCTGTTTATGAAATGTTTCTTCGTTCCTTTCCTGTAACTCTAATTGCTGTTTATGAAATGTTTCTTCGTCCCTTTCCTCTAACTCTAATTGCTGTTTAAGAAATGTTTATTCGTCCCTTTCCTCAAACTCTAATTGCTGTTCATGAAATGTTTCTTCGTTCCTTTCCTCAAAATCTAATTGCTGTTTACAAAATGTTTCTTCTTTCCTTTCCTGTAACTCTAATTGCTGTTTACGAAATGTTTCTTCATTCCTTTCCTCAAATTCTAATTGCTGTTTACAAACTGTTTCTTGGTTCCTTTCCTCAAACTCTAATTGCTGTTTACGAAATGTTTCTTCGTTCCTTTCTTCTAACTCTAATTGCTGTTTATGAAATGTTTCTTCGTTCCTTTCCTCTAACTCTAATTGCTGTTTACGAAATGTTTCTTCGCTCCTTTACTCAAACTCTAATTGCTGTTTACAAAATGTTTCTTCGTTCCTTTCCTGTAAATCTAATTGCTGTTTATGAAATGTTTAATCGACACTTTCCTGTAACTTTAATTGCTGCTTACGAATTGTTTCTTCGTCCCTTTCCGGTAACTCTAATTGCTATTTACGAAATGTTTCTTCGTTCCTTTCCTGTAATTCTAATTGCTGTTTAAAAATGTTTCTTCGTCCCTTTCCTCAAACTCTAATTGCTGTTTATGAAATGTTTCTTCGTTCCTTTCCTCAAACTCTAATTGCTGTTTACGAAATGTTTCTTCGTTCCTTTCCTGTAACTCTAATTGCTGTTTACGAAATGTCTCTTCGTTCCTTTCCTCCAACTCTAATTGATGTTTACGAAATGTTCCTTGGTTCCTTTCCTCAAACTCTAATTGCTGTTTACGAAATGTTTCTTCGTTCCTTTCCTCTAACTCTAATTGCTGTTTACGAAATGTTTCTTCCTTCCTTTCCTCTAACTCTAATTGCTGTTTACGAAATGTTTCTTCGTTCCTTTCCTCAAACTCTAATTGCTGTTTACAAAATGTTTCTTCGTTCCTTTCCTGTAAATCTAATTGCTGTTTATGAAATGTTTCTTCGTCACTTTCAAGTAACTCTAATTGCTGCTTACGAAATGTTTCTTCGTTATTTCTGCTCTAATTGCTGTTTACTGAGAATGTTTGTTGATACCTTTCCTATGATCCATTGCTGTTTACGAAATGTTTCTTCGTCCCTTTCCTGTAAATCTAATTGCTGTTTACAAAATGATTCTTCTTCCCTTTCCTCTATCTAATTGCTGTTTACGAAATGTTTCTTCTTCCCTTTCTAGCAACTCTAATTGCTGTTTACGAAATGTTTCTTCGTCCCTTTCCTGTAACTCTAATTGCTGTTTACGAAATGTTTCTTCGTCAATTTTCACTGTAACTCTAATTGCTGTATACGAAATGTTTCTTCGTCCCATTCCTGTAACTCTAATTGCTGTTCACAGAAATGTTTCTTCGTCCTTTCCTGTAACTCTAATTGCTGTTAACAAAATGTTTCTTCATGCCTGTAACACTAATTACTGTTTTACGAAATGTTTCTTCGTTCCTTTCCTGTTACTCTACTTGCTGTTTACGAAATGTTTCTTCGTCCTTTCCTGTAACTCTAATTGCTGTTTTACGAATACTTTCTTCGTCCCTTTCCTGTAACTCTAATTGCTGTTTACAAAAATGTTCTTTGACCACTTTCATAACTCAATTGCTTTCTTACGAAATGTTTTACTTCGTTTCCTTTCCTGTTGCTCTACTTGCTGTTTTACGAAATGTTTCTTCGTCCCTTTCCTGTAACACTAATTGCTTAATTACGAAATGTTTTCGTTCCTTTCCTGTAACTCTAATTGCTGTTTTGAAATGTTTCTTCGTCCTTTCCTGTAACTCTAATTGCTGTTTACGAAATGTTTCTTCGTCCCTTTCCTGTAACTCTGGTGCTGTTTTACGAAATGTTTCTTCGTCCCTTTCCTGTAACTCTAATTGCTGTTTACGAAATGTTTCTTCGTTCCTTTCCTGTTACTCTTACTTGCTGTTTTACGAAATGTTTCTTCACGTCCCTTTCCTGTAACACTAATTGCTGTTTACGAAATGTTTTTTCGTTCCTTTCCTGTAACTCTAATTGCTGTTTACGAAATGTTTCTTCGTCCCTTTCCTGTAGCTCTAATTGCTGTTTTACGAAATGTTTCTTCGTCCTTTCCTGTAACTCTAATTGCTGTTTTACGAAATGTTTCTTCGTCCCTTTCCTGTAGCACTAATTGCTGTTTACGAAATGTTTCTTCGTCCCTTTCCTGTAACTCTAATTGCTGTTCTGAAATGTTTCTTCGTTCCTTTCCTGTTACTCTACTTGCTATTTCTGAAATGTTTCTTCGTCCTTTCCTGTAACACTAATTGCTGTTTACGAAATGTTTCTTCGTCCCATTCTAGTAACTCTAATTGCTGTTTACAAAATGTTTCTTCGTTCCTTTCCTGTAAATCTAATTGCTGTTTATGAAATGTTTACGTGCTTTCAGTAACTCTAATTGCTGCTTACGAAATGTTTCTTCGTCCCTTTCCTGTAACTCTAATTGCTGTTTTACGAAATGTTTCTTCGTCCTTTCCTGTAAGTCTAATTGCTGTTTACGAAATGTTTCTTCTTCCCTTTCCTGTAACTCTAATTGCTGTTTATGAAATGTTTTTCGTTCCTTTCCTGTAACTCTAATTGCTGTTTACGAAATGTTTTTCGTTCCTTTCCTGTAACTCTAATTGCTGTTTACGAAATGTTTCTTCGTCCCTTTCCTTTAACTCTAATTGCTGTCTCTGAAATGCTTCTTCGTCCCTTTCCTGTAACTCTAATTGCTGTTTACGAAATGTTTCTTCTTCCCTTTCCTGTAAATCTAATTGCTCTTTACAAAATGATTCTTCGTCCCTTTCCTGTAACTCTAATTGCTGTTTATGAAATGTTTTTCGTTCCTTTCCTGTAACTCTAATTGCTGTTTACGAAATGTTTTTCGTTCCTTTCCTGTAACTCTAATTGCTGTTTACGAAATGTTTCTTCGTCCCTTTCCTGTAACTCTAATTGCTGTTTACGAAATGTTTGTTCGTCCCTTTCCTGTAACTCTAATTGCTGTTTACGAAATGTTTCTTCGTCCCATTCCAGTAACTCTAATTGCTGTTTACAAAATGTTTCTTCGTTCCTTTCCTGTAAATCTAATTGCTGTTTATGAAATGTTTCTTCGTCACTTTCCAGTAACTCTAATTGCTGCTTACGAAATGTTTCTTCGTCCCTTTCCTGTACCTCTAATTGCTGTTTAAGAAATGTTTCTTCGTCCCGTTCCTGTAACTCTAATTGCTGCTTACGAAATGTTTCTTCTTCCCTTTCCTGTACCTCTAATTGCTGTTTACGAAATGTTTCTTCGTCCCTTTCCTGTAACTCTAATTGCTGTTTACGAAATGTTTGTTCGTCCCCTTCCTGTAATTCTAATTGCTGTTAACGAAATGTTTCTTCCTCCCTTTCCTGTACCTCTAATTGCTGTTTACGAAAGGTGTTTTTCGTTCCTTTCCTGTAACTCTAATTGCTGTTTACGAAATGTTTCTTCGTCCCTTTCCTTTAACTCTAATTGCTGTCTACGAAATGCTTCTTCGTCCCTTTCCTGTAACTCTAATTGCTGTTTACGAAATGTTTCTTCGTCCCTTTCCTGTAACTCTAATTGCTGTTTACGAAATGTTTCTTCGTCCCTTTCCTGTAACTCTACTTGCTGTTTACGAAATGTTTCTTCGTCCCTTTCCTGTAACACTAATTGCTGTTTACGAAAAGTTTTTTCGTCCCATTCCTGTAACTCTAATTGCTGTTTACGAAATGTTTCTTCGTCAATTTCCTGTAAGTCTAATTGCTGTATACGAAATGTTTCTTCGTCCCATTCCTGTAACTCTAATTGCTGTTTACGAAATGTTTCTTCGTCCCTTTCCTGTAACTCTAATTGCTTTTACGAAATGTTTCTTCGTCCCTTTCCTGTAACACTAATTGCTGTTTACGAAATGTTTCTTCGTTCCTTTCCTGTTATTCTACTTGCTGTTTATGAAATGTTTCTTCGTCCCTTTCCTGTAACTCTAATTGCTGTTTACGAAATGTTTCTTCGTCCCTTTCCTGTAACTCTAATTGCTGTTTACGAAATGTTTCTTCGTCCCTTTCCTGTAACTCTAATTGCTGTTTACGAAATGTTTCTTCGTTCCTTTCCTATTACTCTACTTGCTGTTTACGAAATGTTTCTTCGTCCCTTTCCTGTAACACTAATTGCTGTTTACGAAATGTTTTTCGTTCCTTTCCTGTAACTCTAATTGCTGTTTACGAAATGTTTCTTCGTCCCTTTCCTGTAACTCTAATTGCTGTTTACGAAATGTTTCTTCGTCCCTTTCCTGTAACTCTAATTGCTGTTTACGAAATGTTTCTTCGTTCCTTTCCTGTTACTCTACTTGCTGTTTACGAAATGTTTCTTCGTCCCTTTCCTGTAACACTAATTGCTGTTTACGAAATGTTTCTTCGTCCCATTCCTGTAACTCTAATTGCTCTTTACGAAATGTTTCTTCGTCAATTTCCTGTAACTCTGATTGCTGTTTACGAAATGTTTCTTCGTCCCATTCCTGTAACTCTAATTGCTGTTTACGAAATGTTTCTTCGTCCCTTTCCTGTAACTCTAATTGCTGTTTACGAAATGTTTCTTCGTTCCTTTCCTGTTATTCTACTTGCTGTTTACGAAATGTTTCTTCGTCCCTTTCCTGTAACACTAACTGCTGTTTACGAAATGTTTTCGTTCCTTTCCTGTAACTCTAATTGCTGTTTACGAAATGTTTCTTCGTCCCATTCCTGTAACTCTAATTGCTGTTTACGAAATGTTTCTTCGTCAATTTCCTGTAACTCTGATTGCTGTTTACGAAATGTTTCTTCGTCCCATTCCTGTAACTCTAATTGCTGTTTACG
>JBBBDQ010002663.1:0-163420 GCA_037127315.1 Ascarosepion bandense | reverse complement strand
AATTTTTGTGCTTCAGCCTTAAGTGGGTCCCAGAGACCGCAGGTTACCCCGGTGGAGTTTCTTACCAGGGTAATGACTCCTGGGGCCCGGGGAAAGTTTTCGGGTCCTCGGTGGATCGACCATTCACCGAGGTCAATTTAAGTAGGGGTTTGAGTAGTCTTCTCCTTTGGGACGACCACTCGGCTGTAATGTCCTCATCAACCCTCATAAGGGCGTCTCCCCGCGGGAGGGTATTTTTCTTTTTTTACCCCGAGTAGGAGTGGGAATAGGAGAAGGGGAGGGAGTGGGAGTTGCAGTAGTCGATCTTTTCAGGAGGGGGGTCAATTCGAAGGTTGGGGACTGGGAAACCTTTTGCGGGGAAGAGGGGAGACTTTTGGCCTTTTGTGCGTATGTGCACCTCTCCGGGGAGACCGGCAGCGACGAACACTTGACCACCATCCTGCTTCTCTCGACGCTCCTGCTCTTCCGACGGCTCTTTTGGTTGTCGTCCTTCTCCTCTTCCTCCTCTCTCCCTCGTTTCAACGAAGCCGACCTTGCCACTTCCATGTCTTCCTCCTTTTGGGTGGTGGCAATCTTTTTCTCTTCCTGTTTGGGGGGCGACTTCTTTGCCGGGGACTCCTTCTGTTTAGTTGGAGTCTTGGCAGGAGGCGGCACCTTCCCCGGCACCTTTACCGGAGAAGGCGTTTTAGCCTTCTTCTTTGTCACCACCTGCCACTCGCCCTCCTTGTTGGCTGTCGGTGCTGGTGTTGTGGTTGGAGGAGCCGGCTTTGCCGTTGTTTCTCGGCCTGTTTGTTGTTTGGCTGGTTGGGCCTTTGGGGACGTGTTCTTGCTTGGGCAGGTCTTTGCAACGTGATCTGCCGCCCCACAGACCCAACAGCACGGCTTTCTCCCTTCTACTATCACAAATATTGTTTTCCCCCTACAGGTGAGGGTGTTGGGGATTTTGGCGATGCCCTCTTTATCCAAGGTCGCTAACACCGTCATATCCCCGGTGTAGAATCCAGCCTTCGACCGTAGCGAGGAGACTTCGGCGACCTTTCCATATCTTGCAAACAGGGCGCCGATGTGGTCCTCTTCAATGTCCATGGGGACGCCATGCAACGTGATCTTTAGTTTTCTTGCTCCCATATATTCGGTTAGAAACTGGAGCGTTTTGGTCTCCAGGACTAAACCGACTAGACTTTTCGCTTCTTCTGCGGAGCCAAGCAGGACGTCCCACATGGCATTGCTTCTCCTCGCTACGGCCTTGGCTTTAATTTTTAGGGTTTGTATTGCCTCTTCCATAGTTTCTCTGGGGATGCCAATCAGTTTATGTGTCTTAATGTCTTTGGTGAAGAGCGTGATAATTCTAGCTTCAATTTGTGCTAGTTTTTCGGGCACCGAAACCAGTTCTGTGCCTTTTATGTACTCAGCATACTTGGCTTGAATTTGGTCATAGTACTCCTCGTTCTTCAGCAAGATCTTTCCTCCCTTCCACCCAGAGGTCGAAGGTATGGGGGATGCTGGCGCTACTGCTGGTGTTACTGCTGGTGATGCTGCTGCTGATGCTGTAGAAGGGGGATCACTCCGAGGCGGTAAAGCCCAATCCCCCTCCTTCCCTCCCACCGAGTCCGTGGTGGGAGGAACGACTTCCACCGGCCCATCTGTGGCCATTGCCTCAAAGAGGCCGAACACCGGATAATTACTTTCCGGTGTTTCGCGTCCTAAGACACTACTTAGCGCTGGCCCGAGCTATAAACTCGGGCTGGAAAGCAATTATCCAAGACCAAAAATGATAGCAAATATCACTGCGGAACAGATGCTTCTTTTTGATCTTACCACCATTCACCACACAACAAAAAGTCGGGGGGGGGTATATTTATTTGCAAAAATTTACAAATTATGGCACAAGGCCGAAAATTGGGAGGGGGAACAAAACTTGGGGTGGTCTTCAATTACTCTATCCTGTACCTAGCTAATCCGATTCACGACCCATACATCCATTACAATTTTCTCATTCACCATAAAAATTTGTCCATCAACACTCATTCTTATCATACACCAAAATACCGCAACAGCATACCAGGGACCTACAAAACGCCCCAAATGTACATAAAAATTGGTGTTTTTACAATATTTACAATATCTTACAAAAATAAATTTAAAACTTTATTCATGAAATGACATGATGGGGAGGGGGTATGAAGAAACAAAAAATCCCCAAAACAAAAACAATTTCAAAAATGATATATATACATGGGTTAGTAAGACCCAAACACACCCACATAACTAAAGAGGCCGCTGTATTCTGCCTTGAAAGACAAAATCAAGGAGCTCTCTTTCAAGGGGAATGGAGAAGCAGGGTACAAAATAAATGGGACTGGAGAATATATAAGGCTGACCCAGCCGAGATTGAAAACGGGATAAAATAACTATGGACCATGGGGATCTCGAACTGGATCATAACAAAAGCAGAGGCGCCGGGAACAGGCCGGGACAAACACATTCACTCACATTAACTAGATACACAAAAGAATACTAACCTTAACCACGGGAGGGGTTCCAAAGGAATCCACCCCGATGCGACTAGCAGATCTAAAAGAGAAAATCAAGGCTAGCCCCGGTCACACGAACCAGGCTCGCTGCATATATCCACCTTTCGCCAAAGTCTGTCGGGTGCAGCCGTTTCCGTTCAGTTCTAATCTTCATTTTGAGCTGATGCTCAAAATATCGGATTAGATCCTGATCCGAAAGACGGCCGCCCCGCAAGACTTCCTCCAGACGCGTCGTCCATATCACCATTCTAGCCGTGGCCAGTAGCGACAGAAACACCATCCGCTTCACTCCAGAGTACGGGGGCGACACATTGTCCACAGCGTATGCGCGGTCAATGGGCACGAGCCCCTCCTGCGGCGCGATACGAGCAGTCAACTCGCCGACACGCTCCCACAACGGGCGAACGCGCGAACAATGGAAGAAGGCGTGCGCAGACGTCTCCTTAATTCCAAGGACGCAACGTTCACAATCTGGCAAATCCGCCAGGCCCATTGCGAAACGCTTGTCGTTGAGAGACAAACCATTCCGAGCCAATCGCCAGGTCAGAGAAAACTCAGAGATGCTGAGCCAATCCGCACCTGGCGCCCAAGACCAGTGAGAGCTATACTCCACTCTCGACATGCCGAGCTTACTCCACAGCTTATCCTTCACGGCACCCTCCACTAATCCCCGATAGAAGATTTTCCTAGGCTGTGAAAGGTCACTGGACCGTGGAATGGCCTGCAAGGCCTCCAGACATTCGAGCAGGAATTTCGGTCGCACCCAAGGCCTGACGGTCAGCCATAGGGTCGGGGGAGTGATAGTAAGGCAAGGGAACATGTCCCTCACTACCCCCGCAAGCAACCGATCTTCCTCCAACGCGCGCCTGAGGAATGCCAACCTCGAAGCGAGCACATGGCTCCTCAAGTGTGGCATCCCCAGACCCCCTTGACACGGACGGAGGCAACAGACTCCTTTGTCGACCATGTGTTTGCGTCCTCTCCACAGACAGGAGAATAGCAAACGCTCGAGCGCCTTCTCATGATCGTCACAAAGGGGAAGTACTGACAGCCGGTAAAGGATCATGGGAAAGAGGTATGTATTACACACCTCCGCCAAGCCCTTCACGGAGAGACTCCGTCGACGCCAAGTCTTGACCGACGCGCCGACCTTTGCCAGTATTTCTGACCAGTTTTTCTCCAGCTGTAAGTCCGGACCGAACCAAATTCCGAGGATTTTGACCGGCCCGTCCGTCCAGCTGAAGGGCCCCGGGAGGGAAACACCCTTCCAGGCGCCTAACCGCAAGCCGGATGACTTGTCGCGGTTAATTCTGGCCCCTGTCACCTTCTCGTACCGTTCAAGCGCCTGTTGTACCGCCTCTATGTCCCTGCGGGAGGACACAAAGGTCGTTACGTCATCGGCGTACGCGGAAACCCTGGCTCGAGCTCCACCAGGGACTGCAATTCCACGCAGGACCGGACTGCCAGTCTCGTCCCTTAGCCGGCGAAGGAGGGGCTCCAACGCCAGGACGTAAAGGAGAGAAGACAGTGGACAACCCTGTCGGACCGACCTAGACAGCGCGAAAGCGCCCGACAGCTTCCCGTTCACCTGTACCACAGCCTTGGGGGAGCGATACAGAAGGCTAATCCAGCGGCTGAAGTCGGGTTTGAATCCGGCGGCCTGCAGGACAGCAGCCAGGTAGCCATGGTCAATCCTATCAAATGCCTTGGACTGATCCAAATTGATCAGCGCGGCCTCATCGTCGTCTTCTACACCCTCTATGATCGTGCGAATCAAGTGCAGGTTGCTCTGAATTGTTCGTCCCTTCACAGAACAAGTCTGATCCGGTTCCAACAGAGACTCGGCAACTAGCTGCAAGCGGTTCGTCAGGATCTTGGCCAAAATCTTTAACTCTGTGTTTAGCAGAGTTATGGGCCTGTAATCATCTAGTTCCCTCCCAACCTTCTTGCCTTTTCTCAACAGCGTGATCACGCCCCTGGTAATCCGACCGGGGATGGACCCCTGCCGAAACCAGTGGTTGAACACGACAGCCAAGATCGGGACAAAAAGGTGCGACATCCTCAAGTACAATTCATAGGGCAAACCATCCAAACCTGGCGACTTGCCACTGCCGACCTTCTTCAAAGCCACGTAGATTTCGTCCTCCGTAATCTCCCCTTCGCAGCTAGCCGCTTCAGCCGGCAAAAGCCGGGGAAAGTCAGCCAAATAGCTGCGAAAGTCCTCGTCACGGAGACCAGGCTCCTTGGTAAATCGGTGTTCGAAATGCTGCCGGAACGCCTCGCACATGTCGTCGGTCGACCTAAGGAGATGTCCCTCCGGGTCGCGCACCTCTCGAATGTACCGGTCGCCGGCTCGGCGAATTTCTTCCTTGCGCAATTCTGCGCCCATTTTCACAGCTTCGGAAGACATCTTGCTTAACTTAGCCCTAATTACCTGACCCATGTAGCGCCCGCTAGTCGAACGCTCCAGGGCCTCCTGGCTAAGGCTATCTCTAGGGAATCCCCACCAGCCTCCGCCCGGGCGAAATTAGCTCTAAGTGTCTTTGCCTCCGCAGCCTTATCTAGGTTGAGCCGTTGGCTATATTTGGTGGCGAAAGACCTAATGGAGTCCTTAAGACTAACCCACCACTTACTCCCAATGACTCGCCCAATTAACGCCCGCTGAACTAATCTTGTCAGCTGGTCACGAAAGTCCCGCCTGTCCAGTAAGGACTGATTGAACTTCCAATAACCAGCCAACCTAGGCCTAAAATCTAACACCACACGGGCACAAACGAGTTTGTGGTCCGTGTAGCCTAACCAGTGGAACGTTGGACATTCTAAGAAGTCTATGTCGGCCACTCTCACTAACATCCTATCCAGGTACGCAGATACCCGGGTAGAAGGCCAATTAAGCGCCCACGTCCACATGCTCCCTTCCGGATGATCGACCCGGTATCTATCGACGAGACCAAATTCGCCGATCAGATCAACCAGGCTACGATCACCACGCCTCCCGCTAGCGCCCCTTCCTCTATCCCATTTGGGGGTTAGGATGGCATTCCAGTCCCCAACTAAGATTAGCCGTGTTGAATGCACCATGAAGGGCTCCAACAGCCGAAAGAAAGAGACTCGCTCACCTTGATCATTGGGCGCATAAACCGCAATCAGCCGGAACGACTTGCTTTTCACTGCAATATCGGCCACGATCAGCCGGCCCTCGGCACCGACATGGACAAGGTCAATCCTCGCGTCCAGGGTACGCTTGACCAGCAAAGAAACACCTCTGGCCTGCCGGCTCCCATATGCTGAATAGACGACAAAGTCGTTAGACAGCACACACGAGTCGACTTCGCAAACAAAGTGAGTCTCTTGGATCGCGGCCACATCCACGCCGAAGGACAAGAGGTCACGAAGCAGGCGAGCCGCCTTACCCCGATCCCTCAGGCCCCTCGCATTTAAACTGGCTATCTTAATAGACATCTTTTAGACCTGAAAAAGAGAAAAACAAAAAGCATGCAACAAAGGCACTAATCGCATACGGGGTAGAAATCTCGGGCAGAGGGGACCCCGACGGACTGTCCTAGGGACCCTGTACCAATGTCGGACGTAATCCGTCCGTCTAGGACAATTCCGCCGACGTCGGTGGGATAGTTTAGTTTTACCACCCTATATAAGCAGGGGTGGAGCAAAACTGGGAACCTCCCCGAACAGTTTTTAGACATCTTTCTAAGTTCTGGGGTGCCTTCTTGCACCATTTTTATTTTGGGGTACAATTTTTGTGCTTCAGCCAAGTGGTCCCAGACCCGCAGGTTACCCCCGGTATTTCTTACCAGGGTAATGACTCCTGGGGCCTGGGAAAAGTTTTTGGGTCCTCGGTGGATCGACCATTCACCGAGGTCAATTTAAGTAGGGGTTTGAGTAGTCTTCTCCTTGGGACGACCACTCGGCTGTAATGTCCTCATCAACCCTCATAAGGGCGTCTCCCCGCGGGAGGGTATTTTTCTTTTTACCCCGAGTAGGAGTGGGAATAGGAGAAGGGGAGGGAGTGGGAGTTGCAGTAGTCGATCTTTTCAGGAGGGGGGTCAATTCGAAGGTTGGGGACTGGGAAACCTTTTGCGGGGAAGAGGGGAGACTTTTGGCCTTTTGTGCGTATGTGCACCTCTCCGGGGAGACCGGCAGCGACGAACACTTGACCACCATCCTGCTTCTCTCGACGCTCCTGCTCTTCCGACGGCTCTTTTGGTTGTCGTCCTTCTCCTCTTCCTCCTCTCTCCCTCGTTTCAACGAAGCCGACCTTGCCACTTCCATGTCTTCCTCCTTTTGGGTGGTGGCAATCTTTTTCTCTTCCTGTTTGGGGGGCGACTTCTTTGCCGGGGACTCCTTCTGTTTAGTTGGAGTCTTGGCAGGAGGCGGCACCTTCCCCGGCACCTTTACCGGAGAAGGCGTTTTAGCCTTCTTCTTTGTCACCACCTGCCACTCGCCCTCCTTGTTGGCTGTCGGTGCTGGTGTTGTGGTTGGAGGAGCCGGCTTTGCCGTTGTTTCTCGGCCTGTTTGTTGTTTGGCTGGTTGGGCCTTTGGGGACGTGTTCTTGCTTGGGCAGGTCTTTGCAACGTGATCTGCCGCCCCACAGACCCAACAGCACGGCTTTCTCCCTTCTACTATCACAAATATTGTTTTCCCCCTACAGGTGAGGGTGTTGGGGATTTTGGCGATGCCCTCTTTATCCAAGGTCGCTAACACCGTCATATCCCCGGTGTAGAATCCAGCCTTCGACCGTAGCGAGGAGACTTCGGCGACCTTTCCATATCTTGCAAACAGGGCGCCGATGTGGTCCTCTTCAATGTCCATGGGGACGCCATGCAACGTGATCTTTAGTTTTCTTGCTTGCTCCCATATATTCGGTTAGAAACTGGAGCGTTTTGGTCTCCAGGACTAAACCGACTAGACTTTTCGCTTCTTCTGCGGAGCCAAGCAGGACGTCCCACATGGCATTGCTTCTCCTCGCTACGGCCTTGGCTTTAATTTTTAGGGTTTGTATTGCCTCTTCCATAGTTTCTCTGGGGATGCCAATCAGTTTATGTGTCTTAATGTCTTTGGTGAAGAGCGTGATAATTCTAGCTTCAATTTGTGCTAGTTTTTCGGGCACCGAAACCAGTTCTGTGCCTTTTATGTACTCAGCATACTTGGCTTGAATTTGGTCATAGTACTCCTCGTTCTTCAGCAAGATCTTTCCTCCCTTCCACCCAGAGGTCGAAGGTATGGGGGATGCTGGCGCTACTGCTGGTGTTACTGCTGGTGATGCTGCTGCTGATGCTGTAGAAGGGGGATCACTCCGAGGCGGTAAAGCCCAATCCCCCTCCTTCCCTCCCACCGAGTCCGTGGTGGGAGGAACGACTTCCACCGGCCCATCTGTGGCCATTGCCTCAAAGAGGCCGAACACCGGATAATTACTTTCCGGTGTTTCGCGTCCTAAGACACTACTTAGCGCTGGCCCGAGCTATAAACTCGGGCTGGAAAGCAATTATCCAAGACCAAAAATGATAGCAAATATCACTGCGGAACAGATGCTTCTTTTTGATCTTACCACCATTCACCACACAACAAAAAGTCGGGGGGGGACTATTTATTTGCAAAAATTTACAAATTATGGCACAAGGCCGAAAATTGGGAGGGGGAACAAAACTTGGGGTGGTCTTCAATTACTCTATCCTGTACCTAGCTAATCCGATTCACGACCCATACATCCATTACAATTTTCTCATTCACCATAAAAATTTGTCCATCAACACTCATTCTTATCATACACCAAAATACCGCAACAGCATACCAGGGACCTACAAAACGCCCCAAATGTACATAAAAATTTGTGTTTTTACAATATTTACAATATCTTACAAAAATAAATTTAAAACTTTATTCATGAAATGACATGATGGGGAGGGGGTATGAAGAAACAGAAAATCCCCAAAACAAAAACAATTTCAAAAATGATATATATACATGGGTTAGTAAGACCCAAACACACCCACATAACTAAAGAGGCCGCTGTATTCTGCCTTGAAAGACAAAATCAAGGAGCTCTCTTTCTAAGGGGAATGGAGAAGCAGGGTACAAAATAAATGGGACTGGAGAATATATAAGGCTGACCCAGCCGAGATTGAAAACGGGGTAAAATAACTATGGACCATGGGGATCTCGAACTGGATCATAACAAAAGCCGAGGCGCCGGGAACAGGCCGGGACAAACACATTCACTCACATTAACTAGATACACAAAAGAATACTAACCTTAACCACGGGAGGGGTTCCAAAGGAATCCACCCCGATGCGACTAGCAGATCTAAAAGAGAAAATCAAGGCTAGCCCCGGTCACACGAACCAGGCTCGCTGCATATATCCACCTTTCGCCAAAGTCTGTCGGGTGCAGCCGTTTCCGTTCAGTTCTAATCTTCATTTTGAGCTGATGCTCAAAATATCGGATTAGATCCTGATCCGAAAGACGGCCGCCCCGCAAGACTTCCTCCAGTCGCGTCGTCCATATCACCATTCTAGCCGTGGCCAGTAGCGACAGAAACACCATCCGCTTCACTCCAGAGTACGGGGGCGACACATTGTCCACAGCGTATGCGCGGTCAATGGGCACGAGCTCCCGCGGCGCGATACGAGCAGTCAACTCGCCGACACGCTCCCACAACGGGCGAACGCGCGAACAATGGAAGAAGGCGTGCGCAGACGTCTCCTTAATTCCAAGGACGCAACGTTCACAATCTGGCAAATCCGCCAGGCCCATTGCGAAACGCTTGTCATTGAGCGACAAACCATTCCGAGCCAATCGCCAGGTCAGAGAAAACTCAGAGTTGCTGAGCCAATCCGCACCTGGCGCCCAAGACCAATGAGAGCGGTACTCCACTCTCGACATGCCGAGCTTACTCCACAGCTTATCCTTCACGGCGCCCTCCACTAATCCCCGATAGAAGATTTTCCTAGGCTGTGAAAGGTCACTGGACCGTGGAATGGCCTGTAAAGCCGCCAGACATTCGAGCAGGAATTTCGGTCGCACCCAAGGCCTGACGGTCAGCCATAGGGTCGGGGGCGTGATGGTAAGGCAAGGGAACATGTCCCTCACTACCCCCGCAAGCAACCGATCTTCCTCCAACGCGCGCCTGAGGAATGCCAACCTTGAAGCGAGCACGTGGCTCCTCAAGTGTGGCATCCCCAGACCCCCTGACACGGACGGAGGCAACAGACTCCTTTGTCGACCATGTGTTTGCGTCCTCTCCACAGACAGGAGAATAGCAAACGCTCGAGCGCCTTCTCATGATCGTCACAAAGGGGAAGTACTGACAGCCGGTAAAGGATCATGGGAAAGAGGTATGTATTACACACCTCCGCCAAGCCCTTCACGGAGAGACTCCGTCGACGCCAAGTCTTGACCGACGCGCCGACCTTTGCCAGTATTTCTGACCAGTTTTTCTCCAGCTGTAAGTCCGGACCGAACCAAATTCCGAGGATTTTGACCGGCCCGTCCGTCCAGCTGAAGGGCCCCGGGAGGGAAACACCCTTCCAGGCGCCTAACCGCAAGCCGGATGACTTGTCGCGGTTAATTCTGGCCCCTGTCACCTTCTCGTACCGTTCAAGCGCCTGTTGTACCGCCTCTATGTCCCTGCGGGAGGACACAAAGGTCGTTACGTCATCGGCGTACGCGGAAACCCTGGCTCGAGCTCCACCAGGGACTTCAATTCCACGCAGGACCGGACTGCCCGTCTCGTCCCTTAGCCGGCGAAGGAGGGGCTCCAACGCAAAGACATAAAGGAGAGAAGACAGTGGACAACCCTGTCGGACCGACCTAGACAGCGCGAAAGCGCCCGACAGCTTCCCGTTCACCTGTACCACAGCCTGGGGGGAGCGATACAGAAGGCTAATCCAGCGGCTGACGTCGGGTTTGAATCCGGCGGCCTGCAGGACAGCAGCCAGGTAGCCATGGTCAATCCTATCAAATGCCTTGGACTGATCTAAATTGATCAGCGCGGCCTCATCGTCGTCTTCTACACCCTCTATGATCGTGCGAATCAAGTGCAGGTTGCTCTGAATTGTTCTCCCCTTCACAGAACAAGTCTGATCCGGTTCCAACAGAGACTCGGCAACTAGCTGCAAGCGATTCGTCAGGATCTTGGCCAAAATCTTTAACTCTGTGTTTAGCAGAGTTATGGGCCTGTAATCGTCTAGTTCCCTCCCAACCTTCTTGCCTTTTCTCAACAGCGTGATCACGCCCCTGGTGATCCGACCGGGGATGGACCCCTGCCGAAACCAGTGGTTGAACACGACAGCCAAGAGCGGGACAAAAAGGTGCGACATCCTCAAGTACAATTCATAGGGCAAACCATCCAAACCTGGCGACTTGCCACTGCCGACCTTCTTCAAAGCCACGTAGATTTCGTCCTCCGTAATCTCCCCTTCGCAGCTAGCCGCTTCAGCCGGCAAAAGCCGGGGAAAGTCAGCCAAATAGCTGCGAAAGTCCTCGTCACGGAGACCAGGCTCCTTGGTAAATCGGTGTTCGAAATGCTGCCGGAACGCCTCGCACATGTCGTCGGTCGACCTAAGGAGATGTCCCTCCGGGTCGCGTACCTCTCGAATGTACCGGTCGCCGGCTCGGCGAATTTCTTCCTTGCGCAGTTCCGCGCCCATTTTCACAGCTTCGGAAGACATCTTGCTTAACTTAGCCCTAATTACCTGACCCATGTAGCGCCCGCTAGTCGAACGCTCCAGGGCCTCCTGGCTAAGGCTATCTCTAGGGAATCCCCACCAGCCTCCGCCCGGGCGAAATTAGCTCTAAGTGTCTTTGCCTCCGCAGCCTTATCTAGGTTGAGCCGTTGGCTATATTTGGTGGCGAAAGACCTAATGGAGTCCTTAAGACTAACCCACCACTTACTCCCAATGACTCGCCCAATTAACGCCCGCTGAACTAATCTTGTCAGCTGGTCACGAAAGTCCCGCCTGTCCAGTAAGGACTGATTGAACTTCCAATAACCAGCCAACCTAGGCCTAAAATCTAACACCACACGGGCACAAACGAGTTTGTGGTCCGTGTAGCCTAACCAGTGGAACGTTGGACATTCTAAGAAGTCTATGTCGGCCACTCTCACTAACATCCTATCCAGGTACGCAGATACCCGGGTAGAAGGCCAATTAAGCGCCCACGTCCACATGCTCCCTTCCGGATGATCGACCCGGTATCTATCGACGAGACCAAATTCGCCGATCAGATCAACCAGGCTACGATCACCACGCCTCCCGCTAGCGCCCCTTCCTCTATCCCATTTGGGGGTTAGGATGGCATTCCAGTCCCCAACTAAGATTAGCCGTGTTGAATGCACCATGAAGGGCTCCAACAGCCGAAAGAAAGAGACTCGCTCACCTTGATCATTGGGCGCATAAACCGCAATCAGCCGGAACGACTTGCTTTTCACTGCAATATCGGCCACGATCAGCCGGCCCTCGGCACCGACATGGACAAGGTCAATCCTCGCGTCCAGGGTACGCTTGACCAGCAAAGAAACACCTCTGGCCTGCCGGCTCCCATATGCTGAATAGACGACAAAGTCGTTAGACAGCACACACGAGTCGACTTCGCAAACAAAGTGAGTCTCTTGGATCGCGGCCACATCCACGCCGAAGGACAAGAGGTCACGAAGCAGGCGAGCCGCCTTACCCCGATCCCTCAGGCCCCTCGCATTTAAACTGGCTATCTTAATAGACATCTTTTAGACCTGAAAAAGAGAAAAACAAAAAGCATGCAACAAAGGCACTAATCGCATACGGGGTAGAAATCTCGGGCAGAGGGGACCCCGACGGACTGTCCTAGGGACCCTGTACCAATGTCGGACGTAATCCGTCCGTCTAGGACAATTCCGCCGACGTCGGTGGGATAGTTTAGTTTTACCACCCTATATAAGCAGGGGTGGAGCAAAACTGGGAACCTCCCCGAACAGTTTTTAGACATCTTTCTAAGTTCTGGGGTGCCTTCTTGCACCATTTTTATTTTGGGGTACAATTTTTGTGCTTCAGCCAAGTGGTCCCAGACCCGCAGGTTACCCCCGGTATTTCTTACCAGGGTAATGACTCCTGGGGCCTGGGAAAAGTTTCTTGGGTCCTCGGTGGATCGACCATTCACCGAGGTCAATTTAAGTAGGGGTTTGAGTAGTCTTCTCCTTTGGGACGACCACTCGGCTGTAATGTCCTCATCAACCCTCATAAGGGCGTCTCCCCGCGGGAGGGTATTTTTTTTTTACCCCGAGTAGGAGTGGGAATAGGAGAAGGGGAGGGAGTGGGAGTTGCAGTAGTCGATCTTTTCAGGAGGGGGGTCAATTCGAAGGTTGGGGACTGGGAAACCTTTTGCGGGGAAGAGGGGAGACTTTTGGCCTTTTGTGCGTATGTGCACCTCTCCGGGGAGACCGGCAGCGACGAACACTTGACCACCATCCTGCTTCTCTCGACGCTCCTGCTCTTCCGACGGCTCTTTTGGTTGTCGTCCTTCTCCTCTTCCTCCTCTCTCCCTCGTTTCAACGAAGCAGACCTTGCCACTTCCATGTCTTCCTCCTTTTGGGTGGTGGCAATCTTTTTCTCTTCCTGTTTGGGGGGCGACTTCTTTGCCGGGGACTCCTTCTGTTTAGTTGGAGTCTTGGCAGGAGGCGGCACCTTCCCCGGCACCTTTACCGGAGAAGGCGTTTTAGCCTTCTTCTTTGTCACCACCTGCCACTCGCCCTCCTTGTTGGCTGTCGGTGCTGGTGTTGTGGTTGGAGGAGCCGGCTTTGCCGTTGTTTCTCGGCCTGTTTGTTGTTTGGCTGGTTGGGCCTTTGGGGACGTGTTCTTGCTTGGGCAGGTCTTTGCAACGTGATCTGCCGCCCCACAGACCCAACAGCACGGCTTTCTCCCTTCTACTATCACAAATATTGTTTTCCCCCTCACAGGTGAGGGTGTTGGGGATTTTGGCGATGCCCTCTTTATCCAAGGTCGCTAACACCGTCATATCCCCGGTGTAGAATCCAGCCTTCGACCGTAGCGAGGAGACTTCGGCGACCTTTCCATATCTTGCAAACAGGGCGCCGATGTGGTCCTCTTCAATGTCCATGGGGACGCCATGCAACGTGATCTTTAGTTTTCTTGCTCCCATATATTCGGTTAGAAACTGGAGCGTTTTGGTCTCCAGGACTAAACCGACTAGACTTTTCGCTTCTTCTGCGGAGCCAAGCAGGACGTCCCACATGGCATTGCTTCTCCTCGCTACGGCCTTGGCTTTAATTTTTAGGGTTTGTATTGCCTCTTCCATAGTTTCTCTGGGGATGCCAATCAGTTTATGTGTCTTAATGTCTTTGGTGAAGAGCGTGATAATTCTAGCTTCAATTTGTGCTAGTTTTTCGGGCACCGAAACCAGTTCTGTGCCTTTTATGTACTCAGCATACTTGGCTTGAATTTGGTCATAGTACTCCTCGTTCTTCAGCAAGATCTTTCCTCCCTTCCACCCAGAGGTCGAAGGTATGGGGGATGCTGGCGCTACTGCTGGTGTTACTGCTGGTGATGCTGCTGCTGATGCTGTAGAAGGGGGATCACTCCGAGGCGGTAAAGCCCAATCCCCTCCTTCCCTCCCACCGAGTCCGTGGTGGGAGGAACGACTTCCACCGGCCCATCTGTGGCCATTGCCTCAAAGAGGCCGAACACCGGATAATTACTTTCCGGTGTTTCGCGTCCTAAGACACTACTTAGCGCTGGCCCGAGCTATAAACTCGGGCTGGAAAGCAATTATCCAAGACCAAAAATGATAGCAAATATCACTGCGGAACAGATGCTTCTTTTTGATCTTACCACCATTCACCACACAACAAAAAGTCGGGGGGGGGGTATATTTATTTGCAAAAATTTACAAATTATGGCACAAGGCCGAAAATTGGGAGGGGGAACAAAACTTGGGGTGGTCTTCAATTACTCTATCCTGTACCTAGCTAATCCGATTCACGACCCATACATCCATTACAATTTTCTCATTCACCATAAAAATTTGTCCATCAACACTCATTCTTATCATACACCAAAATACCGCAACAGCATACCAGGGACCTACAAAACGCCCCAAATGTACATAAAAATTGGTGTTTTTACAATATTTACAATATCTTACAAAAATAAATTTAAAACTTTATTCATGAAATGACATGATGGGGAGGGGGTATGAAGAAACAAAAAATCCCCAAAACAAAAACAATTTCAAAAATGATATATATACATGGGTTAGTAAGACCCAAACACACCCACATAACTAAAGAGGCCGCTGTATTCTGCCTTGAAAGACAAAATCAAGGAGCTCTCTTTCTAAGGGGAATGGAGAAGCAGGGTACAAAATAAATGGGACTGGAGAATATATAAGGCTGACCCAGCCGAGATTGAAAACGGGATAAAATAACTATGGACCATGGGGATCTCGAACTGGATCATAACAAAAGCAGAGGCGCCGGGAACAGGCCGGGACAAACACATTCACTCACATTAACTAGATACACAAAAGAATACTAACCTTAACCACGGGAGGGGTTCCAAAGGAATCCACCCCGATGCGACTAGCAGATCTAAAAGAGAAAATCAAGGCTAGCCCCGGTCACACGAACCAGGCTCGCTGCATATATCCACCTTTCGCCAAAGTCTGTCGGGTGCAGCCGTTTCCGTTCAGTTCTAATCTTCATTTTGAGCTGATGCTCAAAATATCGGATTAGATCCTGATCCGAAAGACGGCCGCCCCGCAAGACTTCCTCCAGTCGCGTCGTCCATATCACCATTCTAGCCGTGGCCAGTAGCGACAGAAACACCATCCGCTTCACTCCAGAGTACGGGGGCGACACATTGTCCACAGCGTATGCGCGGTCAATGGGCACGAGCTCCGCGGCGCGATACGAGCAGTCAACTCGCCGACACGCTCCCACAACGGGCGAACGCGCGAACAATGGAAGAAGGCGTGCGCAGACGTCTCCTTAATTCCAAGGACGCAACGTTCACAATCTGGCAAATCCGCCAGGCCCATTGCGAAACGCTTGTCGTTGAGAGACAAACCATTCCGAGCCAATCGCCAGGTCAGAGAAAACTCAGAGTTGCTGAGCCAATCCGCACCTGGCGCCCAAGACCAATGAGAGCTATACTCCACTCTCGACATGCCGAGCTTACTCCACAGCTTATCCTTCACGGCACCCTCCACTAATCCCCGATAGAAGATTTTCCTAGGCTGTGAAAGGTCACTGGACCGTGGAATGGCCTGCAAGGCCTCCAGACATTCGAGCAGGAATTTCGGTCGCACCCAAGGCCTGACGGTCAGCCATAGGGTCGGGGGAGTGATAGTAAGGCAAGGGAACATGTCCCTCACTACCCCCGCAAGCAACCGATCTTCCTCCAACGCGCGCCTGAGGAATGCCAACCTCGAAGCGAGCACATGGCTCCTCAAGTGTGGCATCCCCAGACCCCCCTTGACACGGACGGAGGCAACAGACTCCTTTGTCGACCATGTGTTTGCGTCCTCTCCACAGACAGGAGAATAGCAAACGCTCGAGCGCCTTCTCATGATCGTCACAAAGGGGAAGTACTGACAGCCGGTAAAGGATCATGGGAAAGAGGTATGTATTACACACCTCCGCCAAGCCCTTCACGGAGAGACTCCGTCGACGCCAAGTCTTGACCGACGCGCCGACCTTTGCCAGTATTTCTGACCAGTTTTTCTCCAGCTGTAAGTCCGGACCGAACCAAATTCCGAGGATTTTGACCGGCCCGTCCGTCCAGCTGAAGGGCCCCGGGAGGGAAACACCCTTCCAGGCGCCTAACCGCAAGCCGGATGACTTGTCGCGGTTAATTCTGGCCCCTGTCACCTTCTCGTACCGTTCAAGCGCCTGTTGTACCGCCTCTATGTCCCTGCGGGAGGACACAAAGGTCGTTACGTCATCGGCGTACGCGGAAACCCTGGCTCGAGCTCCACCAGGGACTTCAATTCCACGCAGGACCGGACTGCCCGTCTCGTCCCTTAGCCGGCGAAGGAGGGGCTCCAACGCCAAGACATAAAGGAGAGAAGACAGTGGACAACCCTGTCGGACCGACCTAGACAGCGCGAAAGCGCCCGACAGCTTCCCGTTCACCTGTACCACAGCCTTGGGGGGAGCGATACAGAAGGCTAATCCAGCGGCTGAAGTCGGGTTTGAATCCGGCGGCCTGCAGGACAGCAGCCAGGTAGCCATGGTCAATCCTATCAAATGCCTTGGACTGATCCAAATTGATCAGCGCGGCCTCATCGTCGTCTTCTACACCCTCTATGATCGTGCGAATCAAGTGCAGGTTGCTCTGAATTGTTCGTCCCTTCACAGAACAAGTCTGATCCGGTTCCAACAGAGACTCGGCAACTAGCTGCAAGCGGTTCGTCAGGATCTTGGCCAAAATCTTTAACTCTGTGTTTAGCAGAGTTATGGGCCTGTAATCATCTAGTTCCCTCCCAACCTTCTTGCCTTTTCTCAACAGCGTGATCACGCCCCTGGTAATCCGACCGGGGATGGACCCCTGCCGAAACCAGTGGTTGAACACGACAGCCAAGAGCGGGACAAAAAGGTGCGACATCCTCAAGTACAATTCATAGGGCAAACCATCCAAACCTGGCGACTTGCCACTGCCGACCTTCTTCAAAGCCACGTAGATTTCGTCCTCCGTAATCTCCCCTTCGCAGCTAGCCGCTTCAGCCGGCAAAAGCCGGGGAAAGTCAGCCAAATAGCTGCGAAACTCCTCGTCACGGAGACCAGGCTCTCTTGGTAAACCGGTGTTCGAAATGCTGTTGAACGTTCCTCGCACATGTCGTCGGTGGACCTAAGGAGATGTCCCTCCGGGTCGCGCACCTCTCGAATGTACCGGTCGCCGGCTCGGCGAATTTCTTCCTTGCGCAATTCTGCGCCCATTTTCACAGCTTCGGAAGACATCTTGCTTAACTTATGTCTAATTACTTGGCCCATGTAGCGCCCGCTAGTCGAACGCTCCAGGGCCTCCCTGGCTACGGCTATTTCTAGGGGATCCCCACCAGCCTCCGCCCGGGAGAAATTAGCTCTAAGTGTCTTTGCCTTCGCAGCCTTATCTAGGTTGAGCCGTTGGCTGTATTTGGGTGGCGAAAGACCTAATGGTGTCCTTAAGGTTAACCCACCACTTACTCCCAATGACTCGCCCAATTAACGCCCGCTGAACTAATCTTGTCAGCTGGTCACGAAAGTCCCGCCTGTCCAGTAAGGACTGATTGAACTTCCAATAACCAGCCAACCTAGGCCTAAAATCTAACACCACACGGGCACAAACGAGTTTGTGGTCCGTGTAGCCTAACCAGTGGAACGTTGGACATTCTAAGAAGTCTATGTCGGCCACTCTCACTAACATCCTATCCAGGTACGCAGATACCCGGGTAGAAGGCCAATTAAGCGCCCACGTCCACATGCTCCCTTCCGGATGATCGACCCGGTATCTATCGACGAGACCAAATTCGCCGATCAGATCAACCAGGCTACGATCACCACGCCTCCCGCTAGCGCCCCTTCCTCTATCCCATTTGGGGGTTAGGATGGCATTCCAGTCCCCAACTAAGATTAGCCGTGTTGAATCCACCATGAAGGGCTCCAACAGCCGAAAGAAAGAGACTCGCTCACCTTGATCATTGGGCGCATAAACCGCAATCAGCCGGAACGACCTGCTTTTCACTGCAATATCGGCCACGATCAGCCGGCCCTCGGCACCGACATGGACAAGGTCAATCCTCGCGTCCAGGGTACGCTTGACCAGCAAAGAAACACCTCTGGCATGCCAGCTCCCCATATGCTGAATAAACGACAAAGTCGTTAGACAGCACACACGAGTCGACTTCGCAAACAAAGTGAGTTTCTTGGATCGCGGCCACATCCACGCCGAAGGACAAGAGGTCACGAAGCAGGCGAGCCGCCTTACCCCGATCCCTCAGGCCCCTCGCATTTAAACTGGCTATCTTAATAGACATCTTTTAGACCTGAAAAAGAGAAAAACAAAAAGCATGCAACAAAGGCACTAATCGCATACGGGGTAGAAATCTCGGGCAGAGGGGACCCCGACGGACTGTCCTAGGGACCCTGTACCAATGTCGGACGTAATCCGTCCGTCTAGGACAATTCCGCCGACGTCGGTGGGATAGTTTAGTTTTACCACCCTATATAAGCAGGGGTGGAGCAAAACTGGGAACCTCCCCGAACAGTTTTTAGACGTCTTTCTAAGTTCTGGGGTGCCTTCTTGCACCATTTTTATTTTGGGGTACAATTTTTGTGCTTCAGCCAAGTGGTCCCAGACCCGCAGGTTACCCCCGGTATTTCTTACCAGGGTAATGACTCCTGGGGCCTGGGAAAAGTTTCTTGGGTCCTCGGTGGATCGACCATTCACCGAGGTCAATTTAAGTAGGGGTTTGAGTAGTCTTCTCCTTTGGGACGACCACTCGGCTGTAATGTCCTCATCAACCCTCATAAGGGCGTCTCCCCGCGGGAGGGTATTTTTTTTTTACCCCGAGTAGGAGTGGGAATAGGAGAAGGGGAGGGAGTGGGAGTTGCAGTAGTCGATCTTTTCAGGAGGGGGGTCAATTCGAAGGTTGGGGACTGGGAAACCTTTTGCGGGGAAGAGGGGAGACTTTTGGCCTTTTGTGCGTATGTGCACCTCTCCGGGGAGACCGGCAGCGACGAACACTTGACCACCATCCTGCTTCTCTCGACGCTCCTGCTCTTCCGACGGCTCTTTTGGTTGTCGTCCTTCTCCTCTTCCTCCTCTCTCCCTCGTTTCAACGAAGCAGACCTTGCCACTTCCATGTCTTCCTCCTTTTGGGTGGTGGCAATCTTTTTCTCTTCCTGTTTGGGGGGCGACTTCTTTGCCGGGGACTCCTTCTGTTTAGTTGGAGTCTTGGCAGGAGGCGGCACCTTCCCCGGCACCTTTACCGGAGAAGGCGTTTTAGCCTTCTTCTTTGTCACCACCTGCCACTCGCCCTCCTTGTTGGCTGTCGGTGCTGGTGTTGTGGTTGGAGGAGCCGGCTTTGCCGTTGTTTCTCGGCCTGTTTGTTGTTTGGCTGGTTGGGCCTTTGGGGACGTGTTCTTGCTTGGGCAGGTCTTTGCAACGTGATCTGCCGCCCCACAGACCCAACAGCACGGCTTTCTCCCTTCTACTATCACAAATATTGTTTTCCCCCTACAGGTGAGGGTGTTGGGGATTTTGGCGATGCCCTCTTTATCCAAGGTCGCTAACACCGTCATATCCCCGGTGTAGAATCCAGCCTTCGACCGTAGCGAGGAGACTTCGGCGACCTTTCCATATCTTGCAAACAGGGCGCCGATGTGGTCCTCTTCAATGTCCATGGGGACGCCATGCAACGTGATCTTTAGTTTTCTTGCTCCCATATATTCGGTTAGAAACTGGAGCGTTTTGGTCTCCAGGACTAAACCGACTAGACTTTTCGCTTCTTCTGCGGAGCCAAGCAGGACGTCCCACATGGCATTGCTTCTCCTCGCTACGGCCTTGGCTTTAATTTTTAGGGTTTGTATTGCCTCTTCCATAGTTTCTCTGGGGATGCCAATCAGTTTATGTGTCTTAATGTCTTTGGTGAAGAGCGTGATAATTCTAGCTTCAATTTGTGCTAGTTTTTCGGGCACCGAAACCAGTTCTGTGCCTTTTATGTACTCAGCATACTTGGCTTGAATTTGGTCATAGTACTCCTCGTTCTTCAGCAAGATCTTTCCTCCCTTCCACCCAGAGGTCGAAGGTATGGGGGATGCTGGCGCTACTGCTGGTGTTACTGCTGGTGATGCTGCTGCTGATGCTGTAGAAGGGGGATCACCTCCGAGGCGGTAAAGCCCAATCCCCCTCCTTCCCTCCCACCGAGTCCGTGGTGGGAGGAACGACTTCCACCGGCCCATCTGTGGCCATTGCCTCAAAGAGGCCGAACACCGGATAATTACTTTCCGGTGTTTCGCGTCCTAAGACACTACTTAGCGCTGGCCCGAGCTATAAACTCGGGCTGGAAAGCAATTATCCAAGACCAAAAATGATAGCAAATATCACTGCGGAACAGATGCTTCTTTTTGATCTTACCACCATTCACCACACAACAAAAAGTCGGGGGGGACTATTTATTTGCAAAAATTTACAAATTATGGCACAAGGCCGAAAATTGGGAGGGGGAATAAAACTTGGGGTGGTCTTCAATTACTCTATCCTGTACCTAGCTAATCCGATTCACGACCCATACATCCATTACAATTTTCTCATTCACCATAAAAATTTGTCCATCAACACTCATTCTTATCATACACCAAAATACCGCAACAGCATACCAGGGACCTACAAAACGCCCCAAATGTACATAAAAATTGGTGTTTTTACAATATTTACAATATCTTACAAAAAATAAATTTAAAACTTTATTCATGAAATGACATGATGGGGAGGGGGTATGAAGAAACAAAAAATCCCCAAAACAAAAACAAAAAAAATGATATATATACATGGGTTAGTAAGACCCAAACCCACCCACATAACTAAAGAGGCCGCTGTATTCTGCCTTGAAAGACAAAATCAAGGAGCTCTCTTTCTAAGGGGAATGGAGAAGCAGGGTACAAAATAAATGGGACTGGAGAATATATAAGGCTGACCCAGCCGAGATTGAAAACGGGATAAAATAACTATGGACCATGGGGATCTCGAACTGGATCATAACAAAAGCAGAGGCGCCGGGAACAGGCCGGGACCAACACATTCACTCACATTAACTAGATACACAAAAGAATACTAACCTTAACCACGGGAGGGGTTCCAAAGGAATCCACCCCGATGCGACTAGCAGATCTAAAAGAGAAAATCAAGGCTAGCCCCGGTCACACGAACCAGGCTCGCTGCATATATCCACCTTTCGCCAAAGTCTGTCGGGTGCAGCCTGTTTCCGTTCAGTTCTAATCTTCATTTTGAGCTGATGCTCAAAATATCGGATTAGATCCTGATCCGAAAGACGGCCGCCCCGCAAGACTTCCTCCAGTCGCGTCGTCCATATCACCATTCTAGCCGTGGCCAGTAGCGACAGAAACACCATCCGCTTCACTCCAGAGTACGGGGGCGACACATTGTCCACAGCGTATGCGCGGTCAATGGGCACGAGCTCCCGCGGCGCGATACGAGCAGTCAACTCGCCGACACGCTCCCACAACGGGCGAACGCGCGAACAATGGAAGAAGGCGTGCGCAGACGTCTCCTTAATTCCAAGGACGCAACGTTCACAATCTGGCAAATCCGCCAGGCCCATTGCGAAACGCTTGTCGTTGAGAGACAAACCATTCCGAGCCAATCGCCAGGTCAGAGAAAACTCAGAGTTGCTGAGCCAATCCGCACCTGGCGCCCAAGACCAATGAGAGCTATACTCCACTCTCGACATGCCGAGCTTACTCCACAGCTTATCCTTCACGGCACCCTCCACTAATCCCCGATAGAAGATTTTCCTAGGCTGTGAAAGGTCACTGGACCGTGGAATGGCCTGCAAGGCCTCCAGACATTCGAGCAGGAATTTCGGTCGCACCCAAGGCCTGACGGTCAGCCATAGGGTCGGGGGAGTGATAGTAAGGCAAGGGAACATGTCCCTCACTACCCCCGCAAGCAACCGATCTTCCTCCAACGCGCGCCTGAGGAATGCCAACCTCGAAGCGAGCACATGGCTCCTCAAGTGTGGCATCCCCAGACCCCCTTGACACGGACGGAGGCAACAGACTCCTTTGTCGACCATGTGTTTGCGTCCTCTCCACAGACAGGAGAATAGCAAACGCTCGAGCGCCTTCTCATGATCGTCACAAAGGGGAAGTACTGACAGCCGGTAAAGGATCATGGGAAAGAGGTATGTATTACACACCTCCGCCAAGCCCTTCACGGAGAGACTCCGTCGACGCCAAGTCTTGACCGACGCGCCGACCTTTGCCAGTATTTCTGACCAGTTTTTCTCCAGCTGTAAGTCCGGACCGAACCAAATTCCGAGGATTTTGACCGGCCCGTCCGTCCAGCTGAAGGGCCCCGGGAGGGAAACACCCTTCCAGGCGCCTAACCGCAAGCCGGATGACTTGTCGCGGTTAATTCTGGCCCCTGTCACCTTCTCGTACCGTTCAAGCGCCTGTTGTACCGCCTCTATGTCCCTGCGGGAGGACACAAAGGTCGTTACGTCATCGGCGTACGCGGAAACCCTGGCTCGAGCTCCACCAGGGACTTCAATTCCACGCAGGACCGGACTGCCCGTCTCGTCCCTTAGCCGGCGAAGGAGGGGCTCCAACGCCAAGACATAAAGGAGAGAAGACAGTGGACAACCCTGTCGGACCGACCTAGACAGCGCGAAAGCGCCCGACAGCTTCCCGTTCACCTGTACCACAGCCTGGGGGGAGCGATACAGAAGGCTAATCCAGCGGCTGAAGTCGGGTTTGAATCCGGCGGCCTGCAGGACAGCAGCCAGGTAGCCATGGTCAATCCTATCAAATGCCTTGGACTGATCTAAATTGATCAGCGCGGCCTCATCGTCGTCTTCTACACCCTCTATGATCGTGCGAATCAAGTGCAGGTTGCTCTGAATTGTTCTCCCTTCACAGAACAAGTCTGATCCGGTTCCAACAGAGACTCGGCAACTAGCTGCAAGCGATTCGTCAGGATCTTGGCCAAAATCTTTAACTCTGTGTTTAGCAGAGTTATGGGCCTGTAATCGTCTAGTTCCCTCCCAACCTTCTTGCCTTTTCTCAACAGCGTGATCACGCCCCTGGTAATCCGACCGGGGATGGACCCCTGCCGAAACCAGTGGTTGAACACGACAGCCAAGATCGGGACAAAAAGGTGCGACATCCTCAAGTACAATTCATAGGGCAAACCATCCAAACCTGGCGACTTGCCACTGCCGACCTTCTTCAAAGCCACGTAGATTTCGTCCTCCGTAATCTCCCCTTCGCAGCTAGCCGCTTCAGCCGGCAAAAGCCGGGGAAAGAAAGTCAGCCAAATAGCTGCGAAAGTCCTCGTCACGGAGACCAGGCTCCTTGGTAAATCGGTGTTCGAAATGCTGCCGGAACGCCTCGCACATGTCGTCGGTCGACCTAAGGAGATGTCCCTCCGGGTCGCGTACCTCTCGAATGTACCGGTCGCCGGCTCGGCGAATTTCTTCCTTGCGCAGTTCCGCGCCCATTTTCACAGCTTCGGAAGACATCTTGCTTAACTTAGCCCTAATTACCTGACCCATGTAGCGCCCGCTAGTCGAACGCTCCAGGGCCTCCCTGGCTAAGGCTATCTCTAGGGAATCCCCACCAGCCTCCGCCCGGGCGAAATTAGCTCTAAGTGTCTTTGCCTCCGCAGCCTTATCTAGGTTGAGCCGTTGGCTGTATTGGGTGGCGAAAGACCTAATGGTGTCCTTAAGGTTAACCCACCACTTACTCCCAATGACTCGCCCAATTAACGCCCGCTGAACTAATCTTGTCAGCTGGTCACGAAAGTCCCGCCTGTCCAGTAAGGACTGATTGAACTTCCAATAACCAGCCAACCTAGGCCTAAAATCTAACACCACACGGGCACAAACGAGTTTGTGGTCCGTGTAGCCTAACCAGTGGAACGTTGGACATTCTAAGAAGTCTATGTCGGCCACTCTCACTAACATCCTATCCAGGTACGCAGATACCCGGGTAGAAGGCCAATTAAGCGCCCACGTCCACATGCTCCCTTCCGGATGATCGACCCGGTATCTATCGACGAGACCAAATTCGCCGATCAGATCAACCAGGCTACGATCACCACGCCTCCCGCTAGCGCCCCTTCCTCTATCCCATTTGGGGGTTAGGATGGCATTCCAGTCCCCAACTAAGATTAGCCGTGTTGAATCCACCATGAAGGGCTCCAACAGCCGAAAGAAAGAGACTCGCTCACCTTGATCATTGGGCGCATAAACCGCAATCAGCCGGAACGACTTGCTTTTCACTGCAATATCGGCCACGATCAGCCGGCCCTCGGCACCGACATGGACAAGGTCAATCCTCGCGTCCAGGGTACGCTTGACCAGCAAAGAAACACCTCTGGCTTGCCGGCTCCCATATGCTGAATAGACGACAAAGTCGCTAGACAGCACACACGAGTCGACTTCGCAAACAAAGTGAGTTTCTTGGATCGCGGCCACATCCACGCCGAAGGACAAGAGGTCACGAAGCAGGCGAGCCGCCTTACCCCGATCCCTCAGGCCCCTCGCATTTAAACTGGCTATCTTAATAGACATCTTTTAGACCTGAAAAAGAGAAAAACAAAAAGCATGCAACAAAGGCACTAATCGCATACGGGGTAGAAATCTCGGGCAGAGGGGACCCCGACGGACTGTCCTAGGGACCCTGTACCAATGTCGGACGTAATCCGTCCGTCTAGGACAATTCCGCCGACGTCGGTGGGATAGTTTAGTTTTACCACCCTATATAAGCAGGGGTGGAGCAAAACTGGGAACCTCCCCGAACAGTTTTTAGACATCTTTCTAAGTTCTGGGGTGCCTTCTTGCACCATTTTTATTTTGGGGTACAATTTTTGTGCTTCAGCCAAGTGGTCCCAGACCCGCAGGTTACCCCCGGTATTTCTTACCAGGGTAATGACTCCTGGGGAGGGCCTGGGAAAAGTTTCTTGGGTCCTCGGTGGATCGACCATTCACCGAGGTCAATTTAAGTAGGGGTTTGAGTAGTCTTCTCCTTTGGGACGACCACTCGGCTGTAATGTCCTCATCAACCCTCATAAGGGCGTCTCCCCGCGGGAGGGTATTTTTCTTTTTACCCCGAGTAGGAGTGGGAATAGGAGAAGGGGAGGGAGTGGGAGTTGCGGTAGTCGATCTTTTCAGGAGGGGGGTCAATTCGAAGGTTGGGGACTGGGAAACCTTTTGCGGGGAAGAGGGGAGACTTTTGGCCTTTTGTGCGTATGTGCACCTCTCCGGGGAGACCGGCAGCGACGAACACTTGACCACCATCCTGCTTCTCTCGACGCTCCTGCTCTTCCGACGGCTCTTTTGGTTGTCGTCCTTCTCCTCTTCCTCCTCTCTCCCTCGTTTCAACGAAGCCGACCTTGCCACTTCCATGTCTTCCTCCTTTTGGGTGGTGGCATTCTTTTTCTCTTCCTGTTTGGGGGGCGACTTCTTTGCCGGGGACTCCTTCTGTTTAGTTGGAGTCTTGGCAGGAGGCGGCACCTTCCCCGGCACCTTTACCGGAGAAGGCGTTTTAGCCTTCTTCTTTGTCACCACCTGCCACTCGCCCTCCTTGTTGGCTGTCGGTGCTGGTGTTGTGGTTGGAGGAGCCGGCTTTGCCGTTGTTTCTCGGCCTGTTTGTTGTTTGGCTGGTTGGGCCTTTGGGGACGTGTTCTTGCTTGGGCAGGTCTTTGCAACGTGATCTGCCGCCCCACAGACCCAACAGCACGGCTTTCTCCCTTCTACTATCACAAATATTGTTTTCCCCCTACAGGTGAGGGTGTTGGGGATTTTGGCGATGCCCTCTTTATCCAAGGTCGCTAACACCGTCATATCCCCGGTGTAGAATCCAGCCTTCGACCGTAGCGAGGAGACTTCGGCGACCTTTCCATATCTTGCAAACAGGGCGCCGATGTGGTCCTCTTCAATGTCCATGGGGACGCCATGCAACGTGATCTTTAGTTTTCTTGCTCCCATATATTCGGTTAGAAACTGGAGCGTTTTGGTCTCCAGGACTAAACCGACTAGACTTTTCGCTTCTTCTGCGGAGCCAAGCAGGACGTCCCACATGGCATTGCTTCTCCTCGCTACGGCCTTGGCTTTAATTTTTAGGGTTTGTATTGCCTCTTCCATAGTTTCTCTGGGGATGCCAATCAGTTTATGTGTCTTAATGTCTTTGGTGAAGAGCGTGATAATTCTAGCTTCAATTTGTGCTAGTTTTTCGGGCACCGAAACCAGTTCTGTGCCTTTTATGTACTCAGCATACTTGGCTTGAATTTGGTCATAGTACTCCTCGTTCTTCAGTAAGATCTTTCCTCCCTTCCACCCAGAGGTCGAAGGTATGGGGGATGCTGGCGCTACTGCTGGTGTTACTGCTGGTGATGCTGCTGCTGATGCTGTAGAAGGGGGATCACTCCGAGGCGGTAAAGCCCAATCCCCCTCCTTCCCTCCCACCGAGTCCGTGGTGGGAGGAACGACTTCCACCGGCCCATCTGTGGCCATTGCCTCAAAGAGGCCGAACACCGGATAATTACTTTCCGGTGTTTCGCGTCCTAAGACACTACTTAGCGCTGGCCCGAGCTATAAACTCGGGCTGGAAAGCAATTATCCAAGACCAAAAATGATAGCAAATATCACTGCGGAACAGATGCTTCTTTTTGATCTTACCACCATTCACCACACAACAAAAAGTCGGGGGGGGGGGTATATTTATTTCGTAAAATACAAAATTATGGCTCAAGGCCGAAAATGGGGAGGGGGAACAAAACTTGGGGTGGTCTTCAATTACTCTATCCTGTACCTAGCTAATCCGATTCACGACCCATGCATCCATTACAATTTTCTCATTCACCATAAAAATTTTTCCATCAACACTCATTCTTATCATACACCAAAATGCCGCAACAGCATACCAGGGACCTACAAAACGCCCCAAATGTACATAAAAATTTGTGTTTTTACAATATTTACAATATCTTACAAAAATAAATTTAAAACTTTATTCATGAAATGACATGATGGGGAGGGGGTATGAAGAAACAAAAAATCCCCAAAACAAAAAACAATTTCAAAAATGATATATATACATGGGTTAGTAAGACCCAAACACACCCACATAACTAAAGAGGCCGCTGTATTCTGCCTTGAAAGACAAAATCAAGGAGCTCTCTTCTAAGGGGAATGGAGAAGCAGGGTACAAAATAAATGGGACTGGAGAATATATAAGGCTGACCCAGCCGAGATTAAAAACGGGATAAAATAACTATGGACAATGGGGATCTCGAACTGGATCATAACAAAAGCAGAGGCGCCGGGAACAGGCCGGGACAAACACATTTACTCACATTAACTAGATACACAAAAGAATACTAACCTTAACCACGGGAGGGGTTCCAAAGGAATCCACCCCGATGCGACTAGCAGATCTAAAAGAGAAAATCAAGGCTAGCCCCGGTCACACGAACCAGGCTCGCTGCATATATCCACCTTTCGCCAAAGTCTGTCGGGTGCAGCCGTTTCCGTTCAGTTCTAATCTTCATTTTGAGCTGATGCTCAAAATATCGGATTAGATCCTGATCCGAAAGACGGCCGCCCCGCAAGACTTCCTCCAGTCGCGTCGTCCATATCACCATTCTAGCCGTGGCCAGTAGCGACAGAAACACCATCCGCTTCACTCCAGAGTACGGGGGCGACACATTGTCCACAGCGTATGCGCGGTCAATGGGCACGAGCCCCCTCCCGCGGCGCGATACGAGCAGTCAACTCGCCGACACGCTCCCACAACGGGCGAACGCGCGAACAATGGAAGAAGGCGTGCGCAGACGTCTCCTTAATTCCAAGGACGCAACGTTCACAATCTGGCAAATCCGCCAGGCCCATTGCGAAACGCTTGTCATTGAGCGACAAACCATTCCGAGCCAATCGCCAGGTCAGAGAAAACTCAGAGTTGCTGAGCCAATCCGCACCTGGCGCCCAAGACCAATGAGAGCGGTACTCCACTCTCGACATGCCGAGCTTACTCCACAGCTTATCCTTCACGGCACCCTCCACTAATCCCCGATAGAAGATTTTCCTAGGCTGTGAAAGGTCACTGGACCGTGGAATGGCCTGCAAGGCCTCCAAACATTCGAGCAGGAATTTCGGTCGCACCCAAGGCCTGACGGTCAGCCATAGGGTCGGGGGAGTGATAGTGAGGCAAGGGAACATGTCCCTCACTACCCCCGCAAGCAACCGATCTTCCTCCAACGCGCGCCTGAGGAATGCCAACCTTCGAAGCGAGCACGTGGCTCCTCAAGTGTGGCATCCCCAGACCCCCTTGACACGGACGGAGGCAACAGACTCCTTTGTCGACCATGTGCTTGCGTCCTCTCCACAGACAGGAGAATAGCAAACGCTCGAGCGCCTTCTCATGATCGTCACAAAGGGGAAGTACTGACAGCCGGTAAAGGATCATGGGAAAGAGGTATGTATTACACACCTCCGCCAAGCCCTTCACGGAGAGACTCCGTCGACGCCAAGTCTTGACCGACGCGCCGACCTTTGCCAGTATTTCTGACCAGTTTTTCTCCAGCTGTAAGTCCGGACCGAACCAAATTCCGAGGATTTTGACCGGCCCGTCCGTCCAGCTGAAGGGCCCCGGGAAGGGAAACACCCTTCCAGGCGCCTAACCGCAAGCCGGATGACTTGTCGCGGTTAATTCTGGCCCCCTGTCACCTTCTCGTACCGTTCAAGCGCCTGTTGTACCGCCTCTATGTCCCTCCCTGCGGGAGGACACAAAGGTCGTTACGTCATCGGCGTACGCGGAAACCCTGGCTCGAGCTCCACCAGGGACTTCAATTCCACGCAGGACCGGACTGCCCGTCTCGTCCCTTAGCCGGCGAAGGAGGGGCTCCAACGCCAAGACATAAAGGAGAGAAGACAGTGGACAACCCTGTCGGACCGACCTAGACAGCGCGAAAGCGCCCGACAGCTTCCCGTTCACCTGTACCACAGCCTGGGGGGAGCGATACAGAAGGCTAATCCAGCGGCTGAAGTCGGGTTTGAATCCGGCGGCCTGCAGGACAGCAGCCAGGTAGCCATGGTCAATCCTATCAAATGCCTTGGACTGATCTAAATTGATCAGCGCGGCCTCATCGTCGTCTTCTACACCCTCTATGATCGTGCGAATCAAGTGCAGGTTGCTCTGAATTGTTCTCCCCTTCACAGAACAAGTCTGATCCGGTTCCAACAGAGACTCGGCAACTAGCTGCAAGCGATTCGTCAGGATCTTGGCCAAAATCTTTAACTCTGTGTTTAGCAGAGTTATGGGCCTGTAATCGTCTAGTTCCCTCCCAACCTTCTTGCCTTTTCTCAACAGCGTGATCACGCCCCTGGTGATCCGACCGGGGATGGACCCCTGCCGAAACCAGTGGTTGAACACGACAGCCAAGATCGGGACAAAAAGGTGCGACATCCTCAAGTACAATTCATAGGGCAAACCATCCAAACCTGGCGACTTGCCACTGCCGACCTTCTTCAAAGCCACGTAGATTTCGTCCTCCGTAATCTCCCCTTCGCAGCTAGCCGCTTCAGCCGGCAAAAGCCGGGGAAAGTCAGCCAAATAGCTGCGAAACTCCTCGTCACGGAGACCAGGCTCCTTGGTAAATCGGTGTTCGAAATGCTGCCGGAACGCCTCGCACATGTCGTCGGTGGACCTAAGGAGATGTCCCTCCGGGTCGCGTACCTCTCGAATGTACCGGTCGCCGGCTCGGCGAATTTCTTCCTTGCGCAATTCTGCGCCCATTTTCACAGCTTCGGAAGACATCTTGCTTAACTTATGTCTAATTACTTGGCCCATGTAGCGCCCGCTAGTCGAACGCTCCAGGGCCTCCCTAGCTACGGCTATTTCTAGGGGATCCCCACCAGCCTCCGCCCGGGAGAAATTAGCTCTAAGTGTCTTTGCCTTCGCAGCCTTATCTAGGTTGAGCCGTTGGCTGTATTTGGGTGGCGAAAGACCTAATGGTGTCCTTAAGGTTAACCCACCACTTACTCCCAATGACTCGCCCAATTAACGCCCGCTGAACTAATCTTGTCAGCTGGTCACGAAAGTCCCGCCTGTCCAGTAAGGACTGATTGAACTTCCAATAACCAGCCAACCTAGGCCTAAAATCTAACACCACACGGGCACAAACGAGTTTGTGGTCCGTGTAGCCTAACCAGTGGAACGTTGGACATTCTAAGAAGTCTATGTCGGCTACTCTCACTAACATCCTATCCAGGTACGCAGATACCCGGGTAGAAGGCCAATTAAGCGCCCACGTCCACATGCTCCCTTCCGGATGATCGACCCGGTATCTATCGACGAGACCAAATTCGCCGATCAGATCAACCAGGCTACGATCACCACGCCTCCCGCTAGCGCCCCTTCCTCTATCCCATTTGGGGGTTAGGATGGCATTCCAGTCCCCAACTAAGATTAGCCGTGTTGAATCCACCATGAAGGGCTCCAACAGCCGAAAGAAAGAGACTCGCTCACCTTGATCATTGGGCGCATAAACCGCAATCAGCCGGAACGACTTGCTTTTCACTGCAATATCGGCCACGATCAGCCGGCCCTCGGCACCGACATGGACAAGGTCAATCCTCGCGTCCAGGGTACGCTTGACCAGCAAAGAAACACCTCTGGCCTTGCCGGCTCCCATATGCTGAATAGACGACAAAGTCGCTAGACAGCACACACGAGTCGACTTCGCAAACAAAGTGAGTTTCTTGGATCGCGGCCACATCCACGCCGAAGGACAAGAGGTCACGAAGCAGGCGAGCCGCCTTACCCCGATCCCTCAGGCCCCTCGCATTTAAACTGGCTATCTTAATAGACATCTTTTAGACCTGAAAAAGAGAAAAACAAAAAGCATGCAACAAAGGCACTAATCGCATACGGGGTAGAAATCTCGGGCAGAGGGGACCCCGACGGACTGTCCTAGGGACCCTGTACCAATGTCGGACGTAATCCGTCCGTCTAGGACAATTCCGCCGACGTCGGTGGGATAGTTTAGTTTTACCACCCTATATAAGCAGGGGTGGAGCAAAACTGGGAACCTCCCCGAACAGTTTTTAGACATCTTTCTAAGTTCTGGGGTGCCTTCTTGCACCATTTTTATTTTGGGGTACAATTTTTGTGCTTCAGCCAAGTGGTCCCAGACCCGCAGGTTACCCCCGGTATTTCTTACCAGGGTAATGACTCCTGGGGCCTGGGAAAAGTTTCTTGGGTCCTCGGTGGATCGACCATTCACCGAGGTCAATTTAAGTAGGGGTTTGAGTAGTCTTCTCCTTTGGGACGACCACTCGGCTGTAATGTCCTCATCAACCCTCATAAGGGCGTCTCCCCGCGGGAGGGTATTTTTCTTTTTACCCCGAGTAGGAGTGGGAATAGGAGAAGGGGAGGGAGTGGGAGTTGCGGTAGTCGATCTTTTCAGGAGGGGGGTCAATTCGAAGGTTGGGGACTGGGAAACCTTTTGCGGGGAAGAGGGGAGACTTTTGGCCTTTTGTGCGTATGTGCACCTCTCCGGGGAGACCGGCAGCGACGAACACTTGACCACCATCCTGCTTCTCTCGACGCTCCTGCTCTTCCGACGGCTCTTTTGGTTGTCGTCCTTCTCCTCTTCCTCCTCTCTCCCTCGTTTCAACGAAGCCGACCTTGCCACTTCCATGTCTTCCTCCTTTTGGGTGGTGGCAATTCTTTTTCTCTTCCTGTTTGGGGGGCGACTTCTTTGCCGGGGACTCCTTCTGTTTAGTTGGAGTCTTGGCAGGAGGCGGCACCTTCCCCGGCACCTTTACCGGAGAAGGCGTTTTAGCCTTCTTCTTTGTCACCACCTGCCACTCGCCCTCCTTGTTGGCTGTCGGTGCTGGTGTTGTGGTTGGAGGAGCCGGCTTTGCCGTTGTTTCTCGGCCTGTTTGTTGTTTGGCTGGTTGGGCCTTTGGGGACGTGTTCTTGCTTGGGCAGGTCTTTGCAACGTGATCTGCCGCCCCACAGACCCAACAGCACGGCTTTCTCCCTTCTACTATCACAAATATTGTTTTCCCCCTACAGGTGAGGGTGTTGGGGATTTTGGCGATGCCCTCTTTATCCAAGGTCGCTAACACCGTCATATCCCCGGTGTAGAATCCAGCCTTCGACCGTAGCGAGGAGACTTCGGCGACCTTTCCATATCTTGCAAACAGGGCGCCGATGTGGTCCTCTTCAATGTCCATGGGGACGCCATGCAACGTGATCTTTAGTTTTCTTGCTCCCATATATTCGGTTAGAAACTGGAGCGTTTTGGTCTCCAGGACTAAACCGACTAGACTTTTCGCTTCTTCTGCGGAGCCAAGCAGGACGTCCCACATGGCATTGCTTCTCCTCGCTACGGCCTTGGCTTTAATTTTTAGGGTTTGTATTGCCTCTTCCATAGTTTCTCTGGGGATGCCAATCAGTCTATGTGTCTTAATGTCTTTGGTGAAGAGCGTGATAATTCTAGCTTCAATTTGTGCTAGTTTTTCGGGCACCGAAACCAGTTCTGTGCCTTTTATGTACTCAGCATACTTGGCTTGAATTTGGTCATAGTACTCCTCGTTCTTCAGCAAGATCTTTCCTCCCTTCCACCCAGAGGTCGAAGGTATGGGGGATGCTGGCGCTACTGCTGGTGTTACTGCTGGTGATGCTGCTGCTGATGCTGTAGAAGGGGGATCACTCCGAGGCGGTAAAGCCCAATCCCCTCCTTCCCTCCCACCGAGTCCGTGGTGGGAGGAACGACTTCCACCGGCCCATCTGTGGCCATTGCCTCAAAGAGGCCGAACACCGGATAATTACTTTCCGGTGTTTCGCGTCCTAAGACACTACTTAGCGCTGGCCCGAGCTATAAACTCGGGCTGGAAAGCAATTATCCAAGACCAAAAATGATAGCAAATATCACTGCGGAACAGATGCTTCTTTTTGATCTTACCACCATTCACCACACAAACAAAAAGTCGGGGGGGGAATGGGTAGTCAAATTTCAATGCTTCTAAAAACGAAGTTGTTATCAACTAACCACCATAGACAATCGCATCTACCTCTCATTAGCATGGGACAGGCTTGCCTCCTAGAGAGTAAAACACTACGCCTCCTTGGCCTTACACTTTCGGCGGACCTCGAATGGAATGGCTATATCGAATCCATTGCCAAATCTGCCGCTATGAAAGTCAGCTCTCTGTGCAGGGCCCGGAAGTTTTTCCCACCTGAATCTATCCTGCACATATACAAATCTACCATCCGCCCGTGTATTGAATACTGCTGCCATATCTGGTCGGGTGCCTCTGCTGCTCTCCTTGGGCTTCTTGACAAAATACAAAGGAGGATCTATAACGTGGTTGATACTGACTTGGCAGACCGGCTGCAACCACTCTCTCACCGGCGTGATGTGGCTTCCCTGTGCCTCTTCTACAAGTACTTTCATGGCTTCTGCTCCGATGAACTTAGATCACTGGTGCCGCCTAAGCACGAATTTACACGAGATACTAGATTAGCAACTAGGTCCCACCCTTTTACAGTTAAACAGATAAGATGTAACCGTAAATTCTACTCCAACAGCTTCTTTTCTCGCGCTTCCCGCCACAAGTCTGCTTTCCCGACAGCTACAATCTCCAGGTGTTTAAATGTAGGGTCAATAGACACCTCCTATCACACTAACTTCCCAATTATTCTCAGAACACTCTCATCTACCCAACCCTAATTCTCGGTATCCTTACCCGCCTATCACCCACCCTCTCTATCACCCATTAACTTTGTTATCATTATCATTATGATTATCATTATATTCATTGTCACCCATTATCTTTGTTATTATTTCTTCAATATCATTATGATTATCATTATATTCAGTATCACCCATTATCTCTATCATATCTTCAATATCAATATAATTATTTATTATATTCAGTATCACCCATTATATTTGTTATCATATCTTCATTATAATTATTGAAATGGGTATGTCGTTTATTAAATAATTTACTTATTATTGCTTTTATTACTGACTGGGCAGAAGATTTTCGCGCAGCAGGTTGCCATTACTTTCTGTAAATTAAATAGTACTCTTAAAATTTAGGTTATTAAGATTTTCCATTAATAATAATAATAATAATAATAATAATAATAATAATAATAATAATAAGGCTGCTCTGTGCTTGCCCCAAACGAATATAAAAATCGCCACGATAGAGTTGGGCAATATTTACATTGGGCAATGTGCAAACATTATGGAAAAGCTGTAAACAAACACTGGTATGAACATCATCCAGCACCGGTTACAGAAATAGAAGATGTAACCATTCTATGGGATTACACCATCTACACAGACAGAAAAATTGAAGCAAACAGGCCAGACATTATTGTTAAAAACCAGAAGGAGAAAACTTGTCTATTAATTGATATGGCTTGTCCAGCGGATTGTAACATAGCAATCAAGGAATTTGAAAAACTGTCAAAATATAAAGACCTGGAAATTGAAATAGAAAAAATGTGGAAATTGAAAACAAGAGTTGTGCCAGTGATAGTAGGTGCACTTGGAATGATAAAAAATGGAACAAAACAACACATTGAAAGAATCCCTGGAAACCCCAGCTTAAGAGATATACAAAAAATTGTCTTATTAAGTACAGCCCACACACTAAGGAAAACGTTATCTATGTAATGCTGGGGATGATAGGGAAGATAGAAAAACATGAAATGGAGTCATAACACGCCACTACCTGCCTTAGGTCTCCCCGCAGACTTGGTTGGTAGTGAGACCAAAGCAGAAATCGAAATATGATGAAAAGTGACATAATAATAATAATAATACATCGACACCGTCGTAGTTCAACCGAAGTCAAAATTATAGAATCATTGTGAACTCCATAATTTTGTTGATGGCTGCATAGTATCTGTTACGACAGGGATACATACAGTTTTCAATCCAGAGTTTTCCTTCTCTTAGACTGGTTACCACCCAAGGCTGAAGAGTTCAGTCTTCCTTACTACTTAACCCATAGTTAAGGAATTCATATATTCTCCTCGGCTATTTGTGCGATGGTGAATGTAACCAACTCGAATGGAATTCGAAATTTAGGACATATTAAATAATAATTTATTTAATATATTTCATTAAAATATATTAACCGAAAATTTTCATTAAAAATATTTTATTAAAAATATTTTATTAAAAATATTTTTTTTAAATTAGGCAAGATCATTATCGGGTGAGTAATGCTTTCATTTATTTAAAAATGTTAATAATATTATTAAATATTTTATAAAATCTTGCCTATTTTAAATGAAAATATTTTTAATGAAATACTTCATGCTCACAAACCGGGCTTTTGATTGAATTTACCATGACTTTTTTCCCTTACATTAAAACGGATTTTTCTTCTATCACTTTTTCCGTTCATAATATAAATATTTATTTACTAAAAAATTTTTCCACCAAATACAGCACTAATCTATGATTGGCGTCAGTCAGTTAGTTAAGTGCCATGCGTGATACACGCTTTGGACGATCATGTCTCGAAAGAGACTTGACTGACTGGGCAGAAGATTATCCCGCAGTAAGTTGCCATTGCTTTCTGCGGTAGACTGGTTGCCGACCAAGGCTATAAAACCCAGTCTGTCCTGCTATTTAACCCATAACTGGAAGGAAGAGACGGATTAATACCTTTCCCAAGGGTATTTGCGCGTAAGTGAATACACTGGATTACAACTGGAATTCGAACTCGGCTCCCCGGTTTCTCGTTCCGCGCCGATATCCACTGTACCACAAGGAAGAAACAATAGCATCATTAAAACAACCAATCACATTTTGATGATTTCAAGATATAATATCCTGATAGAATTTTCATCGTAATTGTAATAATAATGATGTATGTGAAGAGAGAGAGAGGGGGGAGGGGGAGAGGGGGAGAAACGGTGATAATAAGTGTTTATATTGAGAAAATAAGAATTGTGATAAGATTGCCTCAAACAGTGGCCATCATCAGCAGCCTTCAGAACGTTGACGATCTTGAATCTCCACATCTTCCTGTTTATTGTCGCTCAAAGCAACATCTGATTCTTTGCTATCCCTCCTTGTATAACACTTCCATTCACTCACACAAACTCAGTATTTAAGTTGTTCGCTTTTTTCCTCTACTTCACTTTCACTCAATACATCCTGTGAGTATTAAGTTTTCTTTCTGCTCCAAAAATTTTAGTGGTCTCTTTCTGATTTTAGGTATAGGTGTCTTTCTAGTTCTCTTTTCTATTAGAACTTCATCGTTGTTCCTATTTTTCTCTCATTGATATTTCCAGCTTCCGTTTGCATAATGGCATCTCTATCGCTTCGAAGTCTCTTCTTCACCTGTAAGAAAATTGTCCAGCATTCACTGTCATATAAGAGAGTGGATTTACCATAGCACAACATTAGACATTTTTCTTTCTGAAAAAATATTCATTTTTTTTAATACTTTGCTTATTTTCTGGAAAGTCCCTTTTTCTCTTCTTATGTGCATTCAGATTTCTACGTCACATTTTCCTTCGTCTGTTATTACACTATGCACAAATAGAAATAAAGGAAACACACTTTAATTTTTCTATTACAATAGGAAACAAAGAGGTGCTTTAAATCTACAAAAGTCACAAAAGTCTCTTTTTCATTGAACAAAACAAGTTTTGTGGAAGCCTATGACCAAATCGAATAGATAAGCATTTTCTTCGTTTTACCAGTGTGGACTTTCATTGTTTTGTATCAAAATAGATTTTTTTATACTTTTATGTTCTTTCTATTCATCCATATGCATTTATCATTTTTTTTCCTTTTTTTTTTTTTGTTTTTTGTTTTTTGTACATTTCTCTCTTGTTTTTCTTTTCGTTAACTTTTTTTCGCTGTTTTTTATTCACTTGGTCTCAAGATTTTCTCAGTTTACTTCAAAGGTGGTTGCTGGATGAGATAAACAGCGAGAAGTTCAATTTTTTCTGGTCGTTAACATCAATAAAGGTAGCTTTCTTCAATAAATAATTATCGATTTGAGTTCAGCATATACATTTGCATGGAAAAAAGGATGTTTTGGAAAATTTTGAAGGGGTAAAGGCCTTTGGGGAATAAATAAAAAATTTACCCTTTTTTCTTTATTTTCTTTTTTTTTTTTCTTTTGGGTTCGTACAAACCCGGATGTAAGTATGTACAATATTATTTTAAAAATTTACCAAATTCAAACTTTCTGACCATTCGCTGTCTTTCCTTTTTTTTCTTTTTCATTTCCCTTTCCTTTTTTCTTTAATTTTACTTTTTCCTCCTTTTCTTTACTGTTACATTTTTTTTGCTTTCTTTTCTCTTCATTTTTCTTTCATTTCTTTTTCTTTTCTTTACATTTATCTCCATTCATTCTCGCTCACTTATTTTCCTTTTTATTTATTTCTTCTCGCTCAACATTTCTACTTCATCTTTATTCCTTCTTTTCTTCTATCGTATTCCAGCTTCTTTCTGGTAATTTTCTTATTTTTAATTTCGACCATTCTCCCTCTACACCTACACATTTAAAATTTTCTTTTGTAATCTCTTATGAACGCCACTGCTACTCATCTTCCTTTTCCACTCCTTTCCCTACTGCCTACCTATCCTTCTTATTAACCTCATAACCGTAGCCCCAAATTCTCAAAAAAACTGATATACCAGTAGAGATAGGAACAATCGGCTATTCTCGATTGTAAAAACTGCTAATCTGGAACTAAGTTGAGATGCCATTAAGTCTCATGACCACACCCATCACATGTGATCTCTTAGTGATCACATGGTTTACATAAATAGAAAATAGATATGCTTATATGAAAGTGTCAATGAACAATCAGACACGAACATTGGTTAGCGCCACTAATCTGACACATTCGCACAACGTTCTGTTTTAACAAAATAAAATTTATAAACAACGGTCTATACCAATGGTTCTCAACCGGGGTGCATATAGACGATGGTGCCCCATGTAAAATTATTGGCAGTTCACACTTCTTCTTCTTCTTCTTCTTCTTCTTCTTCTATGTGCCCTGTCCCTTCAGGACGTAGGCGATCATTGATCTCCACGTCTCCCTATCCCTTGTGGCTTTTAGTATATTTGCTCCTGTTGCTCCTGGCAACCCCCGTTCCGTCATCCACCTGATCAGACCCTGCAAATATGTTATCCGCTGCCTTCCTCTGTCTCTCCTTCCTTCTATCTGTCCAGTCAGTATCAGGTTCTCCAGGCTCTCCTTCCTCATTGCATGTCCCAGGAACTTCAGTTGTCTCTTCCTGATGCTCAGCAGCAATTTCCTTTTTGTTGCCATTCTTTCTAACACTTCGTCGTTGCTTGTATGCTCAGTCCACGATATCCGTAGCATCCTTCTGTAGAACCACATTTCGGCCGCTTCCAGTTTTGTCCTCATTTTCGATGATATTGTCCAGCATTCACAGCCGTATTGAAGAACTGACATCACGTATCAGTCCAGAACTCTTTTCTTCGTTTCTATTGAGATTTTCCTGTGTGTTAGTATTTTGCTCATCTTCTGGAACGCGTCCCTTTGCCATGCCAATTCGCCTTCGGATCTCCGTGTCGCACTTTCCATCTCCTGTTAGAACACTTCCTAGGTACTTAAATTCTTGGACTTGTTTGATTCTGTTATCCCCCACCTGTATTTGGCATTTTGGGTTGTATCTTTTGCTGATGACCATGCACTCAGTTTTCTTAAAGTTTATTTTAAAATAACAAATTGGAGGTCCACGGGAATATTTTAGTGGTCCAATTTTACTTCGGAACTGTTGTTACAACTGTGAGGGGGAATTTCTACAGTAATCTACGTTATATTAAAATCAAGTCTCAACCTTTCGATGTCGTCAGGCATTATAGATTAACTGATTTCCTAACGCTTTATTTTGAATGCAGAACAGGAATTTTAAAACGCAGAACAAGAAGTTTAGAATAAGGGAAGAAGTTAGTCAAGACGAGCGAAATAGTATTGTGCATGCTTTCATCCAGGTTTGTAGGAAGTTAAAATATATTTTCTAACGTGTATACATCTGGAGATTATTTCAAAACCTTTCTTTCTTGTTCTGGAAGCGAGGTAAGTCCATTTTACTCTATCGGATGTTTTGACTGTAAAAATTGAATAAAACTGAGATGCATATATAAAGGAACGATTATATATATAATGGAAATTATATAATGATTTCCAAACTTATCTATTAGTAAAAAATAAAATAATTTTTTTTCTTCATTGAACGTTTTTTGAGTCTAACAAAAAAAATGAACAGTAGGAGTGCTTCATGGTTAAAAATAGGGGGTTCAGCCACTGGGCTAGAGTCACAGTTACGTGCCATACCTAATACATGGTTGGGTGATCATGTCTCGAAAGAGGCATAATTGACTGGGCAGAAGATTTTCCCGCAGTAGACTGGTTGACAACCAAGACTATAGAGTCCAATCTCTCCTTCTATTTAATCCATAGCTGGAGGAAGAAGCGATGGATTCATACTTTTCCGAAGGTTATTTGCGCGTATGCAAAGGCAACGAATTCAACTGGAGCCGATATCTACTGCACTACAATGAACATCCTGGTCTAGAGTATGGATGCCAAGACATTACAACATACTTGAATTTTCATACTGTCAGCGTTATTGTAAAATACCTCTGCAGCACAACATGTAAATTACAAATTGTAAAAACCAAACTCAAACAAGTACAACAATTTAAATATCTGTGAAGTGTTTTAAACATATGACGGAAAGTGTGACACTGAAATCCAAAAACACATTGGGACAGCGAAATATGCTTTACAAAAGATAAGTAAAATATTAAGAAACAGGAAAATTTTGTTAGAAACGAAGAAAAGAGCACTGACCTGTTATGTAATATCAGTCATCTTATATAATATTCAATGCTGAACCATCTCCTCTCAGATGAAGAAAAGATTGAAGCAAATGTGAAAAATGAAGAAATAAGGTTCTACAGAAGGATTCTGAGAATACCATGAATATATAAGAGACATTTTAGAAACAATTGAAATAAAAATTAAACTTATACTTAACATAATAACGTGACAGTTGAAATTTCTAGGATACATAATGAGGAAAGACGGCTTTAAAATTTTGATACTTACGTAACAGATGGAACGTAAGAGAAAAACAAAGCAAAACCTCCGTAGCGAGCTTGAATAACTGGATAGCAGGGTAGGTTTTAGGAGAAATAACAAACAGACAAAAAATATGAAGAGTTACACAAGACAGGAAAATGTCGAGAGCCATGAGCGTTCTGGAGGAAGAAGAAGAAGAATGTAATTATACAGAAGGATGATGAGAATGCCATAGATCAAGTTTTAGAGAAAATGGAAACAAAAGGACATTTATACTTCACATTTCTAGGGCACAAAATGAGGAAAGAGTGCCTGGAAATCTGATACTCACAGGATAGATGGAAGACGAAAAGAACAGCGGAAAACAACCCATAATCTACCTAGTGAACTTGAGTAATTGGATGGGGGAACAAGGTTTAGGAAAGATAACGAAAAGATTAAATTTATTAAGAGCTACAAAGAACAAGAAAGTGTGGAGAACCATCATCACTAAAGTCCTGAAGGAAAACAGCGCATCCTTATCATTAATCAGAAAAATTTGGAAGAGTTATTAGCCTAAAAAGAAAAGAACTTGCTAGAGCAAACATATTTCTAATCTGAACTGAATTATTGCGAATTTTAATAAGAGTTATGACTAATGGGTATTTTTAGCTAACTTTTAGCACCAGCAATTCATACTTTCATTAATTACCATTAAATGCTATTCACACATATCAAGCAGACGTCATATTTCTTCATTTTTTTTGTCTGTATTTAACGAAGAGAAATGTTGAATAATTTTTGTAAACAGTTTCAACTTAAAGACAATTTTTCTTTTCATTTTTTTTTTTCATTTTTTTTTTCATTTATTTTTCAGCGAAGAACATAAAACCATGAAAAACATGTTTACATGCCAACCCAGAATTCCTTGAACCTCCCACAACAAAAACAAAATAAAAATATTTTAATTAAAGAGTTAAAAAAATTATCTTTATTAGACATTTACACTATTCTTCAGTCCTATCCGAGGAAAAAATATTAATAATTTACTGCCATGTCACGTTCAAACATTGCTACCCGTACAATCACCGAAGTTAAGCAGCATCAAGCCTGCTCAGTACCGAGATGGGAGACTACTTGGGAATACCAGGTGCTGTAAGCTTGGATGTGCGGATATAGTAATGGATAATACCTTGGAATTATTAATCGGAGAAGCGAGTTCGAATTCCAGCCGAGTTTGTTATATTCACGTTCACGCAAATATCCTTGCGAAAGTTATGAATCCACCTCTTCTATAGGTTAATTAGTAAGATTTCTTTCACTTCACTATTATTATCTACAAAAAGATTTTCACAACCTAAAAATATTTTCTGGCTGAAAAGTGACCTAAAAGGTTCTCGTTGTAACACCGATGACCGGAATTAAGTAACGTCGATCCTGGTCAGTAACTAGATGGGTGACCGCTTGGGTGACTGTAAGCTTTGATGTGCAGGTAGCGTAATGGATAATAGATCACAATTGTTTATCAGAGAGCCGGGTTCCAATTCTTGTTGAGTTTGTTATATACGAAAATACCCTTGGAAAAGTTATGAATCTCCCTCTTCCCCACCCCACAAGCTATGAGGTAATTATTTATTTTGATATGCCGCTAAACAAAAGTAGGCACAAATATTATCTGTCCAACTCTACGTTATAGAGTGTCTAATACAAGGGGCCTAATTACAAGGAGGTGCTCAATAATTGGGAGGGGGGATTCTTTCTCAATGTGCAATAAACGGGAGGGTCTTAATAAGAGACGTTGGAAACTGTCAAAAATCGGAAAATTAATAAATGTGGTAGTCTAAATAAACCTAGGAGTGTTGTTTAAAAGTTTCTTAAAAAAATACATACATGGATAGATAAACGATCCCATTTCTTTTAGGCGCTAGCCATACTTGTCTTTTATGTGCATGTTATGTTTACCTTTTCTTTAATTTAATCGCTACTTAAGACGAACAACGGTATTTTTATAGTTGCAAGCTTTAAGTGCTCACATTCCGTGTAAATTAATTCACATTTACTGAACTGATGCTCTCAAGCACAAACGCACGGATACAAAAACACTAACATACGCGTGTACACACATACACAGACATACACATCTGCACAAACACTACCACAAACACACAAAAACACAGAACACACAAAAACACACACATATACATACACACACACACAAATACATGCACATGCATAGTGCGATGGATAAATTGTCGTCTACATTACGTTCAAATTAAAATAATGCTGACACATTTTTACCAAAATATCTTGAAATACTAAAGAGTAAATTTATTCAATAAAATTACCATTGGCTTCAACCATGGTCTCCAGACGACTTCGGAATCTCCTGCAACTGTTCTGGACTCCTTGTTTAAGTTGAATAAGTTGAATGCTGTTTCTAAATTTCTTCGGGAGTAAATTTCATCATGGTTTTTCTCACAGACGATGCCCAACTGATCCTACTACACTGTACAGTTGACTAAATAAAATACAACGCACATGCGCGAGATTCAGAACCTAAAATGTCTACAATTTACCCATCGCACCCTGTACATTATGACTTCATTTCTTTCGTTTTGTGATATCATTCTTCTTTTTATTGTTGACGCTCGTATAATTTGACTTGAGTCACCATCATCTTTTTTTTTCTTTCACTCTTTTAATTTTCTTTGATAATACATGGCGCGATCTTTATCCACTCTTTAGTTGCCATTAATCTTAAGTTTCGCGTTATTAGCAGATGTATTTTAATTGGCCGCGCTCCTCAACAGAGAAGAGTGGTAGCCGTAAGACAAGCGATATATTTCCTCGCTCTGAAAGAAACTATTTTTTTACTTTGCGCTTAGTTTTATCGTTTTGATATAATTTAGGAAAACATTGCGCTTGCTGTGTAAGCCACTTGCACATTGGAAATGTTGAAGTGTTAAATCGCAGGACGAAAGGTCGAAGTTGCAATCCTAACAGCTGCTTATTCTTTTCACGTACCAAATGTGAAACGGTTAACGACTCAAAAAGAAAAATTGGTGATCTGAGTTTGATTTCCGATCAAGTTCGTTATATTCCCTTTCGCTTAAATATCCTTAATAAAGATATAAACACATCTGTTCTGCTTTCATCTATGGATTAAAAAGCAATGCAGACCGGATTCTTCATCTGTTGTTGGTGGCAATCAGTCTTAAAGAAGGGCAACTCTAAATTCAAAACTGATTCATACGCAGCTATTGTGAGGCGTATGAAACAGCCATTAAACAGTCATTGAAAATATTGTGTTCACAATTTGCTGGCTTACGGACTCTGCGATCTCAATTGAAGTCCAATGAAAAATGTTTTAGAAACTGAATAGAGATAAAGTATTTACTCGAATATTAAACACGATGTTTATGCATTTTTTTCTTGTTTTTATTCGGCTGCGGAGCAAAATAATAAACTTTGAACAGTTTAATTTCAGTTTTAAGCCGAATGTGCAACGCCCTATTCGAAAATTAGAAACATTAAAAAATACAATTTAAAAAAATGGAACATACAGGCCTCTCTGACAAATTTCATTAAACTTTAATTCTTGCAGTATAAATATACGTGTGCGTGCGTGCGCCGTGCGTGTAGGTCAAACTTTATTGTGCATGTCAATGTTTTCACAATAAAGCTTGGAATTATTTTATCATGTAACGAGTAGGTTTTAATGGAAATATGAACTACTAAGAAACTGCTGCTAAAAATCAGAGAGTTTCGGTGACACATAATGAGGAAAGAAGACTTCGAGAATTTAACACTAACAGGATATAGTAAAAGCAAAAGAAGCAGGAGGAAACAGCGAGTAACCTACTTAAACTTCTACTTAACTTGCATAAATCAAAAGGAATTTGGGAATAGCCATGATTTCTCATAGCATAGAAGGACTTGGTATCAGCAATATATATATATATATATATATATATATAAGGATCTTTCCATGTTCACTATCGGACGCCAAAGAGTCTCAAAGATGTCTTTTTTTTCTAGGATGAGGGGAAAAAGGGCTTCTGAATAGCTTCGGTAGTGAGAAAGAAATTTATGTTAGAGTTGGACTGACGAAAGGGAAGTGTTGTAGTGTCGAGGTGACGGCCGGTTCCACTTTTTCCTTTTATGGTCTCTTATCTCATTACACATTTTACCCGTGGAAATAAACGCTAAAATAAATAAATAAATAAAACAAAGGAATAAAAGTAAAAGTTTTTTTTTGTTTTCTTTTTGGATAGGAGGGGGGGCTACTTTCTTGGGTTCAGTATGAAAAGTTTGTTCACACACAAATGTATACGTGAAAATAAAAGAAAATGACAGACGTAGATAAGTAGGTAACGACTGCAGATTTTAGAAGTATATAGTGAATTGCAAAGGAATGAGGTGTCTGTCTGAAAAGGAGATAGACAAACAACTTTAAAAACTTAAAAATTTTAGATCCTGCTAATTATTCTATCGGTTCTCTGTTTTAAATATATTAAAAAAAAAATTTAAAAAAAAAGAAAAAGACACATACGCAAGCATATATTTTTTTTATCTGCTGTGTCCCTTCAGAATGTAGGCGATCATGGCCTTCCACTTGGCTCTGTCTCTTGTCGCCCTCAATATTTTTCCTCTTGGTATCTATCCCAAACGTCTCTCTGCCATCCATTTACTCAAGCCTATCAAGTATGTCTCGTGCTGCCTTCCTCTATCTTTCTATTTCCCTCTATTCGTCTTGTGAGTATGAAATTCTCTTGGCTCCCCGGAATCCCATCTCATCTGTCTCTTCCTGAAGTTAAGTATGAGTTTTCGTTTTCTTATATATATATATATTAAATCTGACATTTAATTAGTTTATTTGTTTAAACGTTATTTTTAACAGATACTCATATTTAAGTAGATGATTTGATGATTTGTCTTCATTAGACCGTATATTTATTTATCGGATTTCTCGAATTCGAGACATCTTTTTAGAAAAATTTGCTTTCTCCGACAGGATTCGAACTTGCGTCCCTAAAGGGAAACAATCATTATTTAAATATGAATATCCATTTGAAATAACGTTTACACAAATATATATATATATATATATATATATATATATATATATATATATATATATATATATATATATATATAGATTGCACTGCGCACTCAAGAAAAAGAAATAAACACAATATGCCTTGCGTCAGGAGTCGACCAAGCGCTCAATTTTCCAAGAAAATGCCACCTTCAGATGTGGCTTGCTTTGACCGCTTGGTTACCGAGACCTCTACAGTCAACCAAGGGTCTATTTGTTTTAAAGCACATTCATTTGTTCTCCTTTTTTTAAAAAGCTACCTGGAAAGCGTGCTGACAGGATGAAAAGCGCGATGTTGAGCTCTAAAGAAGCATTGTCATGGCGAAGAACGCATTTCAAAAGCTAACCAGAGTACTGAAAAACAGGAAAATCTCATTAGAGACAAAGAATGAGAAGATTGGATTGCTATGTGATGTCTGTACTCCGTATGGAAGTAAATATTGGACGATTTTCTCAAGAATGAAGGAGAGACTTGAGGCAGCAAAAATGTGGTTTTACAGAAGGATGCTTTCGATACCATAGACGAAGCACGTGACTAACGACAAGGTGTTGGAGAGGATGGAAACGAGGAGAAAACTAATATAAGGAAGAGACAGATGAGGTTTCTGTGACATGTAATGAGGAAGGAGGGCCTGGAGAATTTAATACTCACAGGACAGATAGAAGGATAGGTAGAGAGGGGAAAGCAGCGTGGGACCTACTTGATAAGCCTAAGCAAATGGATGGCAGAGCAAGATTTGGGAAAGATACCAAGAAAAAAATTATTGAGAGACACATGAGACAGAGCCAAGTGGAAGTCCATGATCGCCTACGTCCTGAAGCGACATCGCACATGAAGAAGATATCTACTCATTTTTATCCGAAATATGAAGGGGAAAAGAGGTGTTAGAAAGCGAACAATATGGGGATAAGTAGAATGGACAAATATTCACCTTTAATTTGAAGCGGTTAAGATTTTAGTGTTTCAAAAAAGCATCAACGTGCATATTTGTTTCACCAAACAGTAGTTCTTGGGAAAATTGGTGAAACTCTGTATTTATATTTGGAATACGGAAAGAATTGTGTAATTTGACTCCGTGAAATCAATACAGCACTTATTCTCACTCCCCCAGCTATAGGTTAAATAGCAGAACAGATTGTGTTCTATAGCCTTGACTGGAAACCAGTCTACAGCAGAAAGTAATAGCAACCTACTGCGGGTAAATATTCTGCCCAGTCAGACACGTCTCTTTCGAGACATGATCGCCTAAGCATGTATCACGCATGGTACTTAACTAACAGAAAATTAACTATTTGGATTGTCTCTACGAAAACTCTGAGACAGGTATATGAAAGCGCATAGGCACAGTCAAAGATTTCTTTCTATAAAATAATATTATTAAGTCAAAGAAAAATATAATCCGGAAAAATGAGTTACATTTGATTTCTTACATGGTAAGGAAAGCTGGACAAATTAATCACAGTTTAAAAAAAATAATTCGAGCTACAAAAGAAATGTTGTGGTGGGTTATGATCACCAAACTCTGAAAAAATTTGTGGCAGAAGAAAAGAAGAAAGAAGTCATCATTTAATCTACCACGTGTTTTATAATTGCTGTGATTTTTTCTTTTTTTAATCATATCACCCCAAGCAAGGCGTTAACGCCACTGATGCGCAGGGGGCTACGTAAGAGTGAAAAGATTGGAATAGAGAAAGCCGGAAACCACATCCTAAACAGGGAACAAGGGATGAGCCTCTTCACCTGTTCAATAGACGTAGGAGGAGTGTGATCCGGGCGATAGTTTAGTCTATGTACTTCAATTGAAAAAAAAAAAGAAAGAAAAGAGTAAAAAGATTGGAAAAGAGAAAGCCGGAAACCACATCCTAAACAGGGAACAAGGGATGAGCCGCTTCACTTTCCCCAGAAAATGTAATGTAGTTTTTTACCACTCTTTTAACGAAAGACAGCGAGGAAAAAAAAGAGCCTAAAGATAAACTACACAAAAATGAATAGTCATCAGCAAAAAGAGAATTTCAAAATACAGGTGGAGGATATGAAAATCAAGCAGGTACAGAAATTTAAATACATGGGAAATGTTCTCACAAAGGACGGAAAGTGTGACACTGAGATCTGAAGGCGTATTGACATGGCCAAGGATGCATTCCAAAAGCTGAGTAGAGTATTGAGAGATAAAAAATTTCTTTGGTGATTTTCTAAGCGAAGCTTAGATGTGGCTCATGACAGAAAGTATGGGACACCCAGTAAGGATCAAACTCACTACTCAATTGTAATGATTCTAGCGAGATAAGCATACTAGCCATTACATCACCTCGAGGTACCCTAAGATCACTGGCCTGTTATGTGATATATGTCCTCCTGTTTGGCAGTGAATGCTGGACAATCTTCTCAAAGATGAAGGAAAGACTCGAAGCAACAGAAACGTGTTTCTACGGATGGATGAACGGTCTGAACATGTGAACAACAACAAGGTTTTGGAGGGAATGAAAACGAAAAGAAATTCTTAACAGGGCTTGGCGAAGCTGATATCCGCGGAATGGATAAGAGAGTAAGAGAGACGGGGAAAACAAGGCGTGATATACTTGATGGGCTTGAACAACTGGATGGCAGGAAAGAGTTTGGGAGAAATAGCAGGACTAAATATGTAAAGAGCAACAAAGAACAGGAAGATGTGGAGGGGGCTAATTTACTATGCTCCGAAATGATACAGCAAATAAAAGAAGAAGAATTTTTGGGCTCATATACAAAAAAAAACGTCGTTTATTACGAAAGTGTTATTGCTATCATTATCATATTTTTAATCAGTCAGTTAAGTGCCATACGTGATACACGTTTGGGCGATCATGTCTTAAAAGAGACATGACTGACTGGGCAGAAGATTATCCCGCAGTAGGTTGCCATTGCTTTCTGCGGTAGACTGGTTGCCGACCAAGGCTATAGAACCCAATCTGTCCTGTTATTTAACCCATAACTGGAAGGAAGAGACGGATTAATACCCAAGGGTATTTGCGCGTAAGTGAATACAATGGATTCAGCTGGAATTCGAACTCGGCTCCCCGATTTCTCGTTCCGAGCCGATATCCACTGTACCACAACGCACATCCCTATTTTTAATCATTTTACCCTAAGCAAGGCAAAAGAACTACTAAAATGCAAGGGCTATTGGATGTGATAGAATATGAGAAAATGGAAATCATTATTAAGGAGAGACAACAGTAAAAGAATGGGAATTAAAAATACAAAAATATAACGTTTGATATTACATTTAAAATTTTGAAGATCAAAGTTAACCGGAAAGTAAGGAACCGGAAGAGATTTCCACAAGTGAGAAGTGCGATAGAAAAAACTGCACAGAACTTACGGTTACATCTTGCCACTTCAACTGCGCTTAAATTCATAAAGTCTCGGTACCATAGCGGAAAATTTATCCAAACAATTGCCATGAAATCACTTATGGAAAAGGCAGAGAGCAACTACGTTACGGCGGTGGGAAAATGATTGAATACTAGATACCATTTTAGGACCAATAACATTGCAGATTCCTATTTTTGGATTTAATCAAGAATCTTTAAACACATAGCAGAAATAAAAAAGCGCCTATTATGATCAGACGTGTGTCGTATTAACAAAACTCTGAAGAAATTTAATAAAGCAAAACATGTTAGATTAAAGACACTTTTCCTGCGTGTTCTTTACTTATTGCATCATATAAATATAAATATATATTTTATAAAATAAGTACATATAAAGTAAGTATGTGATATTTTATATAAGATTATAAAAAAGTAATATTTTTAACAAATACACTAGTTAAAATAATCCTCTTTTTATAATCGAATTTATTTTTAGAATTTAGTTGTTTTTTTCTCATTTTTCCCAAGCACGCGGAAAGCTATTAGTACGCAATGTGAAAGTGAGAGAAAATACTGAGTATAAGGAGAAATAAGGAAGGGACAAAAATGAATGAGATTCAAGAAGATAGAAGATGGCGATTGTCGTTGAATTTAAATTTTTAAAGATTGCACTTATCAGGGAAGCATGTAAGCGGAATGGAGTTCCACAAGCGAGAAATGCGAGAAAAGAAACTGTTAAAGAAGAATTGGAGGTTACATTTAGTTATTTCAACAGTAAAAAGCTGGTACCTAGATGCCAATGTAATAGCACTCTTAAGTTTATAAGAATAAACAGCTATAGCTGCAATATTTATATTCTTTGCTTAATGTTATCAGCATTTGTTATATAAAAGTCAGTTATGTGCCATACGTGATACACGCTTGGGCGATCATGTCTCGAAAGAGACATGACTGACTGGGTAGAAGATTTTTTCGCAGTAGGTTGCCATTGCTTTCTGTGGTAGGCTGGTTGACAACCAAGGCTATAGAACCCAGTTTGTCCTGCTATTTAATACATAGCCGGAGGGTATTTGCGCGTATGTGAATGCAAAAAATTCAACTGGAATTCGAACTGGGATCTCTGATTGAAGCCGATATCCACTGCACCACAATGCGCATATTATATCAAAGACCCAATCCTAAAATGATCATGATAAGCGGCTTCCTACGTAATTTACTCTTAAACGGAATAATTATTCAATCTTACGGCTCACATATTTGATTTGTTGATAAAAAAAGTTTTTTAAGAGGTTTATTTTGTACAATAAAAAATCTGCACACGATCTTCAGACATGTCAGGTGAAGCAGCTGATAAGAGCGCTTGATAATATTTGATTCACTTGAGTATGAAATATCTAATGTATTGTTATAATAGTGAAATCTCTCATCACTCATTCCAAAAGAAACCCTTCCTTTCGCTGCCGTTACCATAATCTAGAGATTGTCTGAAATCGCTATCCGATTCACTGTCAGAGTTAGAAAAGAAATTTCTCGTGAGATGCTGAGAAACAGTCGGCTCATTCTATCGTACCATGTCTTATCTTTGCAAACATCAAATTAGAACAAAAATGGGGTGCTGCTGCCAGATCTGAACGGGGGTTGCTTAATCCTCAATTTTCAGCCTTGATAGAATTAAGAACAATTTACTTGGTATTGTAGAAGAAATACTTATTCTCCGCTTATCAATATTTCCATGTCAAATATTTAGATGAGATCTAATCAGTTCAAACCTTCACAGCAAGTACATGCTATACTAATTTCACGGAGTCAAATTACCTACATTTTCTCCGTATTGTTTGGCGAAACAGACCCGCGCGTGGATACTTTTTTAATACTAAAATCTTAACCGCTTCAAATTAAAGGTCAATATTTATCCATCCTACTTATTCCCATAATGTTCACTTTCTAACACCTCTTTTTTCATTCATATCACACTCCTCATTCATCATAACCATTTCAACTCTTTACCTGGCGTAGCTCTTGGGCCTTATATTGGATGAATTTTCGCATTAAAAAAAACACTGGCTGCTGCAAAGGTAAAGAAATTTCAAAGTAGTATTTCTTTGTAGTTAAAATCAGTCAGTTAAGCACCATACGTGACACACGTTTGGGTGATCGTGTCTGGAAAGAAACATAACTGACTCGGCATATTTTTCAGCAGTAGGTTGCCATGACTTTCTGCAGCCAGCCAAGGTTATAGAATCCAATTTGTACTGCTATTTAACCCATGGCTGGGGGAGAAGAGATGGTTTAATACCATTCTCAAGCGTAATTGCGCGTAAGTGAATGCAAAGAATTCAACAGGAATTCGAAATCTGCTCTCCAATTTCTCGTTCCGAGCCGATATCCACCGCATCACAACACACATCGCCCCTATCTTTTCTCTGTTTCTGTCATCTATAATGTTGTGACTTTTCTCTTTTTGATAAATCTTTGTTCTCACTCATTATTTTCCACCTTTTCCTTTTTCTCTTACTTTTTATCCTTCAGTGCTGCCCTTATTTTTTCTTGCCTTCCATTTTCGGCATCATTTTCCTTTCTGCTAACACAAGGTTTTGAATATAAAAGTCCTCCTAAAATTCGCCATTACAAAAAGAAAAAATTGAGACGGAAATAGCTGTCCTTCTTAATGTTTCCGATTCGGCTGAACTTCTGCACGCCCGACTATTTCGTATTTTTGATAATAACCTTGAGGTTGGGACGATATTTCATAGAATTTGCCAAAGTTATACGGATGTATTTAAGTAGCACATTTAAGATCCACTAACTAACTACACCTGCTTTACTCTAACTTTTAGAGACAGCCAGTCAGTCAGTTAGGTACCATAGCAGTAGGTTACCATGAATTTATGTAACAGACTGGTTGCCAGCCAAGGTTATAGAATCCACTCTGCACTGCTATTTAACCCATAGCTGGAGGAAGAAGCGGAGAATTAATAGCTTTCCCAAGAGTATTTCCGCGTAAATGAATGCTACGAATCCAACTGGAATTCGAACTCTGCTCTCCGATTTCTCGTTCCGAACCGATATGAATTATTTGTTGCATTTACTTACGCCTCGAAACCCTTGGGAATTGTATAAATCCGTCTCTTCTCCCTCAAGTTATGAGTTAAATAGCAGAATAAGTTGGGTTCTATAGCATTGGTTGGCAACCAGTCTATCGCAGAAAGTAATCACAATCTACTGCAAGAAAGTCTTCTGCTCAGTCAGTCATGTCTGTTTCGAGACATGATCGCCTAATCGTGTATCACGTATGATACGTAACTGAATTTCTGTCATATCTAGGTTGAAGGTGCCCTGTTTTCAATTTTATTTCTTGATAGAGTTGAAAAGTTCTACACGTGAATGATGAATAATTTAATGTCACAAGCATCTCTCTGCTGAGTCACTATTTCTGACAAGCCACAAACCACAATCCTTAGTCCTACCATTCCTCATCTTGCCATGAGACATACACCAGAATGAATCATCCTAATCTCTCTTCGTATTCTATTAGTAAGAAGTAAGTTCCACACGGACAGATTTTTCTCAAGAACTGCTCTTTTACGGAACAGGCTACCGGTAGGATAGATTCTATGAAATCTTAACCTCTTAAAGTCGAAATTTAACCGTTATTTTTTCCTGCATAACTCCATGAGCTTTAGTTCTTGCCTTTTCTTAAGCTCATACATCATCACACGGCACTACTGTAATAATACAATCCACGCCAGGGTTACGTATCTATCAGTTTTCAATCAGAGTTGCCCTTCTTTAAGACTGATTGCCACCAACAACAGATGAAGAATCCGGTCTGCATTGCTTTTTAACCCATAGATGAAAGAAGAACAAATGTGTTTATATCTTTATTAAGGATATTTAAGCGAAAGGGAATATAACGAACTTGATCGGAAATCAAACTCAGATTACCAATTTTTCTTTTTGAGTCGTTAACCGTTTCACATTTGGTACGTGAAAAGAATAAGCAGCTGTTAGGATTGCAACTTCGACCTTTCGTCCTGCGATTTAACACTTCAACATTTCCAATGTGCAAGTGGCTTACACAGCAAGCGCAATGTTTTCCTAAATTATATCAAAACGATAAAACTAAGCGCAAAGTAAAAAAATAGTTTCTTTCAGAGCGAGGAAATATATCGCTTGTCTTACGGCTGCCACTCTTCTCTGTTGAGGAGCGCGGCCAATTAAAATACATCTGCTAATAACGCGAAACTTAAGATTAATGGCAACTAAAGAGTGGATAAAGATCGCGCCATGTATTATCAAAGAAAATTAAAAGAGTGAAAGAAAAAAAAGATGATGGTGACTCAAGTCAAATTATACGAGCGTCAACAATAAAAAGAAGAATGATATCACAAAACGAAAGAAATGAAGTTATAATGTACAGGGTGCGATGGGTAAATTGTAGACATTTTATATATTTTTTTAATTTCGCTCATGCGCATTGTTTTGTATTTTCTCGACTGTGCAGTGTAGTAGAATTAGTTAGGCATCGTCTGTGAGAAAAACTATGACGCAATTCAAATTCATGACACAAGGTTGTCTCGCTAAAATCATTACAATCAAGTCGTGAGTTCGATCCTCACTGGATACCCAATACTTTCAATCTTGTGCCACATCTAAGCTGCGCTTAGAAAATCACCATTCCAGTGTTTTTTAGTGTCAATCCTAGGACAGTGCAGAGGATATGGAAATAGTTTGATGATTTATCTAGTCAAAATCATGTCGTTTGGAATGATCACTAGTGATGGTGACGGTATGTCTCCATTCATCTTTCCACTGGGCTTCAGGCTCAACACGTAGGCTTACATCAAGTGCCTTGAGCGCTGCCCTAGGTCAAGAGGATGGCTGCTGGAAGTCCGTATGTCTGCTAACAAGACTCTGCACCATGCCAAACAAGCAAGAGAACCCAGTTATGCCTGTTAGACAATTTCTGCGGCCACATCGTTGAATCTGGACACTTAACTCCCCAGATTGCACCTCCCTTGATTATAATGTGTGGGGCACAGATGAGCGAAAAACGAACAAAACTCCTTGTAACACAAAAGATGAATTGAAGACAAAGATTATGGCAGCATTCATCAACTTAAACAAGGAGACCATCCAGAAGAGTTGCAGGAGATTCGGAAACTGAAACAAATGGCGGTTTTATAGAATAAATTTACTCTTTCGCATTTGAAGTTATTTTTGTCTAATGTTGGTAAATATATCTGTTAAAATAAGATGTCAGTGTTATTTTAATTTCTGCGTAATTTAGACGACAATTTATCTTTCGCCCACTCTATTATCCCACCGAGATACTTAACAAGAAAGGTAATAAAAACATAGCGGAACGGAAACTAAAAGCAAATATTAAGCATTTAAATTTAAAACCATACCAGCGTCCCCTCTCCTTCATGTCCATTTGTGTAATCACATCAGTTTAGTCCGATGAAATGGATTCATACCTTACCAAAGGTATGTACGATAAAAATGTAATGGCATCGGCTGAAATTTGAAATTTCCGTATATATAAATGGTACGCGAACATCTATTTGACCCTAGCGTGTTAATAGATGAATGTTTTCAAATATATCTGAGTATCTATATATCAATATAGATCAATCAGTCATGTGCCATACGTGATACACGCTTGGGTGATCATGTCTCGAAGATTTTCGAAAATTTTTGTCACTTTGTATTATATTTATGCATTACACACTAATCTTTATTAGGTAAAAAATTCATCGCTAATCATGCATTACTTTTTAAGTAATACACATATTTATGTCTTTGTTGTTTCTGTTCCTTATATTATGGCCGCTACTGTATATATATATATTTGCATAGTGTGTGTTCGTATGTATATGCATTTATATGGAAGTATATATTGTTTTTCATATAAATGCATTTAAAAGGTGCTACAGAAATTGCAAATGGATTTGAACGGAGCATTCCACATGTGTCTCGAAATCACTGTTTCAGAAAATAAATGACTTTATTTTCTATTATATTTTATTTGCTAATGAAGTCGTTACATGCATTTCAATCACTTCGTTTGAGATCTTTTCTCACAAACACGAGAACGATGGCTGGCACAGAACGGCCGCTTCAAGGTAGCAACAATAAAAAGTGCTCAATACAAAAATCAATAAAGAAAATGTAGAGTCATTACTATTCCACTATGCTATGTATCTGGCGATACCTAACGTTGGTGACCCGGGTAGCATAGTGGGACCAGTAATTTTTGGCTTATCGCACCCACCCACACACACACACACACACACACACACACATATATATATATATATATATATACCATCCGCAGACAGGCCTCTTTAACTGTATCACAGCTCTTTAGTGCGGTTAGATTAACCGTTTGCCTCATCTACTAGCCACTGGACTCTAGCTCTCTCCCCACCCCCGTATAACCTTCTCTTTCTCTCCACCTATGTATCTGTCATCGCACCTGCTTTCTCAGCTTTCTGTTGTTCCTTTCTAACTAGTTTGTACTCCTCACTCTTTTCTAATTAATCTTTTTACATTTACGTAACCCCTGCACATCAGTGGCGTTTCCGCCTTGCTCGGGGTGAAATGATAAAAAAAAAAAAGTCGGGACTGAAAATCGACTGATTCGACAGCAGTCGGATATTCACTCACCTGTCCATTGGCGCACGGCAGATAAAAGCCGATTTCATAGCGTGTAATTTTCTTATTTTTTTTATGAAATGTAAATAACGCCAGTAGTGAGTGCATTCGATTTTGTAACCACTTCAAACAGGCGTTCTATACTATAACTACAGAGCTTAGCATAAAGCCGTAAAAAATATATATGTTGTGTATTTGGGCAGCAAACTTACTTTTCTGCAGGTTTCACTAAAAATCACAGACAGTTTATTATGGTAAAGTTTTTATATAATTTTTCATGTGATCTTATACTTTTTTCTTTTCAGAAGATAAATTATATAAAAACTGTCCAAATGTGTTTTTCAAACACTTTCGGCTATAATTTCAAGGATGAAATTTATTTTACGTTTATCTGAATATGCGTAGTGTTGATGTATATGATTACCGTGTTCGGAATATAGAACAAACACATGACTCTACACACAAAGCGATTTATATTAATAAATGAGTTTTTAAAGGGAAATTCTTATTCAACATTTCTTTCCAACTTTTTTCATTTATTTTTCTTAGTTTTTTCTTTCTTAGCTTTTCTCTTCGTTTTTATTATTTTTTTCTTTTAGTCTATTTTTTGTTTTTCTTTTGCTGATTTTTTTTTACTTTATTCTTATTTTTTTCTTTATTCTCTTTTTCCAGATTTTTTCCTTCTTTTTAGCTTAATCTCTTCATATATTTTGTTTTATTCCTGTTTCCTTCACTAATCTATCCATTATTCCATCTTTCTTGGATTTCATTTATCCTTTTAATAAGCTCTTTCTTATATTTATTCTATAGTTTTCAGCGGTATCTTTTCTTTTTTAACTTTTTCTTTTGATTTTTTCTTCTGCGTTTGTTTTCTACTTTTCTTCTTTTTTATTCATGCGTTCCAGTTTGACATTGCCCCAGATAAATAAGTGACCATTTTGATTGCGAAGAAAGGCGGAAGAAAAAAGATATATCAGAGATGCCGTTTGATTTTAGTGCAAATAAAAAAGCATAAGAAAGAAACAAAGAAAGAAGCATAAAAAGAAAGAAAAGAGAGAGACGGAGATTACATTTTTATCGATTTAATATCAGCTTTAGCAAAATGGAAAATCTTGTCAATCTTTTCATTTGTACCCTCTTCTTTAAAAAGTAAGAGGGCACAAATGACAACATTCATTTACAAGATAACATTTACTTGAGAACATTAATTTGTATCCTCTTTTTTTCAAGATAACATTTACATGTGAACATTCATTTGGACCCTTTTGCTTCTTTAAGAAGTAAGACTGTACAAATGATAACATTCTCATAATAATTCAGTGCTGGTAATTATGATAATTATTTCAATGTGTTTGTTTTCTAAGCTGCTATCAAATATTTTCCGATACTTTAGAAAATATCTGCAGGTATTTTCTGACAGTGGAAATTGCAAGGAGCTTATTCAATCAATAAATTAAGAATTGATTCATCAGAAATTTCAAATGGAAAAACCATGGAATTGTCACGAATACAATTAGTGTAACAAAATTTAAAGTTTGGCAGAATATAAAAAAATTACAATTAGACACTTCCATGTAGTTAGATGTTTAGCAAGCTTCTGTCGTTCGATCAGTTACGACTGAGTAGTGAGTTTGATCCTCACTAGGTGCTCCGTACTTTCAGCTTCATGCTCGATCTAAACTATGCCTAGTAAATCACTATAGAATTCGTGTTTTGTTAAGTCCACATTTTTATTAGATTTTCACACGTTAACTTTTCGACTCAGTCGAGTCAATTATTTCTCTCTTTCTCTTTGTCCCTGTTTCTGTCTCTCTCTTCTTTGATTTCTCTCTCTCTCTCTCTCTCTCTCTCTCTCTCTCTCTCTCTCTCTCTTTTATTTCTTTATGTCTCGCTCTCTCTGGTATGTAAGTTTCCCAACTTTCTCGATTGTGATTCACAACTTCCCATCTCATTGTAATGGCCTAAGAGATTCGGTCAAGAATATATTTCCAGATGTAAAATGTAAAAGTCTGTTAAAACAAACTTAAAAGCCTGTAAACTATTTATCAAGCAATTCTAAAGAGGTACTTTACACCCTTACATCAGTAGCTTTCGTAAAGCGTCTTGTTGAAGCTCATTGGGTCGATCACAGCCTAAGTGCGTTAAAACATTTCGAACAAAGACTTAAAGTAATTGCTTCTCATCAAAAAGAAATAACCAATGGCCAGTGTAAGTGAATCTCAAAAAAGTTGTAACTTCGAGAATTCTTTAGAATTTAAAAAAACGTTCAATATTTAAATATATATTAAAATTATTTTGTTGTCTATGTGGCTCGCCTCATAGGTGCGGTGAAAGAAGATAGTAGGTGACGAGGCATGATTATAAGACAATCAAAGATTTAGTAACAGTTCTAAAAAGTCATCTGCCAAAATAAATATGCACGAGACCTAGTATTTTCTTTTTATCGCATAAAACATGGTGAAAATTTTCCTAAAATGCAGCCCAGAGAAAAGTAACTTTGAAAACACTAGTCTATACTATCAAAACTATCAAAGTCTTTTCAAGATAATAACATCAGTATCGCAAATGGGCTAGAAGAGATCTTTTCCACATTTAATATTTTTAATCATTCCACCCCAAGAAAGGCGATAAAGCCACTAAGATGGAAAGGGATAGTGAAAGAAACAGAAAGAACAATAAGAAAACATGCTTCAAGTATACAGAAAAATACAACTGACGCTGCATTTAATTCTTTTAAGATCATAGTTGACAGGAAAACAGAAAACCAAAACAGAATTCAACAATCGAGAAGTGTTGGAAAATAAAATTTGACCATGGAACTTATTGTAACAACTAAAAATTTGAACAGTGTATTTATGAGACTTGCTACCAATTTAATACTGCATTTAAAATTGTAAAGTCAAGGTACCAGAGAGTAAAACCCATACTCGGCTTTCGTACTCTCCAAGATAACAATTTTATTAAACAAAGAAATGATTCCATAAAATTCAATTACGCAAAAAATTGTATTAATTAATACAAATCGAAAAGTGCATTAGGTGATATAAATCAAAAGCTACATTAATCGCTATAAATCAGACATTTTATTAATTGCCATAAATGAAAAGTGCATTGTTATAGATGAAAAATGCATTAATTGCTATGAAGTGTGTTGTCATAAATCAAAAAGTGCATTGTTATGAATCAAAAATTACATTAATTTCTATAAATGAAAAATTGCATTAATTTTTTATAAATGAAAAAGTACATCAGTTGCTTTGAATTAAAAAATGTGTTACCATAAATCAAAAAGTGCATTGTCCTGAATCAAAAATTGCATTAAATGCGATAAATGAAAAAGTGCTTTAATTGCAATAAATCAACATGTGAATTAATTCTAATGAATCGAACATCTATAAATCAATCTTAAATCGTAACTAGATCATTTCCTATTTAATGACACTTCAAGAATTTCAGTACATCTCGTATGCACTAAAACAGGAAAAACCGCTGACAGCATGTCTCTAACCATATCATATACGGATAAAATATCTTGAAAAAAATGTGATGAGCTGAACTTAACTCAGATATATAAAGGAAATATTAGGTTATGTCATGGATAGTTTCTTTTTTTGATCATCAAAATTATTTGATTATTACAATTTTTTCCCAAAAATATAAATTACTTATGATTCAAACTAATAATTTAAAAGAATCATTCAACTAAATTGAACCAAACACAATATTCGAATTCTTATGCAAAGGTACACTATAGAATAAGATATAACTCTACATATATGTTTATACATGTACGTGTTTATTAAATAATCTTCTAAAATATAACTTCCTGGCACAATGTGACATCCTGGTGCTAAAATGTTGTTAAATGCAGAAGCCCAACCCAACCCTTCATTCGTGATATGACAAAAATATTTTTCATAGTTCCGCAATATTGTTATGAAAGAATTGATTTCCCATTTCTCTTCAAAAGCCGCTGTAAAAGATTTTTTTTTATTTTAACGACATATCAACACCTTACTTGTCATTTACTGCCGAAATTTAATTTCTTTGGTAGCTTTCGAAAATTTTTTTTTTTTTTAATGTATTGCTGGTTATTTTTCCCTTCCTTTTACAATAACGTATTACTGGTAATTTCTTTTTACTATTAAAATGTACTGTTAGTAATCTATTTTTATATTTTCATGTTTTGATCCCAGTTTGGAAGTTCATTGATCAAAATCCTTTTCGAGAACAGATGCCAGTTTTACTTTGTTAGGGCTGACGGGCTTGCTACGAAGGCAGAAATTGTGTATCTGCATAAATAGCTAGTTGGGAACTGATGACATCATGAAGGTCGTCGATGAAAATCAGAAACAACGTAGGTCCGAGGACAGAGCCCCGTTTGTGGGTGTTTAAATACATTTTTTAATTCATTACCATCGTACACTACTCTTTCACGGAGTCGGTCTCTTTAACATATGGCTTCGTAAAAATCTTGGGACAGTCCACTATTGTTATAGAGATAAGCCTAGTTATCTCCCTTGTACTAAAGGCATTAAAAGTTACTCAAACATTTTTGGTGTATGAGATAAGAAAACGTATTTTTATTGTTTTTTTATCTTTGTCTTTTCATTCTTTCCGTTCACTCGTAATTCTTTTTCTTGGTTCATTTTTACTTTATTCTTTTTTTTCTCTTTCTTTTATGTCCCGCCATTTTGTTTTCTTTAATCGTTTTCCTTGCCTTTCTTTATTGTTTCTCATGTTTTATTTCTTCTTTTGTACTTCCACCTTTCATTCTCAGTGATTTCCTTACTTGCCGCATGAATCTTTATAAAGAATTTTAATGGATTTCCATGATCTTGAAATAAATTTATTTTATGTTTTCTAAACACAACCTGACAGAGATAAAAAGATTTTATTTACACACATGAACTTATATCTACTAATATCTAAGTACATTAATATTAACACATAATCCGAACATAAGTACGAAAAAAGTTTTTTCTTCGTATTCAAAATTATATCTTCATTTCGCGAAAGAGGATCTGAGAAAGTGTACATATCTATTGCGGAATTTCAGATAACGGGTTGAGACGCTTGTCTTTTACACTTTAGCTTCAGGTATGAGTTTTGCAACCAGTTGGAGCACCAAATTTGCAGATCTCTCACTTTTTTCTTTCCTTCTTTTCCTGTATTTTATTCGGCAAATGAGATTGGCTGATAGATGTTACATTTCCTTATCTCCCTGTCAACTGCCTACATCTTCACTTATAGCAATTGAATCTTCAAGAAATGAGATCTTTTCAGTGATATCTGATCTAAGAAGTTTTGCTATGTGGTAACGCCAATATGTATTAAGCTGTATACATTGGATTCACTACAGGCCAACTCTAACGAAGTAAGCTTTGTACACGGCGTCAAGTTTCATTGTCAAAATAAACACATTAAGGGTTGACCTAAAAGGTAACCTCATAGCCACCAAGTGCATAATCGGATCTCCAAGTATGTCGGTGGGTGCACCGACATAAATAGAAAGTTAAACCTACCTGAATTTTGAATCTACCCGCACAAGAATATTGACAAGAAGAAGATCGAACGTTCGAAGAAAGTGCTGGAAACCACATACTTTCCACGAACGAAATTAATTGGACACAATCCAGAAAAGAATAAAAATCATTTTATGTATAAAAAAAATTAATAGCGTGTTTTTATCACATATTACTAACTTAATATAACACTTTTTATTGCGATTTTCACACGAGCCGTCAATGAGTAGATCGGATTTAAAACAATAAGCTCTCGAAATTATACTTCTATTTTTTTTTTGTTTTTTTTTTCAGGAAAGCCTAGTAGGTCTCCAGTTTCTTAAACTACTAAGCTACGAGAACTACATGGCTTTACAAAAATTCAAATTTAACTTATAACCCATCATTCCATTCCACGACCTTTCTTAGTGGCATGTCTTTTTTACCTTACGCTAGTATTATTTATAGAGATAGTATTACCTTTATTTTATTTGTATTTGATGAAGCGTTGTCAAATAATACTATCGATTTGGAATAGTATTTACTTTCATTGATATTTTTAGTTGATTTTATCTTAATGATTGACAATAATTCAGCTAAAAAAATAAAGAAGGAACTTACTGTGACGAAGTTGGCATGTTCACACGAATATAATCTACGCATGAACCAAGATATATAAATTACTGGTCAACTGTACTGATTATCAGATTAAAAAAACAATGGTCGGTCACTCGTATCCAGACGTTAGTGTTTATGACACACATGAACACTAACGTCATAAGTTACACACTTGATGTTTCACACAATATATGGGAAAAAAAGTAAACAAAATTGAAAAAACTCCGCATTATTTATCTTATATTCACACACACACACACACACACACACACACACACACACATATATATATATATATATATATAAAACGGTCTTTATTATAATAATACCGAAATATATATATATATATATATATATATATATATATATATATTAAAGAACAAACACGCAGCAAGAGCTTTTATAACTGGTAGTAAAGTTTAATAGCTGGTAGTAAAGAGAATGAATTGAACCGATGTTGCCTCGCTATTCTCTCTCTCTCTCTCTCTCTCTCTCTCTCTCTCCATAAGCGTGATAGAATGGATATATATATATAATGAAAATAAATTGGACAAAATTACAAATTCATTGGTGATAATTTATTCATGAATATTTTTTTAATATTTAACTCCTCAGACGGGTTTTTTTTTACAAAAATGAGTGGGTTAGATTTGTCCAGATGGAGGGAATAGTGGGGAAAACGGGAAGAAGGAAAACATTTTATTTGTGTGAGTGTGAGTCAGATGAACAATGTTAATTTTAAAACACGAATGTCATATTTAGAATGTTGCATTTTATTCCAGGAAAATAAATGACCTTGGATTGAACTTTAAATTAAACATTTTTAAATGCAGTAAATTTAGGGGCCGTATTTTAACTAGAAGAATTGAATTGTTAGATTTTTATATTAATTTTGACGGCAATAATATCTTCATCTTATAAATATAATCTTTTCAGTTTCGTGACAATAACATTATTATCAAGTATGACAAGGTTAATGATGATAAAAATAATAACAAAATTAAAAATTAAAAAATATATTTAAAAAAACTAATATTATTACTATCACTACCATTAATAAACAATAATAACAATAGTAATAATTATTATTACTTTTAATAATAATAATAATGATAATAATAACACTTAAAATATATAATATTAATAATAATAACAATAACAATACACTCTAATCGTCCCGTGCCACGTAAATGTGATATTTACTTCATCTCCCTACTGCGACATGATGTTACACAAGATCGACTTTACGGTGGGGTGAGCATACGTCTGAGCAAGGGCCAAAATTTGCCCAGCCCCCGCAAACATCAGCGTCCGCCGATCCTTTCCTCAGGCAGGGATTGAAGAGCAAAAGGTTTTAACTTGAGTGCAACAATATGAATGCAAAATGACGTATACCGTTGTCTCATAGGAACATGCAAAAATATTTGATGAGAAACAACTCAAAGTTTTTTCGAACTGCTAGAAAAACTTTATATTTGGGAATGATATGAGGGTAATCCAGAATATTTGCTGATAGCAATCCGCCGTCTGTATATAAATAGAAAATGGATTTAGAAAGTCAGTCAGTTAAGTGCCATACGTGAAACACGCTTGGGCGATCATGTCTCGAAAGAGACATGACTGACTGGGCAGAAGATTATCCCGCAGTAGGTTGCCATTGCTTTCTGCGGTAGACTGGTTGCCGACCAAGGCTATAGAACCCAATCTGTCCTGTTATTTAACCCATAACTGGAAGGAAAAGCCGGATTAATACCTTTCCCAAGAGTATTTGCGCGTAAGTGAATGCAATGAATTCAACTGGAATTCGAACTTGGCTCCTCGATTTCTCGTTCCGAGCCGATATCCATTGCACCACAACGATGGTTATAGAACCCAATCTGTCCTTTTATCTAACCCATAACTGAAGGGAAGAGACAGATTAATACCTTTCCTAAAGGTATTTGAGCGTAAGTGAATGCAATGAATTCAACTGGAATTCAAACTCGGACATCAAATAAAAATGGGTGAAATAGAAGGACACCTCTTCTTGCCGGATTTATTCAATCATTACAGCGATACGCGTTCCTAAGAGATCTAAAGATTCAACAAGGATTTATTTCATGTTTAGTTTATTTTAATAGATTTAGGAAGTTATTAGGTTGTTACAAAAATAATGGACAATCGAAGTGTTGTATTTTGAAAAGCCATTTTAACATAGTATTCATGGTACATATTAGGTGAATTTTGGTATACGTAAAAATTAATGTGTGCTCTTTAATAATTTTCAACTTATTTTCAGAAGACCTTAATTATGAACATGACAAAACATGATTTCATTTACTTTTCTTGCGTGAGTTCAAACTTGGGCACAGTGCCTGCTAAACTTCTGCCAATATCAACAAACCGTTGGGAAATGGGTTCACAAGTGATCAAACAGTACGAAGATGCTTTCAGACATTCTGTACTGGCGATGAGAGCCTTGAAGATGAAGAAGTTAGAAGACAGTCATGCAGTCTTGACAACGAACAATTGCAAACAGTTGAGCAAAACCCACGTCAGAATCTTAGAGAAATATTTCAGATGCTTGGTGTTAGCAGTGCAACAGTCTCAAGCTATTTGCAGAGTATTAGCAAGGGGAATAAGCTCGATAAATGGGTTCCTCATGATCTCAATGAAAATTAAGCGTTTTGATGAGTGCTCGATGCTCTTTCTGCGTAACAGCAATGATCCCTTTCTTGACCGAATAGTCTCTTGTGATGAAGATTGGATCCTTTATTATAACCGTAAACGATCAGGTGAATGACTTGATTGTGATGAGTCACCCAAACATTTCCCAAAGCCAAAGTTGCATCACTAAAATATTATGGTGAGTGCCTGATGGTGTATGTGTGTGCATGTGTGTGCGTGCGTGTGTGTGTGTATGTGTGTGTGTGAAACGAAAACAATCTCCAAAACGAAAGTGATCTTTTTTAATACGAGAGAAACCGTTTTGCCTTCCATCAGCATGGCTGATGCTAACCCCCAGTAAATTAACTCACTGCGCCTTCTCGGGTTATAGTTTTCCGCTAATATAAAGCTGAAAGATTTATATTGAATCAGTTGCTTCGTCTAAAGATAGGAAAGTTAATTCAATATGTCAGGCGGGACAATTTTTTTTTTTTTTTTGCTAGAATCAATCTTACAAGTTTATAAGTTTACCATTTCCTCGTTAAATATTACTGCCACGACTGGTCTGGTGCTTCTTCTAGTTATTTATATATTCTTGCTAAAATACAAAGAATCTGAAATGTTACTGGTCCTGACCTGTCATCTCGGTTGCAATCACTTTCCCGTAACGCAGCTTCCTTAAGTCATTTCTATAAATATTTTCATGTTAATTGTTCTGATAAATCTACGAATTTAAGCACAGTACTACATTGGTGGTAAGATTACTTTACGAATTTAAGCGCAGTACTATATTGGCGGTAAGGTCTCATCATTTTGCAGATGAAATGGCGAGATGTGATCGTAAGTTCTTTGATAACAGTTTTTCTCTTGTACTACTTTTGAAACACTTTTCCAGCGCCTTGCTTTCCAGGTATCTTTGATCTACATGAATTTAAATGCAATGTTTTCCTAATTCCTGTTCTTTTATTGTTCTTGATCAATGAAATTTTGTCTTATTCTTTCACACTCACATCTTAGTGGATATATTGTCTTGCTTGAGGTGAAATGACAATAAAATGCATGTTTGACTAGACGTGTGTGTGTATGTGTGTGTGTGTGTGTGCACGTGTGTTATGTTTTATATAATCTCTCTTGAAAACGTAAGCAATCATGGCTCTCTACAAATACTTTTCTTTATTATCTGTTTATTTAATTGGTTGATTACGTCATGTCAAGCCGAATTAGGTTACTTAATGGTTACCTAGTAAGTATTGAACTCACTTCTCAGTAATAATGAGTTTCGCTATTACACCACGCCAAGACGCCTGTGTGCGTGCATGTGTGTGTGTGTGTGCGCGCGCGTTCACGCGTGTACGCGTGCGAAGATAAGTGTTTATTACTTCCCGTCTTTATAAATACATTTGCTGGCCTTCAAATTCCTGACTCACAAAGAAGTTCCTTCTTCCTTATTTTTTCCCATGAGACGTTGCAAAGCAAACCATTGTCCATTCTGATGACAGAGCAATGAAATATACGAGAAAATTCTTACTCATTAACGACAATTTAGCACTTTCGAAAAGGAGAGAATTATACGAGAATTAATTCATTACTAATACAATATTTTTTTAAATGTCGAAATTGGTGACTTCCACTATCAAATACAAACCGCAAGTTGTTTAATAAAACTAAATAATCGACTTCTTTGATGGAATTCGTTGGTAATCGAAATAATTTAAAAAGTATAGATTAGTTTTGACACAAAGCCATAATTCTGAGGATCAAACGCACTGAGTCGCTTCGCCGACCCCAACGCATTCATCGTGCGTACAGAAATAACTCAAATCAGATAAATGAAGAAAACGCAAAATGAAATATTTATTTATATCCATAATTATTAGATATCTGCAATAGTTAGTTTTGTTGTTGTTGTTTTTATCAATTCACCGCTACTCAGAGTAAAAGTGAATGAGAAGACTTTAGAATGACCCATAATCCTAAACAGAAAACAACAGATAATCCCTGTTCAAGGAGAAGTGTGAACCCGTAGTTTAAAATAGTCTAAGAATATTGCATGGAACTATAAATATGTTGTTCTAGATCCACGTGACATGCCTCTTCGACATGTCTCAGTATAAGTTATCTCCCTTTAACTCAACTCTCCAAGTTTTTGTTCATCTCAGCTGTCAGTCAGTTTAATGCCATGAAAATATCATGATACACGCTTGGGCGATCATGTCTCGAAAGAGACATGAATGACTGGGCAGAAGATTTTCCCGTAGTAGGTTGCCATTACTTTCTGCGATAGACTCGTTGCCAACCAAGGCTATAGAACCCAATCTGTCCTGTTATTTGACCCATAGCTGGATGGAAGAGACGGATTATTAACCTAACGAATTCAACTGGATTCGAACTTGTCTCTCCGATTTCTCGTTCCAGCCGGTATACACTGCACCGCAACGCACATGTGTAGTCAGTAGTAATATTGAACTCGCAACCCTTTTCGTCAAGTAACTGCATTCGACCAACGTTGTTATCCACTGGGCCAAATTTCCTTGATGATATCAGTGTTTACATTTCAGGGACTTATAAACAAAATATGTTTGTTACCAAACCTTTTTTTACTAAAGCTCATATAACATTTTTTTAACACCGATCTTAGCAAAATTATTTAACAGCTACTTGAAGTAAAATGATTCCAAAGTCTGTGGACGGTGTCAAATGTATGCTCTGTTTTCAAGAATGCAGATGACCGAGCATCACCTTCACAGCATATACCGATCAGCCTCTTCAGTTTCATTAGCAAACTTTTGGAAGCTATGATCAATAATGAGTTTGTTGATCACCTCATTAGAAACAACCTGTTGAGCTACAAATAGCAAGGGTTTCGATCAGCTCATTCCACTGCTGATAAACTAGTTGCCATTACTCACAGAATCCAGGAGATATTAGACAACAAATACATCTCAAGGACGATCGCATTTGATATTTCAAAGACCTTTGACATACTGTAGCATAAATTGTTACTGCAAAAGCTCACTATCTATGGAATCGCTAGACCTGTCTTCCCAATTATAAAGGGTAAGTCCTTGAATTTGTGTTAACGGTCAGTGCTCTGAGGCCCAAATGATTAACACAGGCATCCCCAAGATTCGCTTCTTGAGCCAATTCTCTTTCTATTTTACATAAGAATTTGATCATATTATTTATGAATATCTATAGCTCTAACAGCTCAGTGGGGAAGAACTAGCTTGTCACATTCAGTACCTCGAAACCAAACTAGTGATGTCCCATTATCATGAGCGTACCCAGAACTTTCCTCATTAATAATTAATGGGTGTTTACTCAGGGCGTCCTGTGTTTTAAGCGCCTATTGAGGCTCAATACATACGACCCATTGCTAAAGGTGCTGAAAAAATATTTTCCCTATCATTGTTACTCGCTTACTCTGTATTGTTGCAGATTGTGCATCAACATGAAATATTATTTTAATGTTAACTTTTTGAACCTACTTTTCCATGCTGACCATGTTGGAAGTAGAATGCCAGTTCTTTCTGCAGTAGACTGGTTGCCATCTACAGCTATAGGAAGAATCTCCTTGTTTTTAAATTCAGAATTTTTATCTCCTAGACCGGTTGCCACCCAAAGCTATAGAAGAGATGGATTTATATATTTCCCAAGGATATTAACACGTAAGTAATTCAAATTGAATTCATAATTCAAATTGAATTCGAACTCAATCCAAACCTCTATCCATTACTCCATTCTGTTCTTATACTCTCTAGACTTCTCCAGTAAGTGCCTGCAGCGCTTTGCTTTTGCAAGGACCATATTAGGTGGAAAATGGATGACTGGTGCCATATATGGACAGTCTTTACTTTTCAGTTTTGATAGCGTCCAAAGCGTCTCCGCGTCTTTGTGGGTGATGAATTCTTTCCTATCACACAACTCTTTTCTCACAGGCAAAACGTCACAAGCCTCTTGCTGATATATCGCTATTTCCATGCGGACCAACTATATTTCTTAATTCTAATCATCACGTTTAAGACCCATCATGTCACACACATATTAACAAACCACCGTCATTATTCCATTGATGAAATGTAAGTTACCTTCGAGCAACGTCTTCTCACGAACCTCTATTTTGTGGAACTGACGGGCAAGAAGATGCTTGTCGGATCACTGAAATCTTAACCTGTTTATGTCTAGGGTTAACCGTCATCTTCTCCATATATCCCCATAAACCATGTATCCTACTCTGTAGCCACTACTTCGAGTGGCTCTTAGGCCTTGTACAAAAAATTGAAATTGCCTGAAGGTTACCTAAATCAATATACAACTGAAGAACTACTCAAACCTTGTGATAATAACAACAAAAATGAGGACATTAGTCCAAATATCAGTAGTGTTAATCTTTTTTCTTTTCTTTTTTTTTTTAACTTTTTTTTTTGTGTCCAAGAAATTGTCAAAGTATGGAAAAGAAATTATCTGCGATAAACCCTTCAGCAATTCTTCACTTTCGTACATGCAAAATAATGGTGTGTCAAAAGGATGCTTATTCCCTTAACACCGCTATTACTGTATACACTTTTGACTCCCTCGTTTATTGTTTTAAAAACGATTATTAGAATTTTAATAAAAGCCAAACACATAAAACTAAATTTATATATTTTCTTTATTCTTAGCAATTGGCAACAGATATAATAAACTATTTATTTATTAGATTACTTATTTATAAGAATAATTTTATATCTAGAAAATCATATGTTTATTCAAATTTTCTTATCATACACTTCATTGATATTTTAATTAAATTATAAATAAAATTTGGTCTCAAAGTTATTTTAAAATAAATGGCAAATAATAAATATTATGTTGTAGTTGGTTGAAGTATTTTAATAATTTTTTAATATTGTATTAGTTTTTGAAGATTTCTTTTCAAATGTATTTATTTACAAAGAAATAAATAATAAATCTTTATAAAAGGTAAATAAATTTCACTTTGTACTTGGTTTAGATATTTTTATAATCTTGTAAATAAGCATTGCCAAGGGAGTCAAAAGTGTGTACAGTACTAGCGGCGTCAAAAGAATAACCATCCTTTCACATACTGTTTTTAGGGTTCTTTTTTTTTCCAAATAAAAGCAAAAAGTTACGACTCCAGGTTTAAAATATTTGTCAAAACATTGGGTACTTATCCGATTCAATCGAAATTTCCAGTCCCTACACTTTCGACCTTGTGTTCCACGTAAGCTACACTGATAAAATCACCAAAGAAAATTACCAAGTGAAATTTTTAATACGTATTTATTGATAAATAATGTTTTTACTGAATAGGCTATATTAAGAATTTTGTGGAAATGGTTTATGGGGGAATATTTAGTTCTCTCATTCGATATCTCAAGCGTATTTTTAATATTAAAGTAGGATGTTCAACCAAACTTTTTATATAAAGAAAAATTCCTGAATATATTTCAGCAAAAAAAATTATGCAATATCAAATTCATCGCTTATCTTACCAAAAATAATTCAATAAAAGCACAAGAAAATGTTTTGAGGATTGGTGCTTGAAAGATTCAAACATGTAAAATTTAATGCCATTTTTGAGTGTGAATCTTTTAAAAGAATATTTTTTTTAGAAAATGTTATATTATTTTTTGTATGAATGTACAAAAAAGACATACGAGTAATTCTGAGATCTCACTTTGACTGACGACTATTTAATATTGGAAGAGTATTATGAAATTATTCTAATTTCATATCCTCTATTCAGTCAGATTTTGTCTTGAAAAGACAATTTTCCAATCATAGGTACGGGTGATTTTTTTTTTCTTCTTGCGTGTTTGTTTGCTCGCAATTTTCTTTTCTTTTTGTATACAAGAAGAACCAATAATCACTTCAGTAACGAAATATATATTGCTCTTTTAAGCGATTATTTATTTATTTATTATTAATAACGATTTCACGCCAAGCAAGGCAGTACTGCCACAGGTGCGGAGGGGGTTACCTAAGAGGTGAGTGATGAGAAAGAGAAACAAGTTACAGGGAGTGTCAGAAAATGGATAAGAGAAGGATAAGAACACTGGTATGAAGAGAGCTCCATGAGAGTAGAGTGGAAAGGGAAATGAATATTGTTGTCAGAGAAAGAATGCTAGTTAAGGAGATAAGAGATGTCAATTGACATTGCATTTAAATTCTTGGAGATTGTAGCTGTCAGGGAAGCAAGTATACGGAAAGAAATTCCACAGGCAGGAAGTGCGAGCAAAGAAGCTGATAGAGTAGAAATTGTGGTTGCATTTTATTGGTTTCATTGTAAAAAGGTGGGACCTAGCTGCTAGTCTAGTAGCCCGACTAAATTCATGCAGAGGGGGCACCAGGGAGCTAAGCTCGTCGGAGCAGAAGCCGTGAAAGTATTTATAGAAGAGACAGAGGGAAGCCACATTACTGGAGTTGAGATACCAAGTCGGGATCAATTACATTGCAGATTCTCCGTTGGATTTTGTCAAGAACCTCGAGATGAATAGTAGGGGCACCCGACCAGATGTGTCAGCAGTATTCAGTGCACGAGTGGATGGTAAATTTTTATATGTGCAAGATGGCTTTAAACGAGAAAAGCTTCCTGGCCCTACATAGTGAACCGACCTTCCTAGCAGCAGATTTAGCTATGGATTTAATGTTGTCATTCCACTTGAGGTCGGCTGTTAGAGTTAGGCCGAGGAGGCGTAGTGTTTTGCTTTCAGGGAGGTTAGCCTGATGTGAGGTAGGGTCGATTATCTATGGTGGTTAAAGGATATCAGCTTCGTTTTGAAAGCATTAAAATTTTAGAGCTATTTCTTACCCCTAGTCCACCACAGATTGGAGGTCCCTATCAAGATCATTCAACGCTGCAAAAGTTGGTACGGATATCACGGATGTTCAAGAAAGAGATGTTAATAGGCTTAGGTGATTTTTGTTTACCTGGTTTAGTTTTAATTCTTACTATATGTGATGTCATAATTACAAATATTTTGATAAGGAGAGACCTAGAGTAGTAGTATCAGTCGGTCGTCAAATGTAATATGTGTAAGAAAGAAACTGATGCAGACCGCAGCATAATGTGATCTCACTGTTGCCTACTGGAAGCACTTGCAAAGACACCCATCCATGCGCGACATGGCACTACAAGAAACCCCGATATTATTCAACTATTGATCAGAGCAGCCTCTCAAGACGCTACGATAGAGTTCGAACTTCTAACTACCAGTCGGAAGCAGCAACCAGGAAACTGCCAACGCAGTACCCTCAGAATGAAGAGACGTTGCCACCACCCACACACATTACAAAAAGCTTGCAACAACACCACTATTAAAACCTGAGGAGAGGAAAAAAACGGGAACCCCTTCCTAAACAAGAAACAAGAGATAAGCCCCTACTCCTGTTGAAAAGAATAGGAAGGAGTATGGTCTATCTACTCTAATTTAAAAAAAAAAAATTAAAATTAAAAAATTAAAAATCTACTAAGTTTTAACTTAGTTAAAGTTAGAAGATCCCTTTATAATCACTACAAGAGCATTCTAAGATACCTTTCCTTAGAAATTCAAAGGAAAATGAAAAATTAAAATTGTGTTTTTTTTTGTTTGTTTTTTGTGTTTTTTAAGTTGACATGTCACACGTTCGTTTTGCAAAGAACTGTTGGCTCATTCATAGACATCAACGCAAACCAACGACGGGATGATTACGTTCAGTCATAAACAAATGACGTCACAATCATTGAGAAGAACACAACTGGTAAATTTTCGTAGATAAGCGTTTTGCGATAGCCCAACAAATCTTCATTCTTTCACAATTTCCGTTCCCATAATATTCTTATTACTCGATAAAACCACGCAAAAACCTTCCCCTTTTTAAAGTCAAATAGACCAACTTATTAAGAACATAAAAGACTTTTTTTACTATGTAAAACTATTTGCTATGCTAGTCAAAAGGAAAAATATGTTTTTCCAAGCGAAAGAAAAAAAAACCGGTAAAACGCAGATGTTAGTTTTTAATCATTCCACCCAAAGCAAAACGGAACCGCTACGGCAGGGGAGTTACAATAAAAGAAAAGACTGATTACAGCAAGTATTGAAAAAAGATAAAAGCTGAACAGGATTCAAGAAGATGGCAATTAACGTTGCATTCAAATTTTGGAGATTGTAGCTATCAATGAAGCATTGGTGGAACCTAGATGCAAATCTAGTAGAATGCTTAAATTCACCTGGTCGGGGCACCAGGGAAAAAGCCCGTCAGAGAAGTTGCCATGAAAATATTTGTAGAAAAGACAGAGAGAAGCCACATCATGTCGGTGAGAAAATGATTGAAGTCGAGATGCCAAGTCAGCACCGACTACATTGCAAATCCTTCTTTGGCTTTTGTCAAGAACCTTAAGATGAACAGTAGCCGAAAAGATATGGCAATAGTATTCAATGCATGAACAAATGGTAGATTTATAAATGTGCAAGATTATAACGAGAAAAACTTTCTGACCCAACACAGAGACCCAAGCTTCCTATATAACACCTTACTAGATTACTGAAGTTAAGGTCTGCTTTTACTGATTTTTTTTATATAATCATTTCACCCCGTGTAATGAAGGAGTGCTACTGGTTTGCATCAGGTTACAGTGAGAAAAAAGGTACAGGGGATAACCTGATGCAAATTAGTGGCAGTCCTGCATTACACGGGGTGAAATGATTATAAAAAAAAAGGGTCGCCACTGTTATAACTCGCTACTAATGGTTATTATCATATTTACTCCACAACATCAATGGTAGCAAATTTGGCAGTGGAATAATGGCTTATCGAGTCTGAAGTGAGGAAATTCTCAGCTTCACTTTGAAATAACTCAAAAAAGTTTCTAATTAATTTTAAAATCCGGTTTTTGTGGTGTATTTTTGTAATTTTCACAGAAAGGCCATTAGGAATATTTGCATATGTCTAGTTTTGAAAATGCTCATCTAAATTAGTGAAACATCACATAAGCATACAATTGGATTCGTTCTATTTATTCTTAACGTATTTTGTCGGATATTTTACATTCGTAATTTATTATATAACTAGATGCTTTCATGTAATGAGTATTTGGACAATCTTTGCTTTCATTATATTTCAAATAAATGTTTAATTTCAAATCACTTTAGAAAATAACTATCAAGATTGAGAAAGATTATGAAAGTTTATAGAACAAATTAGTTGTATTCATTAAACTAGGGACCTTCACTTTTTCGTGATGCCTAAGTTTTAAAATGAATTTTTAAAATTAAAAAAATTATTCTTAAAGCTTTCATTTTAGTTTTGATTGAAATCTAAACGGTTAAATTTACTATTTTCGGTAAGCAAAATACACTGTAGTGTATTTTTCAAATAGAAATTATATTAATTGGAATTGATTCACTTTTTGGAGGGGCTAAATTAGCTCCCTTTAGAGTCGTCTTCCATTACAGTGTAATTTTCCTTATTAAAAAATCTTCCAAAAATGAAATTATATATTTTTTGAAACTTAATTTACCTGATTTAAATTATTATAATATGATCTGAAACAAATATTATTTACTTTAAGTTAAAAAAAAGCAGAAAATGGATTTTAAAAGCAGACAGTGGCAGTTATTTACGCATCTTTCAAAGTGATAGGATAGTTCATTCTGTCCTTTATCTGTTGAAACATAATTTAAGAAAATAACGGGTGAACGCTTTTTATATATAGTTTTGAAGTACTCGGTAATCTTAAAAATGTTGAAAATATTCTCTGTAATTCAATTTTAGGAATGTTGGCTTTAAATTTACTATAGTCATCGATCTTATTTTCTGTTAATGTCATGTATGATTACCCATACTTTCAAAATGGACCCCTTTTTTATACACGTAAAAATTTTAAATTATTTTTAAAATCTTTGTATTGAGCTTTTCAATTTTTCAATTTAAAAATATATACTTCGCTTAATAACTTAATAACCTAATACGGACAAAGTTTTGAAGAATATTTAAAATATTTTTATAAATTATTATATTTCAAAAAAGAGAAAATGAACATAATTCTTGTAAAAATGCATTATTCATCGAATTTGTTTTTCTTCAGAGTATATTTTTTTTAATATATCAATAAATTAAAACTAAAAGCATATCTAATTTATAAAATGTCATGATTTTATTGCATTTTTTGTTTTACTATTCGGAGGAAATTTTGGAAAAGCAGTAAATGCTTGAAAAAAATGATAATTTACATTCTCCAAGGAGTCCTATGTTTAACGGACAGAATTTAATTTTTAGAAATTTCATGAAATTAAGTTAAGGGGAGGATAACAGATGTGAAATAAAATATTTTTACCAAGGTTTCCTAAAAAATAATAATTTCAAAAATAAATTCATTCATTTGTAAATAAATCCTGAAAGTTTCACTAAAACCTGACAATTATTTAATTTTTTGCAAGAATTTTCAAATTGATATTATATTTTACCGGAAAAAATGTGCTAAAATTCCTATAGTTAACTTTGTTACACCGCTAACGACAAAAATATTTTTAAACAAAATTTCGAACATGTTAGAAAGGATTAAAAATATTAAGAAATATTTTAAAAATATTTTGGTCTTTACTCTTGATAATGACATAAACTTTGTTTTTATTAAGTTAGGCGCATTTTTCATCATGCTATGTTGTTTTTTAGCAAAATAGTGACGGTCCCTACATTAAAGTGTTTTCTTATATATTCATGTGTCCATGCTTGTGTAAATGTCTAGAGAGAAGCTTCAGTTCTTGGGGGAAGTAAAGTTTATATAAATACTTATAGATACACAATGCTTTTATGTATTTGAATTGAGTGTGCAAGTTTTCCCAGCATTCTTTTGGGAAAAGTTGATCCTTGGAAACGTGTTTTTGCGAGAAACATTTGCACATATATAGTGAATATTCACAAACCACCACACTATTTGCCAATGGAAAGTATCTGAAATATTTGAGATTTTAGCCATTCCATCATTTCTGATGAAACTATAAATGCTTGAAATATTTTCGTTTCTCTAGAGTGCGAAAATATTTGGTTCTTGTCAATGTTTTTGTTAGATGTAACCAGAGTCACGCACTAAAAAGATCAACATTTGCGATACATTTACTTACTACTTGATTTCTTTATTTGCATTCGTCCTAAATCCTACATTGAGAATCAAACGTTTCTTTTAATAAACGTTTTATGTAAAGCGATTGTCTTCACTAGAAATGATAACATATCAAATGTGCGTACAGGCATGATTGTTGTCAATATTGCATGATATTTATTCTATTAGGCCTTTTTTCTTTGTTTATTCATAATCTCTGGCCTTCTTTAGGTGGCTGCAGAAATCTTCCGGCAGTATCGAGAAAGCAATAAGAGAGAGGACATATATTTTATCATAAGATTTCTCGATCATTCAGGCCGGTAGACAAAAATAAATAAATATACAGCTTAAACGAAAGGGACGTCTACTCAAACATGGTATCCGCTAAACTTAACGATTAAGTAATAAAAAAAATCTATCGAATTTATAAATAAATAAAATCTATCCCTTTTCTTTAGAAATTGCTATCTTTACGTTCAATCAGTTAAGTGTCATACGTGATAGACGCTTGGGCGATCATATCTCAAAAGAGACATGACAGAAGATTTTTCCGCAGTAGATTTACATTACTTTCTGCGGTAGACTGATTGTCCACCAAGGCTATAGAGCCCAATCTGTCCTGCTATTTAACCCATAGCTAGAAGGATAAGAGACAGATTAATACCTTTACCACGGGTATTTGCGCGTAAGTGAATGCAACGAATTTAACTGGAATTCAAACTCAGCTCTCCGATTTCTCGTTCTATGCCGATATCCACTGCACCACAACGTTAGGATACACAACTGAGCAGATATGTCTGTTTCAAGAGTCAGAGAAAAATCAGGTTTTGATTTGAAAACATTTTCGACAAACACTCGAATCTGGTTTTCATTAGTTTTTTTCCGATCAAAAGCGCTTTGCAGCGATCGAAAAACATAATAATGTTGGTGCAAAGTCTGATGAATATGAAACAAAATCCCAAAAGAATGTTTCGCCGATCCCTACAATCTTGACCTGTTTAAATCTAGAATCATCCGTTATCCATATAAACTACCCCTAAACATAACCCCTAACCTCAAGTGGCCCTCGGGTCTTGTACAGGATGAAACATACTATAAAAAATAAAATATGGCAGATTAAGTAAAACACTTTAATTGTGTTACAAATGTTTTCCTGTGGAGAAAAATATTTTCTTTTAATTTACTTTACGCTGCTACTATTATTAACAAAACTGCTTTAATGTACTCCATATTTATTAACTGCTACGTATGGTTAGTAGTTGGCATAATACATCATCACAGTTGTTTGGTTGTTTTTTAAAGCGGAAATTATTTCACACAAGCTATTAGTTTACTCATGTAATTACAAAAATAACTTAAATATGGCTGCTATTTTTTTAACAGTACCGGTAAACTAGTTGGAAATATATATATTTTAAAATTAAGGTTTGTTATCAAAAAAATTGAGATTACAATGGGAACAATGAGGTTCTTGCTGTGGAGCAGTTTCGACGAACATTCCCTCGTGGGGTGAGTGCTATCATTAGGTCTCCTTCTATGTGCCGTGCTCTTTCCGGGCGTAGGCGATTATGGTCTTCTACATCTTGTAGCTCTTAACGTCTCTTCTCTGTGATTCCCCTCAACCCCCGCTCCGCCATCCATCTGCTCAAGTCCATCAAATATATCACGCGTTGCTTTCCCTTGTCTCGTCTTCCCTCTATCCATCACGTGAGTATCAGATTCTCCAAGACCTCCTTCCTCACTACATGTCTCAGAAACTTCAGCTGTCTTTTACTAGGGGACTGATTATCGTCTCCAAATATTAGACTAAGATTAGTCAAAATGGAATCGTTCATCTGTTCCAAAATTCACATGCAGGCGTAAGGTCGTAGAAAATCAGGGAAAAATAATTTTACTGGCTGAATATTCAGTTTGGATTTATATAACCTTGTTAAACTCGTTGGTATTTTTTATATTGGGTTGGAACAAAAGGTTGTGGCGTTTGAAGATGTGATTTAGTTTCACACGCGACTAAGACTTATGACATATACATATTTTTTAAAGTTTTATTTCAACGCGTCTTTCTACACGATTCGTGTATGGAATGTGATTTTTAATGTTTTTACGTTAAAAGGGAAAATGAAGGAAAATTATACATTTTCTTTATGGAAAAGGAAAAATATGTGCAAACAGCAAAAAAGTTATGTTCGTTTATGGAGATGGTGCCATAGCTGAGAGTACTGTTCGTGTGCAGTTTACTAGTTTCTGTCAGAATTTCTAGAATAGCAAAAATGAGGAAAATACTCTGAATGAAAATAGTAATGGTTCGCTAAGTTTAGAAGTAGACATCTTTATGTTGAAGATTGGAAATGACCCAGATTGCATGCAATCGTTGATGATGTCTAATCGAGATGCCGATTAAATTAATCCAGAAATACTTCACATGTGTTCTTGTAGCGAATGAGTAAATTGTAACGAAAGAATGGGTCGCGAGTCAGCTTAGATTTAGAATAGACAGTAATGACCATTCCCGCCCCTACTTCCTCTTCAGCCTTGTGCCAAAACTGTACGGAAAAAATATGTTATATGAACGTTGCAAGGCATTTGAAAACATTCGAATGCGTGAATCTCTACGGTGTTTGGGTGCCTCACGATTTAACGGAAGAATATTTAATAGACCGCATTTCCATTTGCGATTATCTGTTTAAACACAACAAAGTAACTTGAGAAAATAGCGATCGTTAACCAAGACAAAATTTAGTCACAAACCGAATAAGATGATGATGTGTATTTAATGGATTGTGTTTCTACAAAATCAGACGTTGAATTCCGACAATTACTTTCCAAAATGAACCCATTAAAGGCGGTAATCAATGACAAGCGCCGGAAATTGGCCAAACAAAAAGGGATGTCGTCTACCATCTTTTTGAAGACCCGGCAGAAACCGGTCTTGCTTGGTTGTGATGACCTTAGACACCTACCGTACTCATTTTCCGATTGCCACTTACTTCGATATAAAAAAAAATCTTAATGAGAAGGATTTCAATTCTATAGAAGCTCCTAAAAACTAATTAGACCAGTTTATCACCTAAAAATATGACACGTTCTGGGAGGATGGAATCTTGAATTAGTCTCAGCGATAGCGTAAGTTAATGGAACAAAATGACATATGTATTTGAATAAATGTACAAATATTTAAATATTGTCTTTGAAATTCATTTAAAAACGCTACGAACTATCATTGCAACTCAATATTTTATTAAAAAGTTCATTACCTTGATTTTTTATAATCAATTAACCCGAAGCAAGGTGATGATGTCGCAAGGGGACACGAGAAGTGAAAGAGTAGGCAAAGACTTTAGAAGGAACCGGAAAGCTAACCCTTAATAGGAAACAAGGGAAAATCCTCCACTTCTGTTCAACAAACATGGAAAGAGTGTGAACCAGGCAAAAGGTGAGCCTATTTACTCCTATTGAAGAAAGGAAAATAAATAAATAGTAAACCAAATTTCAGAGTTTATCGGAGACATTAGAAATATAACTGAAGTAGAATTTAGAAGAAATCGGAAAATAAATCCTAAAGAAGAACAATAGGAGACGGCCAGTAGATTATATTCTGTTAAATTTATAATTTTGTATAAGTTTTGATATCTTCTGTCAAGGTAAAATAGGAGCGGAAGACTAATATGAAACTAGTGGTAAAAAAGCGGTAATTAATCACCTTTCTTTCTTTTTTTTTTTTACCACGAGTTCCAAATATCTCTCCATACATGACTTCTAAGATAAAACAATGTTTTTACTGATTATCAGTATTTTAACTTTTTTAGTGAAAAATATACAAAATATTTAGTAAAATATACGTACAAATAATTCACCGTTCAGTAATAATTTTGGTCAGCGACTGTTTATGCTAGCAAAAGATGGTAACAAGCCAAAATAGACATTTACACATTCAAAAATAAATGCTTAAATAAAATCAGGTATGAAAAAAGATATGGACAACAAAACAAAAAAAAATCGAACAAAAATAAATTAGAATAAGAAAACAACTATAAGAAAATTTTCTCTTCTATTGAAACTATCCATATTAATCTCCTTTTCCATAAGATTTACTTTAGCATCTATTTTTGATCGATTTTAACGCCGCCATTTATCGTCATTTATATAGAACAGGCAGCTGGATTTGAGCCTGTAGTCTTGTTGCCACCAGTCTAGTGCAACATTGTCAAGACATCAGTGTGTGAATAAAATTTAAAAAGTCATATGACAATTTAACGTCTTTTCACTAAATGTGGTTATGATTATTGCCAGTTAGAAATCTTTAACCAGGAATGGGTCTTGCACTGTGATAGTAGATCATTTACTTGTTTTTAATAGCACCAATTAGTGTAATTATTATTTCCAAGTGTACCCGGTTCATCCGATTAAAGAAGAAAAGATAGCAGTCTTGGGTGTTGAACAAAAAATTGAATAAAATAGAAAAAAATCTTGAAGAAAGGGGGAGAGAAAAAAATGACAGAAAGATGGAATAACAGTAAATAAATAAAGGAACAGTTAAGAAAGGGGGAGAATAAAACATCTGAGGACAGATCTAAAGAAAGAGAATTGGCGGGAATAAATATAGACTAAAATATAAATACAAGGAAAATGTATGAAGGAAGAAAAGAAAAGACGAAAGTAAAAACACGTTTAGACATCGGAAGAGTAATGGAAATGGTAAAACACGGACGAAGGTTTCAAAAACGCAATGCAAAATAAAAAAAAAAGACCAATTCAAAAGAGAAAAGAGAAAGAAGGACCCATTGCAATGACGCCATATGGTAAATTCAATCAGGAACATATTTCGTGCAGACACCATGCAATTAAAAATGGACGTTCACATACGGAAATATTTTCACGACTTTACGTATGAAATAAATTACTTTCTGCTCATACGAGAGTGACCTACAAAAAGAAAACATAAACGTCATGATTATAAATAAAAAGGAAATTCTCCTCTCTCTCTCTCTCTCTTTCTATATATATATATATATATATATGTGGAGAACAATTTATATGTTTTTCACGAGCACGTAGGCTAGTAGACAAAATAAATACTGTTTAAAAATAAACGGAGTATTTATTCAAATACGGGTATACACTAAAAATAAGGTTTGAAGTGATATAAGTGTGTCTTATTAAAAAATAGAATATATACTTATATATATATATATATATATATATATATATATATATATATATATATATAAACACAGACTTGTACCCGCAGAAATAACAAATGGACTTAAATAAGGTTGACGTCAAAATGTAAGACCTGAAAATCCTTTCAACCAACACATTATGAAAGGTGCTCATTGGCGGTATTGTTAATAATAGACAGGACACGAAAATTACTTACAGAAGGAAAGTTGGAACTCGTTTAAAAACAATTTTAATAAAAAATAATTGTAAGGGGGGTGTAAAAACACAACGTTCCACAGGAGCAATAAATTGGAGAAAGAAAAACTCACAATCCCTCCAACAATCTTAAGAAGCAAATGAAGTTTTCTTTCTGTCTACACAAACTAGGCTGGTAGATTTTCAGGTATACAGCCTCCAAAACAAGTAAATGATCGCCCGAGCGGGCGCGTTGCAGGACAGAAAACCATGTGTCCTCATACCTAGAGGCACAGTCTTGATTATCAAGTAAGTGTTGTCCACTGATATATATATATATATATATATATATATATATATATATATATATATATATATATATATCACTATTGTCCACTGATATATATATATATATATATATATATATATATATATATATATATATATATATCAGGAATATAAATATTGAAAGCGTTAAATTTTTCAACTCTTCTTTTTAAGAAAAATAATTTCTAATGTGATTGCAAACCTAAAAATTGAATTAAATATAGTAAATACTTAAGGCATCAGTCAGTCAGTTAATTGCCGTACGTGATATACGCTTGGGCGATCATGTTTCGGAAGAGACATGACTGACTAAGCAGAAGATTTTTCTGGTATTACTTTCTGTGGTAGACTGGTTGCCAACCAACGCTATTCAACCCATAGCTGGAGAGAGAAGAGATTGATTAATACATTTTTCAAGAGTATTTATTCGTCAGTAAATGAAACGATAACCACGCATGACTATTAAACTCAGTAATGGTGGTAGGAGATGTCAGCTCATACTGTGGAAGCCTTTGTTACTCCACTTCTTCCCGTTAGTTCTTTAGTCTCAACCGAGCACGATTTTCTCAATGTCTGGGCTGCCAAGGATGATGTTTCCGATTTGAGGAGAAATCAGATAGATAGCTAGATAGATAGATAGATAGATAGATAGATAGATAGATAGATAGATAGATAGTACGATTAATTGTCGTTTAAATTGCGTAAAAATGAAAGTAACACTGACAACTCATTACCAAATTTACAAATATATATTTTGAAATCCTAAAGAGTAAATTCCTTCAATAAAATCGCCATTGACTTCAACCACAGCATCCACATGACTTCGTAATCTTCTACATCTATTCTGGCTGGTCTTGTTTATGTTGGTGAATGCTGCCATAATTTTTGTTTTCGGTTCATCTTTGGCGTTACAAGGAGTTTTGTTGATCTCTCGCTCAACCCTCCCCACACATAATAATTAAGAGAGTTGCAATCGGGGGAGTTAGGGTGATGGGATCACAGAAATTGTCTGACAGCCATGAATGTGTTCTGATGCTTTTGTTGCATGGTGTAGAGTCCTGTTGCCAGACATAGGGTCTTCCAGCAACTACAATCTTGATCCAAAGTAGCACGACCTCCTCAAGGCACTTGATGTAGGCCTTTGTGTTGACTCTGAGGCTCTGTGGGAAGATAAATGAAGGCATAACGTCGCCATTTCTAGTGACCACTCAAAATACCTTCCTCATCACTATTAGACTCGGAATTCCGAATTCTCTGTACTGTCCTCAAATTGACACCTAGACACTCGGAAATGTTCGAATGCAAGGCATTATAGTATGCCATTTTCAAATTTCTGGCAAAGTGAATTTCGTCATGGTGATCTTTTTCTTTTTCACAGGCGGTGCCCAACTGACCCTACTATACTGTGCATTGTACAAGATTAAAAAAAACAATCAATGCACATGCGCGAAATTAAAAATATAAAATGGAGGCAATCCGTCCATGGAATCAGATAGATAGATAGATAGATAGATAGATAGATAGATAGATAGATAGATAGATAAGAATAAATGTGAAAGAGGTAGATAGATTTGGCATTCAAATTAAGACAGTACGAAACAGTTGAGTTTTCAGCTGAGTGATCATTTAGAGTATTGTGTTGTCGGCTCTTATTAGTTTGCAGGGTAATAATAAAGCCTCTTTGGGTAACATTTGTAGGTCATTTTCTTTGGACCTCCCACATTGAACAACACAGAGCTAGGGTACACTGTCGATATCATCACACTCTCACAAGTGTACGGAAAAAGTTTGCTTACTCTGAAGTCAGAGTCGTAAAGCGTTGAATTAGTTTCCTTAAAGTCACTGTCAAACAGATGCCCAGGTTTCTGTTATTAAATAATCCTGTGACTGCTGAAATGAACATGTCTCTTTCGTCACAAAAATTAACATGTGTCATTAAATGCATACATTCTCATGCACACACAGACACTCGGAAATGTGTGTGTGCGTGTGTGTGTGTAGTTAAAAATGACAGACAAGTTTCTTTGGTTAAGTTTTTTATATAATTTTTCATGTGATCATATAATTTTTTTTTTTTTTGAGTTTTTTTCTTTTCATTTTATAAAAAATGTCCGAATCTTTTATTTATCCAAGCGCCTTTGACTTTACTTTTAGCCATTATCAAGAAATAATCTTATTTTACTATTAACTAAAAAACAAAAAAATCACCTGCAAGATCTAAATTACAGACAACCATTATTATTTACGAATTTACATGTCGTTAAAAATACTGTGTTCGTGATCAATCCAAATTCGTAAATAATTACATTAAATATATTACAACATGTTTAACGAGTAGACACATGTTACATCTATGGAAACAGCTCCATTCGGTCAAATTTGAATAAACATGAGGACTTACCAGACTCTATCTCTAAGATACTCGCCAATAATATAAATATAATCACATTATCCTAATGTAAAAAGAAGGCTAAAAATGTTGGAAGAATTATGAATAAAAAGAAAAAAAGAAATAACCAAGACTCAATATCAACTTTAAACACGGCCATAGAACAGAAAAAAATATAAGATCTCATGAAAAATTATACAAAAAATTTAACCACTATTTAAATACACAATATATATATATATATATATATATATATATATATATATATATATATAAAGTTGACGTCATAATGTAAGACCTAAGAATCCTTTCAGCCAACACATTACGAAAGGTGCTCTTTGGCGTTGTTAATGATAGACAGGACACGAAAATGACATTATGACGTCATTTCTATTTAAGACTATTTGTTATTTCTGTGGGTACAAGTTTCTGGTTGGAAAAAATATAAATATATATATTTATATATATGTGTATGTGTGTGTGTGTGTGTGTGTGTGTGTGTGTGTGTGTGTGTGTGTGTGTGTGTGGCGAATCTTCATCGCCAAGTTGTTGTGGTCTTGTTATATTAAAGTAAGACACGGAAACAAGAAGGTAGGTTCAAACAGTGTATTAGAATAATAGAACGTATACACAATAAGCGTTAGTAATCAGCAAAATATAAGTGTGCGTCGGAACTGTATATTAAAATGTCTGCCGACTGCCTTACAGCTGCCTACACGGAAGTCATGCAGGTTATTATTCCATTGACGGAGGAAGAATCCATTCCTATAGATAGGGCACCATAATAATATATATTTATAAGAAACAAGTGTGAGAAGCATTGAACGTTTTGTTTAAAGTGTACATTTATTGTTATTATTTTTATTAATATTACTTGCTTTTTTTATAATATATTAAGTTTTTTTTGTTTTGTTTTGTTTTGTTTTTTTGTTTTTTGTTTTTTTTTTTCACAGTAGCTCGTTAAATTTCTTCCGTTTTGGAAATCATCACTTTACGTTGGCCAGATTTTTTTTTTTTTACACTTACTTGCGAAATTTGCTTTCGTCTTTATACTTCAAAATTGTTTTCGGCGATTATGATTCAATTCTACGGGTTTTTAGTTCTTTTTGTTATTTTTGGAATACTATTTTTTGCGTTGGTTCGCGAATGTTTTAGCGCGTTTGAATTTAGTGCGTCTATGTTTGCCTCGTATGATTTTCATGTTGCTTTGTTGAGGGAAGGTTTGTATTCTTTTATAAATATTTCTTCCTGCATCATGATTGTGTCATAATCTGCATTTTGGTAGATAAGCATTACTCTGAATTTTCTCCCACTGCATTCATGTAAATGTTGAGAAACCTACAATTTCCTGCTATTGGCTACTTTAATGTTACTTCTGTGCAGAGCTACTCTTTTATTCTGGCCTTGTGTCGCCCACATATATATTTTTGCACATTTATCACATTTCAGAGCATGAATTACGTTTTTTGTGTCGCAGCTCAGATTTGTTTTTATTCGAATATAGATGTGTTTTCGAACTTGAAGTGTTTTCCTTCTATTATTGTTGTAGAGTCCACATCTTTTTATTACATTTAGTGACACTCTGTGTTGTGTGTTGCTCAAATGTTGATGAGTTCACAAACATATATATATATATATATATATATATAATACATTTATAAATATGTTTTAATACATTAAATATCTTATTTGATGTTTAATTTTTATTCCATATGATTATGAAAAAAAATTGTGAATAATTTTATTTCTTATACTACATTAGAAATATTTTCTTCGGTTAAACTGGTTTTTGTAATTATTTTCTTACCTATTCGATGTTATAAATATTTAATTGCAACCAATATGGCCTTTCTTAATTATTCTGAATTTAGGAAGTATTGAATTATCATATACAGAAAAGTATTCAATAAAAGGCAGTCATTCAGAATTAGTTCCTTTATAAAAACCCATATGAAAAAAATAATTTTTAAAAATAAACTTACACATTCAAATGTCATTAAAATTTACATTTTTTTGTTCTGCAAACATGACTTTATTTGATTACAAATGAACTCTTGTTATGAACAGAAACGGGGAGAATTTCAAAATTGCACTGAAAAATTACAAGTCATTTTGTTTTTAAATAACTATTATATGTAGATTGTTTTGGTCTGAAAGAAAATCATGTTTTGTTACATTATAAACGTCATTATATACGTCAGGCCATGCACCCACTTCTACAATAGCATCCAAAATTCTTCATCTTCTTTTATGTCCCTTCAGAACGTAGGCGTTCATGGCCTTCCGCATTCTTCCTATCTCTTAGCAAACTTTTTCTGTTATCCCATCCAAACCCCGCTCCGCCATTCACTTGCTCAAGCTTATCAAGTATGTTACACATTGCTTTCATGTTTCTCTTTCCCTCTGTCTGACCTGTGAGTATCAGATTCTCTAAGCCTTTCTTTCTCAGGAACTTCAACTGTCTTTTCCTGATGTTAAGTATTACTTTCCTTTTCGTTTCTTTCCTCCCTAAAACCTCGTTGTCGTTCACATGATTGGTCCATGGCATCCTTAGATCCTTCTGTAGAACCGGCTGCTTTAAGTCTCTCCTTCATCTTTGATGAGATTGTCCAGCATTTACTGCTATATTGAAGAACAGACATCACGTAGCAACCAGGGTGAAAAAACATCTTTTCTGGTTCATTAAATAAATTAAAGTTTACGCCGTTTTCCCAGCAGCCGTATCTAAGCCACTGATTCGCTATAAATCCAACGCTGATTTCGATCCGACCAGCGAAGAAATTTAAGCTGGGTGAGTGGGCATCAGGTTTTCAGATAGAAAGCAGACGCTGCGATGGGCTTTAGCTTAATTTTTTTAATTTCGAAAATATTTAAAGTACAATTTAATTAATGTTAATTCAGCAACGTTTTTTTTTTTTTTTTTTTCAAAATCAATAAAAGGGATTCTCTCCAAATTTCAAGCAGCATATTTGGAGCCTACCTGTAGGTATTTAAGGGGGAACTTGAATTTGATTTTTGGAGTTAAGGAACAGCTGCAAGAATCTAGATCAGAAAGAAAACAACACATGAGAATTTAGACAACCACTAAATAAGAATTGAAAGGAACAACAAGGTCACTCCTACAATAAAGAAAAGTTTTCGGCTGGTGTGCTCGATCTATACTTTGCTGTTACCACAAACTTTGCTGGAAAAATTGTACCAAAATATTCTTTGAAAACTATTCAGAGAAGTACTTCTCATCACTTTATGTTCTGAGGCCTTTTTTATGCAGCTTTATAATTTTCATTATAAAAAGACATATTTCATTTTCATTCATAAATGCATGTATGTTATTGGCTATCATTTTGATTCACAAAGTACTTAATTTGTGCAATTCATTTTTTGTATGTTAAGAATAAATTTTTCGAGTGTTTTTAAACTCGATTCGTGTCGTTTGTTTTTGTTGTGCACCCATAAATTAAATGTTACCTCTAATATTTGTTTGAACTATTTTTTCGTATTTTTATTTTTAACGAAAATCCGTTAACGGACCCCATTGGCGTAGGAGGAAACTACACGACTACCCAGACGACCAGCAGCGACACCAATACACATTCCATCAACAGCAATCTCTTCGCCGGCGATAAATCTAGTGTCAGCAGCTGAGACTAATTTTTGACTACTACAAAGCAATATTTTGTGGAATATTTCTTTCTCCGACGAGCCTGGCCTCTATTTATTGTTTTGTCACTTTCACTTCTTTCTTGTTAATGGTAAAGCCGCCATTATATATGTATGATTATATTTCTTCTTTTAATATTAATGTCCATAAAATAAAAATTTTGTGTGATTTGCAAAAGCAATTTTACTGAAAAATTTTCAAGGAAAATATTTTTCTATTTTATTTCTTCATTGGAATCTGACAAGGAACAAAATAAATCTATTTTTTACGCTATTAATTGTTTTAAGTTGTTACAGTCCGGGATTATGCTGATGCATTGAATAATGAAAATGTTTGGTAGGAGCATTTTGTTTTTAATCATTTAATTATTTCACTACAAGCAAGATAATAAAGCCACTAAGGCGTTATGGGTTACTGAGTTAGAATTTGAAGAAAATAAACATTACTAAAGAGAGAGAACAATAAAAGAACGAGAATTAAGAAAACAAAATATAACAGTTGGTATTGCATTAACACATTTGAAGATCAAAGTTGAATGAGAAGTAATAATCCGGAATAGTTTTATTTAAGCGAAAAGTGTGATCAAAGAAACTGTTAGCATAGAACTTACGGTTACATCTAACAATTTTCACTATAAAATGAGTCCTGGTATGACATTACCATATATTTTGCATAAGTCCAGGCAGATGACACATCCTTGTCTTAATACCCATTTTTATATCTGCTAAACACATTTTCTATCCGTATGCAGGTGGGTCGCTGCCAGTATAGATTCTTGGGTCCTTACGTATTATCGGGAGGACCTTTGATTTTTACTTTTTCTTTTTTTTCCCCGCTTATAACACCAAGGAACTGGAAAAATCAGGCTTTCATCACCTCAACGTCAACCACAAGTACAACTTTGTGGATTCGAACACCGGGGCTCATACGCAGACAGTGGAACGCCTATGGGGATCGACAAAGTGGCGAAACAAGAAGCACTGTGGCACTGCACGTCACCATTTGGAGTCGTATTTGGCCGAATTCATGTGGCGGAAGCATGTTGCCTGTACTGATGTCTTTGAGTCACTTTTGGAAGCAATTGCGACGTTCTGGCCTCCGGAATTACAAATGTAATGTTATTTTATTGTTTTAACCGTTTCAATAAATAATTTACTTTAATTTTTGAGTCGTTTTTTTAAAGGTCCTCCCGATAATACGTAAGTACCGATTCTTGATTATTCTAATATCCTTTCCAAATATATCAATATTGCTGAGCATTTCCAACAGATCTTTGTAGCGTATTTTATTAAATGCATTTGTGTAATCTACAAAACACAGGTAAACGTCCTTCTGCATTTATATTACTCTTTTTTATAATATTTCGACCATTAATAAAAGTTTTCCTTGTAACAGTGTCTTTGATGAAGCTGCATTGTTCTTGTACTGTCTTCGGGCTCATTCAGCTTTGGGTGATGAGTTATGTTATATGGCTCATTAGGCTAACTGTCCGATTGAGTTCCTATTCATTTATGAATGCTATGAAAATAGATCGAACGAGCTGACAACAACTCTTAACTACGACGACGTCGGCGCGAAGCAGAGTCGAAAACCGCTAAGAATGTGCGTTGTGATGCAGCGGATATCGACTTGGAACGAGAAATCGGAGAGCCGAGTTCGAATTTCAGTTGAATTCCTTGCATTCACTTACGTGCAAATACCCTTGGGAAAGGTATTAATCCGCCCTTTCCTTCCAGTTATGGGTTAAATTACAGGACAGATTGGATTCTATAGCCTTGGTCAGCAACCAGTCTACAGCAGAAAATAATGGCAACCTACTGCGGGATAATCTTCTGCCCAGTCAGTCATGTCTCTTTCAAGTTATCTGGTTCATTGTTTCTTATTATGTCTAAAATTAAGCCTGTGGTTATAGCTTCAGCGCTAAAGATAGAGGATTGCCATGCGTTTTTTAATTGTTATATCAAGAATGTTAAACGGCTATCATTTTTTCATTAGCGCTGATAGTCAGATGTTCAGTTGTTCTTGATATTTCTAGTTTGAGTGCTCTTATAAAATATCAATTACTACGAAAAAGGTAGATGAACTGGCATTAATTTTAAGGCGTTTGGCTTTTTCTGCTTTGCTAATCAAGGTGAGTAGTAAATTCAAAAAGCTTAGAATAGTGTCTATTTGAGATTCATTAACAAAGTTTTCCATGTAAAGACCGAGAGGTTTAATGCTTTTTTTTTTTTTTAGTGCGAGTATAGATTGGAAAACACTGTCTGATGCAAGATTATTCGGACAGGAATGTAGTTTGATATAATATTGTAGAGGTAATTTATGTCGTCTTAATGTTAGAGTCATTTCATGGGTTTCAATGTACAAGCATTCGACCGGAGATGTTCTTCAAGCTCATGGGACGAATCGTAGTCTCTGATTATGAATTATATCATATCATGTTCTTTCAGGTATTATTGCCTGGTAGAACCGTAAATGAAACAACCCAAGTCAATTTCGGACCTAACTAGTGATCGATATCATTTCAATAAGGTTTGTCTATTAGTTCCCCAAGCTGTGTAGGCAACCATTCTGATTATTTGGATTGCTTTATAACATTTAACTCAGAGATATTTAATGTGAGGTACAAAAGATAATGTTTTGGTTGGTTGATTTCTTAGCGACATATCAACACAATACCCGTGCTAATGGATATTAAGTACAAACAAGACAAAACACAGATATAACAGAATAACGATAATTAGAAAGAGAGGAGATTTTAAGTTGTTAGAGTTGCAGAGAGCACAGTCCTATAAAAATCGTCAATGACACTCTGAACTATTTTCAACCGCGCCGCTTGGGCAGAAGCCCAAAGTAGATGCAGCACAAGACCAATTAACGTGAGTAAACCCGAGCCCGTAAGCTTGGAAAAAAAAATCTTGTCTGCTTTTTTCCAGACGAAACCCTCCCCTCGGCGGAGCCTCGTATGGGTCCCTCTCAACCCGAAGACAGAGAGTCTAACAAAATAAGCGACTGAAGTCGATCCCCTCAGACTGTCAGTGACAATCTGAATTCCTGACTGCTATTAATCTTTATATATATATATAGCTACTTCGGTTCACAGATCATTTCATCTTTGTGATCACTAGAGGGGTGTCAGCGGCTCTATAATACAATCTTTGGAGCTGACACTAATAGTTATATACTGTGGTTTAACGGAGAAACAAAAGTGACGAGATAACTAAGAATAATACGAGGCTACAACAGTGATGAACAAGTAACTTACAGGGTTAGACGGAAATAACTCATGACTACCAGAAGAGGCAATACTACGCAAGAAATGAAGTTCATATACCCCGTTGATTGTAATAAAGGGTTCGGTTCGAAATTCCTAGCACCTGAAGAAGGCCGGAGCGTACAACGGCCAAAACGCCGTACAAATGGCAACAAAGATGTGAACAATAGTCTGAATAATGTCTGTAAGAATAAGGAATATAATATATTCTCAAGAATAGACAAAAGAATGAAAGCGGTTCTACGGCTCACCACTAAGAATAAAGATTTTGATTTCAAATTTCGCAGGTTACCGACTACGATGGTGACCTGAAAGAAGCCGGTAGCTACAATTGTAAAAAAAATCAAGATATTAGTCATAATGATAATTCCCCTCTGAGAAATAAGTAAGAAAATAAAAATACTGGAAGCGAGAAGAGAAAGGAGAAAATATAAGTAAAGAGAAGGAAAGAAAGAAGTAAAAATAAATAAATTAGAAAGAAGAAAAATGGGAATAGAAGATTAAGAAAGAAGCTAATAAGTAAAAGAGAAGGATAGAAAAACATTTTGGGATTTTCGGCTAAATTGATAGATAAATGAGAGAAAAATTGCAACAGAAAATAAAATAAAAGTTTAGAAAGTAAGTAAAGAAAAAAAGGCGGCATAAAGCACAAAAGAGAAGCTTTTGTTTTTTTAATTCGCCCCAAAAGTGTCTGCTTCCTTTTTCGCCATATCGGTTGTTTGGTAACATTTCAGTTTAGTTCCCAAGTCGAAGCAGATTCATTTTCTGCAAAAGGCGTTAACACAACTGTTTCCTTGAAATCAGTTAGGAAAGGAAAAATCTCAAACACAACTATACGATACACATGAATAAAAAGCAATAAATAAAGCATTGAAAAGAAATCAAACACTGCTCGATAAAAATACAAAGAAAAATAAAGAAAATCAACCAATCGCAAGCGGGACTACTCCCAGAAATTATCAAATCACACCAAGTTTTCTAGCTCACTATAAACAGAAAACGGAACATGAATTAAACAGCAAAAAAAAACAGCTTCGATGAGTGAAGATATGATAACGGTGTCCTCCCGATACTTCGAAATCGGCATGAATCTGCTCAGTTAAAATGACACACACACACACACACACATATACATATATATATATATATATATATATATATATATATGAAAATATATATATATGTGAAATATATATATATATATATATGAAAAAAATATATATATATGTGAAAAAATTTAGTTTTAAGGTACGCTATATTATAGGATGGTTATCTGCTCAAAATGAGAAATCGGAGAGGAGAGTTCAAATTCAACTAGAATTCATTGCATTCACCTACTTCATCTCTTCTTCTTCAGCAGGACAGATTGGGTTCTATAGCCTTGACAACCCGTCTACCGCAGAAAGAAATAGCAAAGATCTTCTGCCTAGTCAGTCATGGATCCAAGGAGACATGATCGCCAAAGCGTATATCACTTATGGCACTTAACTGACTGATCTGGGTAAAAGAATTGAATAGTAGGACTGATTGGGTTCTATATCTTTGGTTGGCAACCAGCCTGTTGCAGAAAGAAATGGCAAACTACTGCAAGGAATTCTTCTGCCCAGTCAGTCATGGATCTAAAGAGACATGATCGTCCAAGCGTGTATCACTTATGGAACTTAACTGACTGATATGAAAATGTGTTCAATATCAGAAGAACGTATGCAAATATAGAAGTCGACACTGAAGTAAACATTAAGCGGCAACAGTGTGTTTCTTGCTTGAATACAGTTTTCACACTTTAGAGAGAGGAGGGAGGAAGATGTCAAGCAACAATAATGTCGGCTATCTCCAAAAGATCTTATCTTGCCAATATCGCACACAGACTTACATGCCTTCTATCAACCCGCTTTTCTTTTACTAGCATTTTTGCAACACTTTCAAGCATGTCAAACCATTTTTACGCAACATTTGTTGACAGTGTGACAGAGAACACGATCACACTCAACCAAGCCCCATTAGATCCTGTTCCACATTTTAGTCTCCATACAAAAGCCAACTTGACAAGACGCAAGCAACAAATTGTTTTTTAAGTACATTATTTATTTCATTTGGGAAGTTTTATTACAAATTCGCTTAAGACACCACCGTTTACTCTCGCCTCGATCAAAAATCTGATGAGGCTGACAAAGCGAACCTCGCTGCTGAGCTTGAAAAGGAACTCTAATCTGTGTTAGACTGAGGTTAGAAATTGCTCGTGGGTCTTAATGCTTCCAAAATGAAGCTGCTCTGTTAACCATCACAGACAATCGTTCCTCTCCCCCTATTAGCATGGATCAGGCTAGCCTCCCTGAAAGCAAAACACTGCGCCTCCTCGGGTTAACTCACTCAGAAGACCTCAAGTAGAATGACTATCGCTAAATCCGCTGCTAAGAAAGTCGGTTCACTGTGTAGGGCTATGAAGTTTTTCCTGTCTGAATCCATCCTGCATATATATGAACCTACCATCCGCCCGTGTATTAAATACTGCTGCCACATTTGGCCGAGTGCCCCTGCTATTTACCTCGGGGTTCTTGACAAAATCCAACGGAGAATCTGTAATGTGATCGATCCCGACTTGGCGGCTCAGATGCAATCACTTTCTCACTGGCGTAATGTGGCTTCCCTGTGTCTCTTCTACAAATGCTTTCACGGCTTCTGCTCCGATGAACTTTGCTCACCGGTGCCCCCTATGTATGAATTTACACGAACTACTAGACTAGCAACTAGGTCTCACCCTTTTACAGTGAAACCAATAAAATGCAACCGCAACTTCTACTCCACCAACTTCTTTTCTCACACTTCCCGCGTGTGGAATTCCCTTTCATATACTTGCTTCCCCGACAGCAACAAACCCTCAAGAATTTAATTGTAAGATCAATAGTCATCTCCTATCTCACTGACTCGCATCCTTTCTCTCGTGCTCTTTTCTCCATCCACTCTGCTCTTATCACACCAGTATTCTCATCCTTCTCTTACCCACTTCCTGATACCCCTATAACCTGTCCCTCTTTCTCACCACTTTCCTTCTGTTTAACCTCCTGCACACCAGTGGTGGTGAGGCTGCCTTACTTGGGGTGAAATGATTTTTTTAAAAATGTTGATTGTAATCTCTCAGTCAATCACTTTCCTTTCAACACCATCAATCTAACAACTGCATTCAGTCAGCCATACGTGATACACGCTTGGGCGATCATGTCTCGAAAGAGACATGACTGACTGGGCAGAAGATTATCCCGCAATAGGTTGCCATTGCTTACTGCGGTAGACTGGTTGCCGATCAAGGCTATAGAACCCAATCTGTCCTGCTATTTAACCCATAACTGGAAGGAAGAGACGGATTAATACCTTTCCCAAGGGTATTTGCGCGTAAGTGAATACAATGGATTCAGCTGGAATTCGAACTCGGCTCCCCGATTTCTCGTTCCGAGCCGATATCCACTGTACCACAACGCACATCCCACAATTGCATTAGCGATATTATAAAAACGAAATCTTATTTATTTACAATGGTGTTTAAATAATATTTCATTAAATACGGCCGACAAAAAAAAATTTTCTTTTTCTTTTTTTTTTTTTTTTTTTGTGGCATCCTACCATTTTTCTGTTTTGTTGGAGATCAAATAACAACACTAAGGACAAAAAACACCCTTGAAATGACTATAGAAATGGCGAAAAGCGGTTAAGACAATAAAATTTATGGACAATTTTTATTTTTCCTTATCGCCAACAAAACGGAAAAATGTTAGAATGCTACAAAAATTTAAGAAATTTCATTAAACCTTCCTTGTCGGCCGTATTCATTGAAAACTCTTTGAAAGAACGTTCTCTGCCCAAGTATACGTTTATATATATATATATATATATATGGGTACCTCCAAAGATTCTCCGGAAAATGAGCACACATTTATTTATTGTCAAAATCTTTGCGTTATTATTCAGCGGAAAGAAAATATATTTTTTATTAAATCATACATATTTGGGTGCGTGGGGTTTGAGCGACATTGTGCGGTGAAAAACACATTGATTTTGACATTCTTACAAAATTCCGATAATTGTCAGATTTTAGTGAATCTCCCAAGACTTATTCACAAACGAATTAAATTATTTTCAAAATTTTTCTTTTTTAGAAAATCTTTCCAGGTTTGTGTTACATTTGTTAAACCCTACTGATTTAAACTCATTTATTTCGAGAAATTATTTTTTGTAGTATTTACACTTTATATTAGTTATAAAGACAAGTCTTCGAATTTGAATCATGAGAGCTTTTTAGTTAAATAGGCTCAGTAGATCCCAAGATCGTTACTGAATAAGGTGCGTGATATAAGGGTAAGAATAGGAAATAAGAAGTGACGATTATAGCGTAGAGGATAGATAATGACTAACTGGTGACTTGAAGAGATTAAGATTGTAGAGTTGATCCGGTGAAAATTCACACAGAAGTCGGTTCCACAAAGTAGCGGGTTTTTTATAAGTTATCTGAGGGGAAAATCCTTGTTAGCAATGGAATATGGAAGAGATGAGATGGTTTCAAGACTGTGGAAATAGAAAGTAGTGTCTTTGTTGTAAAGGTCTGAGTTGAAAAGAAGAAGTAGGGTGGAAATATAAGTCATGGCCCACAAGGCAGCGTAAACGTTTTTGAAACCTATCAAGCATGGAAAATGAGTACTGGGCAGTTCTAGTCTATATATGGCAGGGAAGCAATACTTCATTACAAGAGTCAAATCAAACCAAAAAAGATAAAATGTGTCAAGAATCAGAGGTTTCCTGGGGCTGTAAAATGAGTCCACCATTTTCCCAGCATCTTTAGCGATGCATCGCACATATGAGTTAAGCTTATGAGTTTTCTCGGCTGAACCTGGGTTCAAAAAGACGTTCAGAGTATGGTGACTCATTCAGAAAGCAACCATTCATCACGAATGGAGAAAATTCAGTCTACTAAGTAATGGTGGTGACAGGTTAATAGCTCGGTGATGATAAAACGTTACTAGCCAAATGATGGTGAAACGTTACCACCTCGATAAAGAAGAGACGTTACAAGTCTGATGATGATGGTGAAACGTTACCATCTCGTTGAAAATGAGACGTTACCAGTATGGTGATGGTGGTGAAACGTTACGAGCTCGTTGATGAGGAGACGTTACTAGCATGGTGATGATAGTTACACGTTACTATCTCGGTGAGGATGAGACGTTACTAGACGTTACTAGACGTTACTAGCCTAGTCTCATCTTATAATTGGGAAGACATGAGATTAAAATAATCCATAGGTGTGCAAAGGAAAAAACATATAGAATGTATGCGTATATGTGTGAATGTTCTCAGCTTGCATATTAATTCGCAACCGTGAAAGAGAAAGGAAGAGAATCGTTATATGAAAATTAAATTTAAGCATAAATTGATAAGTTTAAAAGGAGTTTTAATCACATACACCTGTATGTACATTTGCAATAAAGGCATTATACTCACAAAAGGAAAAATAATAAGAAAAAATTAAAAATAAAATTATGTTTAACAACCGGAGAATAACGCGAAATCGTACGCTTGATGTAAGTAAAATTACCCAGAAAAACACTTACACTGCTATTTTCTCTTATTTTATCGCGCTTCTGTGCCTTCCCGACTGATGTTCTGGCGTGACTTGTGTTCCACAGATTGCTTTTCCTAATGAACGCTGTCGTTTGTCAACTAGAAATAACAAATCCTGTTTTCTTATTCACAAAAGAAATCCCCGTAGCTTCTAGTCTCTGGTTATTTTCTTTTTTTTTAATTGTTTTGTTAGTGTGTTTCGCTTTTTTCCGTTTTCTGTCGATCCCTGTTTATTTTCTAAGCGTTGGTTACAAAAATCTTCCTCGGTAATTTTGGGAATAGAAAGTTCACGAACAGGGCAGAGGTCTCTGTGTTTTAATTTGAGCATTTGATATAAAAATTCGAAGAGCTTTTCTTTTCTTCTCGGTGTGAAAAATAGTCAAACCGCCCAAGAAAAAGTTTCGTTGTAAACTAAATCGTTGATCGAATTCTATTTTCTTTTCTAATAATTTCTTTTTGTAATTATTTCACTCCAAGCAAGACAGGGCCGCCACTGATGCACACGGAGTTATAGTGAGAGAGAAAATGGAGTACAGGGGATGTCGAAGAAAGGATAAAAGATAGATGGGATTTAGAAAGGTGGATGAGATTGTTGGAAATTATACAAATAGTAACGGGTCTCCTCATTGGATGATAAATCCACCACATTGTTTTTAAGACAACCCTGTTGATTGGCTAAATTAAGCCGACCTCGGTTTGAAAATTTGGCGGGACTTACAACGGAACGGAAGAATTTCGGTCCTTTTTGGTCAGCCGGCACCGACAGAAACGGTCGCATTAGCACCGCTCCAGACTTATACGTTGCCGCGGGGCCGACAAAAGGCGCCCACATGTCTCACTATCCCGAGACTGTTATACCTAAATTAAGGTATTTTTATTAGGCTAATGCCTTTTCTTTCTATTCTGAGAGACTCTCTCTAAGACCATTATACCTTTTAAGGTATCCTTATTAGGCAAATGCCTTACTTTTGTTAGAGAAAACTTCTCTAAAAATTCTTCTTGGCGAGAATATCGACCCTGTTATGGATACTGCTGAAGGAACCAGACTACAGATGAATAATTCCTGGATGTCGCTGAATTTCGCAGCACCACTCGTAATTTCACCCCCTTCCTTGACGAGGCCGAAGCCCTTCAAGTCTCCGGAAGGAAACTAACCACCGCCTCGTAAAGAGACTTCTATAACAAGCTAAGCAGTTAGCTGCAAAAAGTCAACATATTTTTGCAAGGCCAATAAACTTGTTGTTTAAAACCAGGTATGTCTTGTTCTATTTGTTGATATCCATCCACTGCTTGAGCTCTGAGCTATGTGAGAATAATTTCTCACATAGCTTTTATTGCAAAAATATGTCGTTATATATTTTAACGTTTAAATAGCCCTTATCGTAAAAATACGACCTTGTATTGTAACCTTTGAATTCATTTATTTTCGTAAAAATACGATTGTAATTCTCTTTTAAAATTGCTCCCTTACTGCAAAAAAGAAAAAAGGGTCTATATTCTATAAGTGAATAATTCCTTAATTGTTTGTAAGATTTCATACTAAATTGTTTCGGCAATAATTTGTTTGCATTTCTAATACTTAAGCGAGTTGACATTATTACTCGTAAAAATTAATAATTTTCCCTTCCAGAATTGTTATTTGTATTATGTATGATTTTTTTTAGCTATATTCTTTAACTTTACATTGAATTGGTGCTTCTTGTCTGCTACCTAAACAAAAAAAAAAAAATTTCCTCCCTAATTATTAGTTATCGTTTTGTCAAATTTTTGTTTGAGAGGGGATAAGTTACCTCCCTTTGACTGGCTAAGCCTTAACAATTCCCTTTTTTTCTCTCTTCGCATTGTATCGCGCCTTTGGCTGTTCTTTGAATTAAAATTATCACCGTTCATTGAGCATTGTTTCGTATCTTATCCTAGTATCCTTACGGGCGACATCATGGCGGCCTCAAAGGAATTAACCAATAAAATCGAAACAAAAAAAATTTCGGATTCAATGTACAGTGAACTGGCTTAAGGATAATAATTCCTCTCTGTCGACCATTGAGGCAAGAGAGAAAGATATCCTAAATTGGCTGAAGGATTTGGACAATTTATTTGACCAGATTATTTTAAAGTCTCCTGAAGAGGAGCGGTTGTCATTTTGCAATGACTCTGAAAAATTTTCTTCTTGTGTTAGGGAAACGTTATTTGAGTTAAAATCTGGTCGAGAGAGCGGCAAAAATTTAAAACCTGTCTCTCTTCAACCTTTAAAATTAGAATTGGAGTGTCCTAACTTCAGTGGGTCTCCTTCGGCTGATAAATTCGAATTTCGGACATTTCTCAGAAGGTTCGAATTCTGCACAACCAACTTGGGAAATGCTGACAAGATGTTAATGCTCAAGTCGAAGTTGAAGGGGAAAGCCTTTGATTTAATTTCTAATTTGGATGTTTCCTCCGAGAACTACACATTTGCATTGGATAGCTTAAAACAAAAATTCCTGAATCCTTCCCTTATTAAGGACCGAATTTTTGAGGAGATAATTCCACTACCGGTGCAAATTACCAAATTGGATGAGCTTAAAACTTGTGTAGAACAAGTAAAGCTTGACTTATCTGAGTTGGACAAGTCCTTTGGAACAGATTTTTTTCGGAAAATTCCACTTCTGGGTCAATGGTGGCCCATATTCTGTTCCGAAAATTCCCAGTTAGCGTTCGAAGGGAATTAATGTCGCGAACGAAGGAGCGTTATCCTTCCCTTTTAGCAATTATGTCCAACCTTTTCGACATTATTGAATTTTTACAAGCGGCGCTTTTAGTTGATAAAAGGCGGGAAAGTGGCCCGCTCAAGCCGCCATTTTCTGCTTCTTCTTCATCTGAGCCTCGACCCAATTTGTCGAGCCATAAAAATTCCAATCCCAAAAAGGATACGGATCCCTCAAATACCCGGACTAGCGTCAGAGAAGGCAGGAGGTTTTGCAAGTTGTGTGACTTAGCAGACCATACCGTTAAGGACTGCCCGAAATATCCTAGCCACGAATCAAAGGTTCGACGAGCCAAAGACCTACGAATCTGTTCCAGATGTCTGGGTGGTCACTCTGACCAGGTCTGTAAGGGAAACCGAGGGTTTCCCTATCCTTGCAATACTTGTGGACTGAAAACCCATTACACGGTTATGTGCCCTAAAGCCTTGGAGTCCTTTGTGGGAAGGACTACACTGTCAGACCTGGAAAATTGTATATTTCCAGTTATTAAAGTGTCCATGAAGGGTGAAAGGCGTCCCGTCTCATTTCACTGTATCTTGGACTCTGGAAGTCAAAAATCGTTTTTCTCTCGGGTTATTTTGAAAAAATTGTGTCCTCGGGAAAAATTAGTACCGAAACCCGTCACAATGCCGGTTAACACCCTTATAGGAACCAGGTCGGTGGACCTTCTTGAACTTAATGTCTCCATTAGATTAGGGTCTCAAAAACCCTTTCCCTTCTCTGCCTTATTTACGGACAACCTTAACCTCAAGTTTCAAGTGCCGAGATTTGATGAGATTACCTCTAATATAAAGGAGGCAGAATTTCGTCTCGGTAATGGCTATGAGGATTTGAACGGTAGGGATCTACATGGCCTTGTCGGTTTGGATTTAATCCAGTAGTTGAAGGATTCGCATTTGGTTGAATGTCTAAATGGGACTGCATGGAGAATTTCTGACGAAATTATTCCCTTCGGCAATGGGCACCATTTTTTGAAGCCGGTAATTAATAGGGAGGATAAGCAAGAGTGCCCCCCCTTTAATCAAATTATTGAATCCTTGCCTAAATGTTCGTCGTTCTTAATCGACAGTGCCTTAAATCCGGTATATTCGTATTCGGATACACTTGGTCCATTTTTCGAGGATTCCTCTGTTGAACGCGGAATTGAACATTTTCTCTCTCTCGAGTCTATTGGAATCGACGAGAGTGAAAATTTATCTTCCTATGATGAAGAAAAAATTGACGACTTCAAGAAATCCATAGTTTTGAAAAATGGTAGATATTATGTGGATCTGCCCTGGGACGGAGATAAATTGTCTCGGGTGGATTCTAATTATGTGCCTTCCCTAAAAATAATGCATAGGGTGGCAGATTCCTTGGAGAAGAAGGGTCTCTATAACGAGTATTTACAAGTTTTTAGAGAATATGAGGATTGTGGTATTGTCGAACCCTTTTCAGTTCCTCCTGGGGAGTTTAAGAATTATTGTTGGATTCCTCACCGGCCCGTTATTAAAGAGGGCCTTGGGGTCACTACGAAAATCCGCCCCGTCTTTAATTGTTCGTTGAAACGGCGGGGGGGTGTTTCTATTAACGATGCAGCATATGCTGGAGTTAACTTAACAGCACAGCTACTGGACTTGTTGTTGATATTTAGAAAGAACAGCTATGTTCTTTTAGGAGACCTTCGTAAGGCCTTCCTCCAAATTCGCCTGAGAACTGTTCAGGACAAAAATAGATTTTGTTTTTTTCTCAAGGTAAATGACAAATTGTATACCTACAGGTATAACTCCATCATTTTTGGCTTTAATGCAAGTCCCTTTATTCTGGGTTGCATCCTTAAGTTTCACGTGGAGAGATATGATTCTGATATATCCTCTTCAGTAATCTCCAACAATTTTTATGTTGACAATTTGGTCACTACTAGTTGCGATTCCAAATCTCTCCTTTCTGTGTATAGTACTGTTCGTAACAGGTTGAAGGACGCAGGATTCGATCTTCAGTCCTGTAACTCCAACTGTGCGGATTTGCAAAATAAAATGTCAGAGGATGGATCAATTACCTCCCCCCTTCCCTCCTATGAAAAGGTACTGGGGTATCTTTATTCCCCTCGACAAGATACAATCAGACTTGCGCCCACTAAGATTAACATTAAGGTAGACACTAAACGTGGGATTCTGTCTCAGACTTCCAGCATCTATGATCCGCTTTCCTTGCTTCTCCCTGTTACTATTCAGGGCAAGACGTTCGTTAGCCAACTATGGAAGAACAACTTGTCCTGGGATCAACAGATCCCTGAAAAATTTACTATCCCTTGGCAAACTCTTGCTAAGGAACTTAATGAATTAAGTGAATTTGAGTTCCCCAGACGTGTGTTGCAGGAGAGCTCCCCGGTGGAATTTATTTGTTTCTGCGACGCATCTAAGCTCGCATACGGGTTTTCTTTGTATGCTAAACAAGGAAATCGATGTTCCTTGTTGTTCGCTAAAGCTAAGGTGGCTCCCATTAAGCAAAAAACCCTACCTACTTTGGAACTAATGGCGATCTATCTCGCTCTCAAAGTTGTTCCTAAGGTTATTGAAGCCTTAAAGCCTATCACCGTCCTTTCTATTTTCTTTGTGTCAGATGCACAAGTAGCCTTATCTTGGGTTTTAAATGGGAAGGGGTCTAAAAGAAATATTTTTGTGGAGAATCGTGTCCTGGACATAAAAAAAATGTTGGAGGACGTTAACCTCAGATTTGGCGTCTCCCCCTTGTTCAAGTATGTCCCTTCGTCGGAAAATCCTGCGGATTTGTTGACTAGAGGCCTTTCAGCCTCCAAGTTTGAACAATTGTTCGATTTTTGGGTATACGGACCCGATTGGCTAAAACAACATACCATTGACTGGCCAGTATCTCCATTACCTTGCCTTAATGACACCAACCGGAAGATTGTATCCTGTATGTTAACCGAGGATTCTCGCGCAGGCGAAACCAGTCTTCCTATAAATATTTCTAAATTTTCAACATTGTCTAGAGCGATCAACGTTCTTGAAAAGGTTTTAAGGTTCGGTGATAAGTTGATGCATCGACACACTGATACCTACCATAGAGCCAAATTGTTGCTTTTTTCTGATATGCAAAGGGAGGCATTTCCCTTTGAGTTGGAATATTTGACTCAACCTTCTGATAAGGTTGTACCTCCAAGAATAACTGCCCTTGGGTTGTTTATTGATAAGGATGGTCTGTTGCGGACTAAAGGACGCATCCAGAATTCCAGTATACACCCCTTCGGAGTCAAATTCCCTATACTTTTGGGTAAACATCACCCCTTAACTGAATTGGTTATTAAAGAGGCTCATTTGAATTGTTGCCACATGGGAACCAATTCAACTCTTTCCAAGTTGAGATTATCCGGGTTTTGGATTCCCCAGGGAAGACAATCGGTAAAGAAAACGCTTCGTAGCTGCATTACTTGTAAGAAGATTAATTCTTTACCGTATAAAGCTCCCTCGGGTTCTCAACTGCCCACCCACCGGGCAAATTTTGTTCACCCCTTTCAACAAGTGGGTATCGATTTTACCGGCCATTTCTTGGTAAAGTACAAGGATGATGAAATAAAGATGTACATCCTGCTATTTACCTGCATGAGTCTTCGCGCAGTGCATCTGGAGCTTTTGCCTGACATGAGCTCCAGATCCTTCCTGTTAGCCTTCGTCAGATTTACCAATCTTTTTGGCGTTCCCTCTCATGTCTATTCGGATAATGCTAAAACCTTTCTAGCATCCGGCATTATGTTGTCTGAAATTTTCGTTTCCGACGAATTCAGGGAACATTTTAAATCCGCTTCCATTAGTCATCTCACCATCCCCCTTTATTCCGCCTGGCATGGGGGTGCATGGGAGAGGATGATTAAAACCATGAAGCAATGCTTGAAAAAATTAATAGGTAGGAGGAAAATTCAGTATTTTGAATTTTTAACGATAATTTCTGACGTGCAGAAAGCGATCAATGATCGACCGCTGACTTATATTACCGCTTCAGAAGGGGGCCTAGACATTTTAACCCCCAATCACTTTCTACAAACTGGCTACAATCCACGTTTGTTAATTAGTAACTATGGATCGGAAGATCTGTGCCCCGATCCTCCTAGTAGAATAAAACTGGTGCAATCTTTGGAATTAAGACATAAATATGTCGAAAAATTTAGGAAGATGTGACACAATGATTATCTGTTGTCCCTGAGAGAGAGGGATACGAATTTAAGGGGAGATTGCCCTCTAAAGGTGTCAGTTGGAGAAATTGTATTAATCAAATCTCCTAATAAGACTAGACCCTTTTGGAGTCTAGGTAAGGTGCTTAGGCTCATTACCGGGAATGATGGTAAAGTTCGCTCGGCCTGTGTGTTGAGGGACGGATGCGAACAGGTTCATTCCTTAAAACATTTATTTCCCCTGGAATTAAAGGGAGTTTCTGCGTCATCCTCAGCAACATTTCAGGAAGAGGGCGGTCCTTCTTCTGTCCTTCTTGTTCCGTTGCAAACGATGGATCTTCTCCCATGGTGTGTTGTGACGCCTGCGACAATTGGTACCACTTTGACTGTGTAGGAGTGGTCCAGCAGGATACTTTGGGAGAGTGGATTTGTCCAAATTGTTCGGATAAAACATCTCACTAGTCTCGTAGGGACTGCAGTCTGATTATCAATATTAATGATCTAGGTAGAACCAGGTTCATTAGTTATAAATTTATTATAGTGGTAGACAGAAGCACGTTCAATTCCCCTTGAAAAGAAAAGAAAAATATTAATTACTTTCGAATAACTGATAGTTAATACTATTATCCTATTCTATGACTAAAAAAAAAAAAAAGTAATGGATAACCATTACTTTTTCGTTGCTCCTTTGGCAGTGTGTTGGAAATTATACAAATAGTAACGGGTCTCCTCATTGGATGATAAATCCACCACATTGTTTTTAAGACAACCCTGTTGATTGGCTGAATTAAGCCGACCTCGGTTTGAAAATTTGGCGGGCCTTACAACGGAACGGAAGAATTTCGGTCCTTTTTGGTCAGCCGGCACCGACAGAAACGGTCGCATTAGCACCGCTCCAGACTTATACGTTGCCGCGGGGCCGACAAAAGGCGCCCACATGTCTCACTATCCCGAGACTGTTATACCTAAATTAAGGTATTTTTATTAGGCTAATGCCTTTTCTTTCTATTCTGAGAGACTCTCTCTAAGACCATTATACCTTTTAAGGTATCCTTATTAGGCAAATGCCTTACTTTTGTTAGAGAAAACTTCTCTAAAAATTCTTCTTGGCGAGAATATCGACCCTGTTTCGACTGTATGGATACTGCTGAAGGAACCAGACTACAGATGAATAATTCCTGGATGTCGCTGAATTTCGCAGCACCACTCGTAATTTCACCCACTTCCTTGACGAGGCCGAAGCCCTTCAAGTCTCCGGAAGGAAACTAACCACCGCCTCGTAAAGAGACTTCTATAACAAGCTAAGCAGTTAGCTGCAAAAAGTCAACATATTTTTGCAAGGCCAATAAACTTGTTGTTTAAAACCAGGTATGTCTTGTTCTATTTGTTGATATCCATCCACTGCTTGAGCTCTGAGCTATGTGAGAATAATTTCTCACAAGATTTAAGGAGGTAGAAGATGTCAACTGACGTTGCATTTAAACTTTTGGAGATTGTAGCTATCAGGGAAGCAATTATACGGAAGGGAACTCACAGGCATAGAGTAGGAGAAATGAAACTGATAATTCCATTTGAATATTTTGACGGTAAAAGAGTTGCACCTCGATACCAGTCGAGTCGCACGAGTAAATACATGGGGTCGGGGCACTAGGAAAAGAAACACGTCAGAGCAGAAGTTTAATCATATAAGTTTAAAATCCAGAATATTCAATTGGGAGAACTGACTGGAAAGTATATATTATAAAATAAAACCTTACAAATTATATATTCTTGCAATTTTATTAAATTCACTTTAATTTTTTTAGGGTAAGTATAAAATATTTACGGATGTGCGTTGTGGTGCAGTGGATATCGGTTCGGAACGAGAAATCGGGGAGCCTAGTTCGAATTCCAGTTGAATTACCTGCATTCACTTACACCCAAATACCCTTGGGAATGGTATTAATCTGTCTCTTCCCTCTAGTTATGGGTTAAATAACAGGACAGACTGGGTTCTATAACCTTGGCTGACAACCAGTCTACCGCAGAAAGTAATGGCATAATCTTCTGCCCAATCAGACATGTCTCTTTCGAGATATGATCGCCCAAGCGTGTGTCACGCATGACACTTAACTGACTGATAAAATGTCTGAAATGCATATAGTGTGTTTAAGCTATATATGGCCTGCTGAATATTCTATTTATCATCCCGTGGTTTCAGATTCACGTTCTGCAAACAGTATCATTTGTGAGACAAGTGTTTATTTAAATTTTCAATATGGCGTTTCTAAAAATGTTAAAATTGAGTTAATAAAATATTCATACATAACAAAGTCTAATATGTACATATATTAATTTTCATGGCAACTGCATTTTTCCCAAGTGTACAGTGCACGTTAATTTAAGCGCGCTACTAGGTTGGCATCTCGGTCCCATCCTTTTACCGTTGAAATAGTTAAATGTAACCACCACTTCTACTCCAACAGTTTCTGTTCTCGCATTTTCCGCCAGTGGAACTCGCTTTTGTTTACTTGCTTCCTTGATAGCTACAATTACGAAACTATTAAATGCAATATCAGTTGCCATTTTCTACTTTTATGAATCCCATTTGTCTTTTATCATTTCTTCAATACTTACTGTACCCAGTCTTTTTTCTTACCGTAACTCCCTATACACTAGTGTTGGTTTCGCCTTGTCTTAGGTGAAATGATTAAAAACAAGGAAAGACAACATTAATGTTCTTTATAATAACATGAGAATACTCGAACCGACCACTTTCTTCCCGTTTTTGAAACGGGTGTGTGAGAAATTATTTTTAAACTTACAATTTAGATTATCTATAGTCTTGTTAATATCCTCATATTTTTTGTTACTATTACAGCGTTTTGGCCCATATGCCCAGTGAAGAGGTTAACGTTTATGTTTGCAATCATACATCCTAACACGGATAAGCGTTTGCTTTCGTAGCAGATGCAATTAACACATGCAATGCCGTTAATAATCTTGACTTTGGGACAACTGACTACTTTCGTTGAAAATGTGCGATATTTGTAAATCAACGTTGTTACCCAACCAGATAAAAGATTAATTTTTGTCAGACAAAACGTAACGTTGCAAATGCTGAGGCAAAAAGATAAAATCTGGTAGAAGAAATTTTTTCCAGGGAAGTTTACTGCCAAACCATTGGAACAATAAAAAAAACAGTATGGCTAAAAATCTCAGCAAATTATTAAGAAATATTAATAGTTTGTTAGAAACAAAGAAAACAGACCTGAACTGTTATGTAATATCAATCTCCCTACATGGCAATTTCATCGCAGATAAACAGGTAAGCTACGTCACAAAATCACTTTAGAAAATACAAATTTGGTTCTACAGAAAAATCCAGAGAATACCATGGAGCGTGGGAGCAACGAGGAAGTTTTAAAGATCATGGAATCAAAAACCCTTGTACTTAGAATCTGTTGCAGCGAAATCTTCGTCACCAAGTTGTTGTAGCCTGTTTAGCCCGGAAGTAAGACACAGACACAAGAAGGTAGGTTCAAACAGTGTATTAGAATAAAAGAACACTTTATACAATAATAAGTGTTAGTAATCAGCAAAATAGAAATGTACGTCCGAACTGTATAGTTACACTGCCTGTCGACTGTCTTACGACTTTCTTCTGACTGTCTCAAAGCTGCATTCTCGGAAGTCACGCAGGTTATTATTTATTGACGAAGGAAGAGTCCATTCCTATAGGTAGGGCACTATAACAGAATCAGAAAGAAACAGTTGAACTTTCTTGAACGCATAATAAGGAAAGAGGGATCGGAAAATTTCACACTCACAGGACATACACAAGATCAGAGAGGCAGAGGGAAACAGAAAGTAATCTACCCAAAGAGCTTCTGCAAATGGATGTCTTAACAGGAAATGGAATGGTTAGTAAGGATACAAACATTACTTAGAACTTGAAAGTTGTGAAGAACCATGGTCGCCTACGTCATATAAGTAAAGGAGAAAAATCTGTAATGGAGATGAAGACGATGAAAGCGTTTGTGGTATAATAAATTATATTTCTGGAAGGATTCTGTAAATCGGCATACTTGCCTTCCATCAAGAAAAGAATTTCTGCGTAAAGCACCAACAGTTTTTATTGCTCAGTTTCATTCTCCCTCGAAAAGGTCATTTTTGAGGGCGTTTCAACCACTTATGATATTGTAACTTTTTCGATTAGTTCAGATTCAATGAAGGAAATAGTTTTGTCTCAGTTGGGAATTAAGGGACTCACTTCCCAGAACTTAATTACTAAGTTCACTAGTAAGAAGCAATAGAGGTTAGCAGGATTCGGAGTCAGTCAGTCAGTTAATTGCGTGATACACGCGTAGACGATTATGTCTCTTTCGAGACATGACTGACTAAGCAGAATTACACGCTTGGGCGATCATGTCTCTTTCGATGCATGACTGATTTTCCTGCAGTAGGTTGGCATTACTTTCTGCAGCCAACTTGTTTCCAATCAAGGCTATAGAACCCAATCTGTCCTGCTATTCAACCCAAAGATGGAGGGAGAAAAGATAGAATAATACCTTTCCCAAGTGAAAGCAACGAATTCAGTTGGAATTGAAACTCGGCTCTCATTCCGATATCTCTCTCTCTCTCTCTCTCTCTCTCTCTCTCTCTCTCCCACACACACACATATATATATATATATATATATATAGCCCGGTTTACACTCCTACCAGGTCTTTTGAAAAGGAATAAAGTGTTTACTCCTCTTCTCTGTTTAAGATTGGGTTTCTAGCTCCTTCGAAAACTTTTATCAATCCCTTCCACTTCTACTTTTCATCTTAATGGCATTTTTGCCTTGCGTGGGGTGAATATATATGTATATGTGTGTGTGTGTGTTTGTGTGTGTGTGTGTGTGTGTGTGTGTGTGTGAGAGAGAGAGAGAGAGAGAGAGGGAGAGGGAGAGGATTATGTGCCTTGATTTATTACATTGTAAATTTTGTAACTACTTCTTAAAATTTTTATATTACATTTTGATAATATTCTTTTTCCAGTTATTTTCCGCCATAACTCCTGGCAGTTTTCCAAAACGACAACCTATTTTTTTTTTTTAATTTGAAGCAAAGAAAAAAAAATTCGCCACGCGTTCTAATTTCCAGCCTGAATTTACCAGAAATAAAGTTCAACATTATTCTGAATTTCTTTATTATTATTATTATTATTATTATTATTATTATTATCTCATCATTCTGTCGAAAAATCCCATTCATCTTCTCGGCTTTAAAATATTTTTCTTCTTTTTACACCCTTTTTACTCTTCATCTCACGAACGCCTACTTTTCTTTTTCCGGCTCCTCGTTTTGTAAACAGTTTTCGAAACCTCTTCGAAACCAACGCCGCGACAATCCTTTCCTTATTCGTCCTTTCCTTTCAGCTTCTCTAAATATTACTCATTATTATTATTATTATTAACCACCATTTCATACTATTTTCTCTTGTTGTGGTGCAGTGGTTATCGGCTCGGAATGAGAAATCAGAGTGCTGAGTTCGAATACCAGTCAAATTCGTTGCATTCACTTAAGCGCAAATACCACTGGGAAAGGTATTCATCCGGCGCTCCAGCTATGAGTTAAATAACAGGACAGATTGGGTTCTCTAGCCTTGGTTGGTAACCAGTCTACAGTAGAAATCAATGGCAACCTACTGTTCGAAAATCTTCGCCCAAGTGTGTATCACGTATGGCACTTAACTGACTGACAAAGAAATGAACATTTTCCGATAATAATTGTAATAAATTATAGATTAAATGTTTATGCAAATATAACAGTTATTAGAAACCAGCGATAATAAGTAATATATCATTTCTTCTATAATAGTTAAACCATTTAGTATATAAGCGGTCCTCCTCATTTATGTGCCTTGTTCCTTCAGAACGTAGGCGATCATTGCCCTCCACATCCCCCTATCGCTTGTAGCTAACTCCTTTTCTCTTGGTATTTCCCCCAAATTCTGCTCTGCCATCCACTTGCTTAAGCCCATCAAGTATGTCACGCTTTGCTTTTCTCTATCACTCTTTCTCTCTATCCGTCCTGTGAGTATCAGAATTTCCAAGCCCTTCTTCCTCATTACGTGTTCCAGAAACCTCAGCTGTCTCTTTCTGGTGTTAAGTATAAGTTTCCTTTTCCTTTCATACCCTCCAAAAATCTTCGTTGAGCACATGTTCGATCCATGGTATCCTCAGCATCCTTCTGTAGTACCACATTTTGGTTGCTTCAAGTCTTTCCTTCCTCTTTCATGAGATTGCCTATCATTTGTTGTCATATTGAAGGAGAGACATCACATAACACACCAGTACTCTTTTCTTTGTTTCCAACGAAATTTTTCTGTCTCTCAGTACTTGTTTCATTTGAGTCCGGGGTCTGCTTTTAACTCAGTAGGCGTTAAAACAAAGTTAAATAATTTCTTCTATAATAGTTGAACTATTTAGTATATAAACGGTCTTCTTCTTTTATGTGTCGCGTCCCTTCAGAACGCAGACGATGATGGCTCTCCACATCATCCTATCCCTTTTAGCACTTAGGATCTTTTCCTCTTGGTATTTCCCCCAAACCATGCTCTGATATGTACTTGCATGTGCATGGCACTTAATTGACTGATCCTTCTTCATATATTTATGTTATTTCCTTTCCTTCTTCAATATTTTTCACATGTTTTCTATTCTTTTTCTTCTTGGTTTTCTAATCTCTCTCTCTCTCTCTCTCTCTCTCTCTCTCTCTCTCTCGTTTGTTGACAGGTATTTTGATAGAGTTAAGGAATATATTTTAATTGTCGATCGTTTTGTTTAAAGCCATGAACTTAACGGGTAAAAACTTACATATCTCCTTTTCTACTTCTTTAGCTTTTCAAAATGTTACAACTGTTTCTGGATTAATCTTGGCGCCAATCTATTTTCGATTTAAATTCCTCATACTTCTTTTTCACTTAGGGCACCTAGTGAGAAATGAAATCAAACCAACATTCATTGCTTTCGAGATGAGCTTACTGATTGCACCTAGGCTTTCCCAAACTTATTCCTTTTCTATTTTGCTTTGCCTTCTTATCATTTTTCACTTACCATCATTCGTTTATTTTACTCTCTTGCAAAAACAAAAGAAAATCATTTTTTATCTTCACTTCTCATCATTTCTCTTTAGCATACTATTTTCTTGCTCAGAGGGAAATGTGATGGTCGTTCTTATGATAGTAAGTGCATTGAGAACCATGCTAAAAGCACTGAAATTGGTAGTAGAAATTAGAGAAAAATATTGATTCTTGGAATTTGAAAGGATACTGAGGAAGGTCCTATAGATTTGAGAAAATTCAGTTTCCACCGGTAATAATCAGACTTGGAAATAATAATAATAATAATAATAATAATAATAATAATAATAATAATGAACAAAATGACTGACGTAACTCTTCCAATATTTTTCAATAGTTAAAAGAAGAACACGATTTAAGAAAAAATAATGAAAATTTAACACTGTGTTAAATGTTAAACAATATTTTGACAGTATGTGTGTCTTCTTCATATTATATTAAAACAAGTTTTTAAGAGTAAAAATATGCAAACAATATTACTTTGTGCAAACGTTGCTTGTCTTGTAATAAAAAGTGGCTATATTGTTGATGGACGCGAATAAAACGCTAGCTTAAAGGCATGAAACTGAACCGTATGATGGTGATTTTATACTTCTTTAAATTTCTAGTTAAGTGATCAGTTATAAAAAGGAATTAATTAAAGAGCGTAGAATAAATCTTATGGAACTATCCTGTCATTCTGTCCCTTCCCTCGGGCCGGAAGGTTAGCAATTTTCTGACATAATGATCTTCTTGCGTTAGAGTCGAATTGTGAACATTCTTTGTATACGTATGTTTGTCGAAATTACAGTCATTTGTAATAAGGTGTACTGCAAGCTCTGTTGATGTTACATTGTTGTGCCTGACATCATACCTACGTCCATTGAATCTTTTATTTCATTTCTCCGTTGTGTAACTCCCATCAATCAAGTCATGTTTGGCACCACATGTATTTACGTGTGCGACTAGACTGTCATCAAGGTCCCACCACTTTAACGTCGAAACAGTTATATGTAGCCATCTCTTCTACACTAACAGTTTCTTTTCTCGCACTTCCCGTTCGTGGAACTGCCTTCCTTTTGCTTGCTTTTCTGATAGCTACAATCTCCAAAATCTTCTATTTCCTTAATTCCCATTCATCTCTTATCCGTTTTTCGACATCTCCTGTACCTTTTTGTTTTCTCTCATTGTAACTTCCTTAGCACCAGTGGTGCTCTTGCCTTGCTTGGGGTGAAATGATTATATAAAGAAAAACATTGGGCGAATGGGGATCAGTACAATTACCACCCTCTGTAGAAATTGTGATGCCTCTTTTTAAATTTATAATAGAATTAAGTTGACTCATGTTGTTGCACAACTCACAGGGTTTCCTACCTCTATGAGTGTTTTCTGGAAGACAACGATCCTAAACTCTAATGTTGCTTTGAGCGTGGACGCCTACAGTTGTAAAATTTGTTTGATGTTTTTATTTCTTTTGAAAGAAACTCCAGGCTGCTTGGAAAAATTCTCTTTAAAATGTGGATATCTTTGCGCGATGTATTCATAGCTGTCGAGTAGTATTTTCGAAATTCCAGCAAATTTGGTCACTATGGATGTCACGTCTCTTTCTTCTGATATTGACCACGATGAACGGATTGATGTATGCAACAAAGCTTTTGAAAAACGCTAAACCGTCAAACTTTTTTTCTGTCGTCATATAAGTTTCGTCTTGGAAAACAATACGATGTAGTTTGTGAAAAAAGTTTCCCCATTAAAGCAAAGGATTCGCAATTGGGACCGTTAACTGTGTGAATGTCTTCATTATAAATTTTGAAGAAAAACTTCTTGAAGCTTTCAAATCACGCACGGGCATAAACCAGAATTTTGACTGCGATGTATTGATGATATTTTCTTTATCTGGGAAGGTACGCAGCAAAGTTTGTTAAAATTTCTACCGTTTTGTGAAAAAAATTGCACCAAAGAATTATTTTCGCTCACAATTAAACTTTACATCTAGTTTCTCTAGTGTTGAATTTTTAGACATTAAAGTAAGGTTATGAAAGAATTGTCTTATGATCGAATGATTTTACAAACCTGCGTCATCAGACACTTGACTACAGCGCCGTTCTGATCATCCATTTTACAGGGTAAAATCAAACCCGAACTGCTAATTTTAAAGCATGAGACAAATTTGCACGGAAGCAAAACATTTTGGAACCTTCATTCGGCATTGTTAAGCGTGGCTATCAAGGATGGTGACAGAAACTGCAAATGAAATAGCTAAAAATGAAGACTACCATAATTTTATACCAGGTCAAAACGCCCCAAAACACAATAAAAATTCTGGTATCACGATTTCTGCAGAAGGTAATATTAGTACTGATTCCTATTTCATATGAAAAAAATCAAACAAATTTTAACAATTGTAGGTGTCCATACACAAAGCAACATTGGATTTTCGGATCGTTGTACTCCCGAAAATACTCATAGAAGAGGAAAACCCTGTGCGTTGTGGAACAACATGAGTCAAGTTAATTCTATCACAAATTCGAAAAGAAACGTCATGATTTCTACAGAAGGTGATAATGGTACTGATTCCCATTTAATATACGCCGCCCAATGTACCAAACATGACTGGTTTGCACAGCGTAAGCAGCAAATAAAAGATTCAAAAGACATGTGATGTCATATACGATAATGTGGTGTTAACGGATCTTGCAGAACATTTCATTACAAATGACTGTAATTTTCACAAACATCTTAAGTTGCTCATTTTGAAAAAAATATTCGTAATTTCCTGACTTGTCGACCCTTAATAACGCATGTGTAAGCAAATTACTAACTTCCCGGCCTGGGGGAAGGGACCGAAGGACAGGAGAGTTCCATAAAATTTATACTAAGCTGTTTGATTAATTCCTCTTAGTAACTGATCAACTGACGGGAAATTTCAAGAAGCACATGATCATCATCATATTAAGCACGGTTCGGTTTCATGCCTTCACGCTAGCGTTTTATTCGTGTCCATTAACAATACAGCCGCTTTTTATTACATTCCAAGCAACGTTTGCACAAAGACATTTTTTTTAATATTTCTGGACTTAAAACAACTTTTTAAATGTAACTTGGAAAAGACAGACATTCCGTTGAAATACTGTTTAAAATTGTCAAACACTGTGTTTTTTCTTTTCTTTATCTTTTCTTAAATCAAGCTCTTCTCATAACAGTTAATATTAATAATAATAATTCGTATTGAAATTGTTTTTTGTTTAACTCACTGTATATTTTCTCTTTCTTTCCATTCTTTGTCTACTGCTTTTTGCTTATACTCTGTTGCTAATATATTTTGATGACTTTCACCATTCTTCGCATTTTTTTCAAAGTGATGACATCACAAATTCTTGTATAATTTGCCTTTTCTCCATTTTCGTGACTCATAGAATAATGTTGAAATGTAAGAAATAAGGTTTGGTGATTTTTTCATAACAGAAATAAATGTCTCATTTTAAAAGACTACATTTATTTGGCGAGGAATTTCATACATGTTTGTTTTATCAGGACGTTTTTTTTTCTTTTCTTCTTAACAGAATGCTTTACATAAAACATTTGTCATAATAAGTTGTAGATACGGATAAATGCCATATACATTTTTTAAAATTAAGTATCATCATCATCATCATCATCATCATTATTATTATTATTATTAAGTGAAAGAGTAACACGTCAAAAAAGTGAGCCTGTGGTACAACTATACTGATCCCAGTCACATAGCCATCCTAAGGCTCAGTTTAAAAAGGGATGTGGCGAGACAGGTTTTCATAAAAGTAGCGCATAACCTTTTCCGTGTGGGGTCCCAGTTAAAAATACCTTCAGGTCGGGTAAGTCAGTCCGCTGAGATTGTTACCGATCGGGAGTGATCTCAGGTATGAAGATGTGACTGTCAAGTTGCCTTGGCTCCCTCATCCTTCAGATCTAATGAATAACCCTCTCATCATCCATCCCATCCATCCATTACTCCTACCCATGAACAGAGATACGCAGTGCGTCAGCCACCAGGAAACATGCCTAACTGGTTAAAGTCACTCATCTGACGAGTAAATCTATAGTATAGAACGGGATATCTTTTTAATCATTTCACCCCATGCGAGGCGGGACCGCCACCAGTGCACAGAGGAGTTACAGTGAGAGAAAAGACCTGGTACAGGGAGTATTGATTTTGTCGAGAACCTCGAGATGAATAACAGGAGCACCCGACAAAATATGGCAACAGTATTCAATGCACGGGCGAATGGTACATTTATAAATGTGCAAAATGGATTCCGACGAGAAATACTTTCTGGCTCAATACAGTGACTCAAACTTTATAACATTAGATGCAGCTTTAGATTCGATGTAGTAGTTCCACTACGGGTCGGTTGAAAAGTGAGGCCATATTTACTGTAGCCCATCTTTATTCAACACGACGAAACCACATACATGTTAACACTTCCAATTAGTTAGCGTCAGACGTCATGAGAATAATACAAGGAATTCATTATTATTATTATTATTATTATTATTATTATTATTATTATTTCCTTGAGTTTCTGATGTAAGCACATTTTCTTCCCGGTCACCTTAGGTCAATAATGGCTTCAAGGCTTCTTCCACTGATCATTTTATAAAAAACATAAAATAAAATTAAAAAAAGCCCTAAGTTCACACACATTTTACAATGATAAAATTATTCGTAATGTGTGATTTGTACTTGTGAGTAGGATTTTTGTATTTCTTTAAGACATGAGATACCAGGAATACCTTTAATTCGTCTATTGAAGCCTTTTTCAAGCATTATTATTATTATTATTATTATTATTATTATTATTATTATTATCTATAAATATTTACTACACAGCTGATCTCAGAAATTACCTACAATATGTTGTTAAATGGAGCAAGGAGTAGCTTGTTAATTCCAACGCCTCAAAAACGAAATTGGTCATGATATGGCATCCTTTTCGCACCCCCATAACGTAGATTTCTTGTGCCATTTCTATAAATATTTTCATGGTAATGGTTCTGATGCACTTTCCTCTATGGTACCTAGACTTTATAAATGTAAGCGCAGTACTTCATTAGAGGCAAGGTCTTATCAATTTACAGTCGAAATGGCTAGAGGTAGCCGTAAGGTTTATGCTAATAGTTTCTTTTCTCGAACTTCTCGCTTATGGAACACTCTTGCGGCGCCATACTTTCCGGACAGCTTTTATCTTCAAAAATTTAAATCCAATGTCAATTGCTATCTTCAGTCTTCTTAATTTTTATTCTCTTTCATTGTCTATTCTTCTCAGTGTTTTATTTTTTTTTTTTTCTCTCATATTCTCTAGCACCCAGTAACCCTCTTGCATGCTAATGGCTTTATTGCCTTGCTTGGAGTGAAATGATAAAAAAGGCTTACACTCACTCAGTCAAGTGCCATACGTGATACACGCTTGGGCGATCATGTCTCTTTCGAGACATGGCTGACTGGGCAGAAGATTTTCCTGCTGTAGGTTATTGTTACTTTCTGTGATAGACTCGTTGCCAAACAAGGCTATACAACCCAGGACAGCCTGGGTTCTATAGCCTATAACTGCAGGGAGAAAAGACGGGTTAATACATTTCCCAAGGGTATTTGTGCGTACGTTAATACAACGAATACAACTGGCATTCGAACTCGTCTCTCCGATTTCTCGTTCCGAGTTGATATCCACTGCACCACAACGCGCATTTAGTGTGACACTAGATCATATAAGTAGGAGGCAAGATGGAACAATATTGTAGAAAATTGACAGTGACCGTCGCAATCACGTTGAAACAATGGTTCCGTACGATCAGCTCTGAGCCTGGTCGGTACCTAGATAGGTGACCTCTTGAGAATACCAGATGCTGCAAGCTTAAATGTGTGAAGGGTGGCGTAATGGATAATGGCTCGGAATTGTTGATCGAAGAGCCGACTTCCAGTTTTAATTAGTATATGAATCCTCCTCTTCTCTTCCCCACCAGCTATGGGCTAAGTTTCTTATAATCATTTCTCTCTAAGCAAGGCAGTACCACCACTAGTACCCTGGAGATTACAGTGAGAAAAAAAATAAGGCACAGGGAATGTTAAAGAAAGAGTAAAAATGGATGGAATAGAAGATGGCAAGTGACGTTGCATTTAAACTTTTGGAGATTGTCGCTAACAGGGAAACAAGTAAATGGAAGGAAGGTTCACAGGCGGGCACTAAGAGAAAAGGAATTGTTGGAGTAGAAGTTGTGGTTACATTTGACAATTTCAACGATAATGGGGTGGGACCTAGATGCCAATCTCGTAGCAAGCGTAAGTTCATGTAGACGGAGTAACAGGGAAAACATCGTTAGAGCGGTTGCCATGAGAATATTTATAGCAAAGACAGAGGGAAGTCACATCAATTTGGCGAGAAAGTGACTGAAGTTGAGATGCCAATTTAGAACTGATTATATTGTAGAATTTCCTTTGGATTTTATCGAGAACCTCGAGGTGAATTACAAATAAAGGAAACAGTATTTAATGTACGAACAAATGATAGATTTATAAATGTGCAAAATAGAAAGACTTGTACCAAAAATCATTATTATCTCAAAAAAATTAATTACAAACTAAAAATATTTTTTGAGTTTTAATATCTGGCAAAGTGTTGATAAGCTGTAGAAAACGAATGAATCGATCAAGATAAATTTTTTTTTTTGCATTCTCTAATCACAAAGTCGCTACACTAACATCATTTGAATATTGGAAATATTCAATCATGTTAGTGTAACGACTTTGTAGTGTAGCGAAGGTTAATCCCCTTAAATTTCCAATACATAAGTCAATCTTCAAAACCTCGTTGCAAAACTAAAAGAGAGGAGTGAATGGATGATTGGCTAAGTATTCGAATATTATCCATTCAAAATCACGGAACACCGCATCGTACAAGACAAAATTGGTAATATTTACTTTATCATTTCTTTTCTTTGATTTTATAGCTGAACTATCAGCTCACTCTTTCAGATCAGTCTTGTAGATGGAAAATCTTCAGTGGCAAATGTTATTAACATCAACACAGATGGTAATGTAACTGATCTTCTGTTGTTTCAGCTGGTTTCATTAACTGATTTCTGTTTGGCTATGCATAGCCTTCAACTATTACATCGTATTTTAGCTTAATAAAAATTAAGCGATAGATAGATAGATAGATAGATAGATAGATAGATAGATAGATAGATAGATAGATAGATAGATTGGTGTCGTGATTATTTATAATTCCACTAACTCAAAAGTAGATAGAATCCGTAAATACATACAAAGAATGTCTGCGAGTGTTCTTAGCTAGGTTTTGTGTCGAGGTATCCCCGATAAATATCGAAAATCGATAATCGAAAAAATCGGGTTATAGAAGGAGTGGTCCGATTTTAATCAAATTTGATGCACTCATAGACAAAGACATAAGAAACGATATTCAGAAGTTTCATAGTTGCAGTTCTTACAATAGTGCAGAAAATCGATAATATATATATATATATATATATATATATATATATATATATATATATATATAAGGCAAGATGTTTCTGTGTGTGTCTGTTTATCTATTTGTATGTCCTTTATACAAATCCACATTTTTTATCCGATTCTCACCAAACTTCACACAAATATTCTTTAGGCTGAGTCTGAGCTCCAGGACCATGGATTAGTTTTAAAACTTTCATTACACCCGAGCAACACCGGGCTATACTGCTAGTTAACAATAATTCCTCCACTGAAGACATTTTTCTATCAGCATAGTCATTACTACAATACAGCCCTAAAAATAGTGACTATAATTTCAGGAATATTAAATTTCAGGAATATTAAATATCACAAACAAATTAATCATTATACCAAACATAACTAAAATAGAAAAATAATTTGGTGCATACCAGCATTTAACCAAGTGATTAGTACCAAGTTAGGTAATAAATTCCTCAATCTAGTTCAAAAACACTTCCTAACTAATAATCCACTTCGCAAAAGTTTTAATAAAAATACACTGAAACTCAGTTATAGTTGCACTGATAATCTCGATATGATACTAAAAGCACAATAATAAAATTCTAAAACAACATTTTAATATTAATTATAACCAACATACCATAAATAATAATAACAACAATACAAGTTCCTGCAGTTGTCCTAACCCTTACCTATGTCCTATGCAAAATAAATGCCTAACATTCCGTTTGCTACTATCTTTAATAATGAAAATCCTAATATTACCAAATATTATATCGGATGTACTAAGAATAATTTTAAGTTTCGATTTTACCAGCATAACTTAAAGAAAAAATAATTGTTCTTCTCTCTCTCTCTAAATACTACTGGCAATTTAAAGATTCAAGTAAATGGAAAATATTAACTAACGCTAGAATATGTAAATCTTTACAGGAAATATGTTTCATTTGCTTACAAGAAAAAATCCATCTAATAAAATTCCCAAAAACTAACTTGAAATTGATCCACCGTAATGAAATCACTAATTTTTGCAACCATGGAATCTTTCATACCCTTAAATATATCTGAATATTTACTCAAATTCATTTTAATAATTTCAGCATTTACTCGTTTTATAACTTTAAAAAAATTTAGCTTATTGAACTGGCAATTTTTTAATTACAATTATTATTTTATTTGTACTTATGACCAAATCCACTTAAGAATATATTTTAATATCTGATTTTATTTTTATCATTATTCTTATCTTTCTGTTGGTTTTAATTTTTTCTTATATTTATTTTGTTTTATTTTGTTCATTTTATCTTTTCCAACGTTTGAATTTTTCTTTGCTATTCTTTCCCTTTTCTTCTCTCTCTCTCTCTCTCTCTCTCTCTCTCTCTCTCTCTCTCTCTCTCTCTCTTTTATCTACTTTACCTTTTTCTTCTTTTGGTTTAAAATTTTTGACATATCTGGCCTTCCGTGACAAAACACTACTACAAAATAATCATACTGTTCTTTGGAGTATTATAACCACTTAAGAAATCTCATTGGCTGACCTTGTTTTTATTTATTTATTTAATTTTATTTTTTATATATTTTTGAGAATGACCTTATCTATATATTACAAAATAAATCCAACACATTTTACTGCCAGATAATGGTGTTTTAACTTTTAGCTACTGAGCTGCAGTATTTTATTATAATAATAACAATAATAATTATCAGAAGTGGAAAGTGTGTCGGTTCATCGGCATATATATATATATATATATATATATATATATATATATATATATATATATATATAATGGATAGGAATATGATAAGAAAGAAAAAGGAAACGTTTATAAATCTAACATGTTTCACTTTTATTTAAGCTTAATCAGTAATTTGTTAAAAATGAATGATAGAAGAGAAAATCCACTTCTTATTAGGTTTTCATTGGTTAGATTGACTTCAGATGTCTGTGGTGTTCATGTGTGTGTGCGTGTTTTGTGTGTGTTTATATATAGTATATAGTATATATATATAGTATTTACATTATTCAGACTATTGCCCTCATTTTTGTGGATATAGATATTTGACCCAAAGTATTGTGAGTTCAATACCAGGCTACTTGCAGGGTTAGAGGGAGATAACGCATGTCTTCATATCGAGCATTACTAGGCAAGGAATGATAATTATCTACCCCAGTGATTGTAATAAAGGATTCGGCTCGAAATTCCTAGCACCTGAAGAATGCCGGAGCGTACAACGACCGAAACGTCGTACAAGTGGCAACGAAGATGAGAACAGTAGACCGAATAATGTAAATACTACCTCGTCTCAGAAACACACACACACACACACACACACACACACACACACACACACACATATATATATATATATATATATATATATATATATATATATATATATATATATATATCAACTACGAACACGGCAACAATATGCTTACAGCGTTCGGAATATAATACAAACATATGAATCTGCGCCCACACATAAACATTACACATATTCAGTTACACATAAAATAAAAATGCATCCCCCATAATGTTTTGTTTTTTCCGAGTGCTTTCGGCTATATTTTGTATAGCTAAAATGCTTTTACCTCCATTTTAATTACCTTATATATATATATATATATATATATATATACAAATGAATAAGAACGAAGAAAATATTTGCAACGTTCAAAACATTAATTTAAAACAGTGCTCAATATAAAAATAGAGCAATGACTATTTATTATTAATTATTACGTTAGAACATGCGCAAACACGTTTGCGCATGTTCTAACGTAATAATTAATATATATATATATATATATATATATATATATATGGTAACAAGTGTTATAAATCTGTTATTAAAATAAAAGAAAGTGTTAACGATTTTTATTAACGTTCTCCCCCTTCTAAGCATCATCGTAGCTATATGAATATTGTCTCAACTGTCAACACTTTATTCGTTTAAAATATATTTAGACTTGTTAACAAAATGCATAAATAAATTTAAAAGTTCTCAACATATTTTTAGCAAAACAAATATAATCTTTTTCTAAAAATGGCATGAATCTTTCATTTTATTCGGATATTGATTCACACGACATTTATCATGTTGGGAAATACATCAGAATTGATTAAATATTACTACAAAATAATTAACTAAGAAGTTCCGTTGGTTTTAATACAGCGTAGAATTTTGCTTGAGGTGGATACATTACATTTCAAATTTAAAAACATCTGCATCGTATAAATGACGTCACATATACAACAGTTTTACAGCATTCGACAACACCGGAAATAACTCTAGGAATATTTTATACACTTTATGGTTATTTTATTCACGTTTTGAATATTTTATACGTATTTTAAAACGTTATCGTTTGTGGTGAAAGAGTTTTTATTTAATGTGTTTTTTTTTTATCTATATATTTAAAAGGCAATCTGTGAGTCTGTGTGTGGCTGTTCCCTCTGCACGCCTACATTTTTTAAGCTACGCCATTCAAACTTTCTAGGGACACATATCTACAGGGAAGCCAGGTCGAGACATATCTTTTGAGTTTTAAGTTCAGCAATTTTTCCTTTCGCACTTTTTGGCCAATGGTGCCAATTGTTTACATTTTCTCTGTAAAACATCTAAGATCTAAGATGGTTGCTAGATTACGTCACAGAATTCAAATCACACGTGTCAAACGCGACTAAAAAAAAAAAGAGCTTTTACATTTAATTTTTATAATTCATTTGGTCAACCAAAAAAATTGAATATTTTTCCCCGTAATTTTGAAACAAAATAATTTTTTTTTTAATTATTTTTTTTTGTTGTTTTTTTTTTTGTTTTTTTGAAGCGGCGACTACAAGCGCTCGGAAATCGCAACACGCTGCATTAATCATCTAATTACAAAATGGTCTGAGGTGCACGGACAACGCCGGGTTATAGTAATAGTTACAAGTATCTTAAATCATTTTTTACTCTGTGTAACATTTAGTTCCTAATTATGAATCAAACGACCGAAAGTATTCGAACGAAAAAAAAAATGGTCAGTTTATCTGTCATTTTGATTCCGATGTATAACAACATTGGAAAAATGTAATGAATATTGTCGGTTGAATTTATACCAACATGCTTTTGTATATATATACATACTTGCTTTCCTGAAGTCTACTACCTTCAGGAATTTAAATGCAATGTCAATTCCCATCTTTTATCTACTTAACTCCAGTCCTTTCTACTTCACCCCGTGTATCTTGTTCGTTTACTTTCTCTCTAACTTCCCAACTGCCTTCACTCATGTGTTCACATCCTTCTCTTGCACTTTCATTGACACCCCCTGTAACTGGTTCGTCTTTCTCTTCCTTCTCCTCCTGCCTAAAACTTTAACTCTCTTATATAGCCCCCTGCACATCAATGGCGGTACTGCCTTGCTTGGGGAGAAAAGAATATATATATATATATATATATATATATATATATTTAATAGTTTAGAACATATACAAATTATCATCCACTACAAAGTGTACATTTTGTTTCGATCATCAGATGAGACATTGTCCTTTCAATGTCGAAACAAAATGTACACATTGTAGTAGATGATAATTTGTACATGTTCTAAACTATAATTTATAATAAATATACACAGCTCAATTTTATATCGAGCACTGTTTTAAATTAATGTTTTGAATGTTGTCAATTTTTATCGTTCCTTATTCACTTGGATATATATATATATATATGTGTGTGTGTGTGTGTGTGTGTGTGTGTGTGTGTGTGTGTGTGTGTGTGTGTAATTATAAATATCAATATATATATATATATACAATTTGTTATATATATTATATTATTTATATAGTATATACGCACGGTACTTATTTGAAATCGCTCAATATCAGTGATAGAGCTGACATATTCATAATAGATAGGTGTGAGTTTTAAATCATGGGTTTCACGCTCTTGCGATCGTCAAACAAACTGATTAATTTTAAAACAATGGCTATATGTAGGGCTGCGGATATTGGCATATTTTTGTGGAAATGGGTCGAAAATTTGTCGTCATAACAGACGCAGACATATATACACATTTGTACACTCATTGACGTGATGCGTGTCAGCCCACCGGGGCTCACACAAACATATATGCGAACCTTACGGGGCTTGGCATATATATGTATATGTGTGCCGTTGCGCACATACATAAACATTCGGTTGGTGTATTCGAATAGTGTAGCGATGTCAACGCGCGGACAGTTGTCGATTTCTCGTACGCACATATGTACGTATGATGGGGTCTGTGTGAAACTATGATAGGCAAAAATTGCTATTATTTTATTTAAATTGCATTTATTGCATTTATTGTTATTTTCATTACACCACCATTACTAATCACTACTACCGCTTTACAATAACTATTTGCTGCCACAACTGTTATTATCGTCAAATATTACTATCACCGTATTACTCCGCAATCATTATTAACATAAATTACTCCTCTCTGCCGTAGTAAAATTAATACCACCACATAAAACTAACAAGCATTACAAATTACAATTTCTACCACTGAATTATGCGCAACCACAAAAAACAAGCTAATAACCGACTTAAAAAAAAAAATAAATAATACAGCATTAAATAAAATAATAGTTATTTGTATTGAAAGTGTTCAATACAATTATATTGTAGAACTTGTGAATATTCTTCAATTGTAAACGAGTTATTACGCGACTTAGGTTTCTACGATGAGTGGTATCTTCAGACCTGTAGTGTCTTTAGGTGATTTACCTTTTTTTTAAAGAACGCTTACGAACGGTGAGTTTTTTTTTTTTTTTGAACGCTCACGGAACGGGTAATTTTTGAACGCGCAATTTTAAAATTACAAGAAATTATATTTTCATACATGAATGAAAACGCTTTCATACATGGATGAAAACGCTTTCATACATGGATGAAAACGCTTTCATACATGGATGAAAACGTTATTGAAAACATCCTAGGTCGCGTAATAACTCGTTTACAACTGAATAATAAATATATATATATATATATATATATATATATATATATATATTACAAGATAAAGAGACATAGACAGAGACAGAGATAAAAGTTAAAATTACTCTTCTTCGGATTTAAAATTTAAAATTAATCTTCTACCGAGTCAAATTAATCTTCCACCCAGTCGCATGGTTAAATTAACTTTATTTATAACTTTGTTGATTTTGAATTTATATTACATAGTATTAACAACGTATTATATTATTGTGATTATAATCACAAAAAAAGAGAGGGTGCTGTCGATCTTGAAGGGGTCATTATGCTACGCTTGGCCCCCTATAGTTGAGCTATTGTGGTCATCTGTAAAGGCGCATATAAAAAGGCACAACATTCGAACAGATTGTGCAGCAACCAGTTCAGGGGGTGTCGAAAGTACAGCACAGACCAAGGTAATTCGAAAGTTCAATTGATGATGTGATTCCGATGGCTACCATGCTCGAGTGCCTAGCGTGGTACAACCATGGGGTTCGGTTCTACTAGGGGTGCCTCGCAGGTGGGATCTCCTAGTTAATGTGTAACTATCCGATGATTAGTAAATTTCTTATTGTTTTTATAATGAATTCAGAATGATTGTATTTTTTTATCAATTGGACTGGGTGGAAGATTAATTTGAGTGGTCGGTAGATTAATTTGAAAAAGCCACTTCCGTACAATTTTGTCAGCTAAAGCCCCTTCACCATAGGCTTGCTGCACATATCTTTTTGTTGCTTACGATTTCTGCCTTTACGGTAATAAAAAAAGCATCAAGCGTCTAAAATGCACCTTATAATCTTCCATTTTGTAGGGATGCAAAATTGACATAAATTAAATAATTTTAAACATTCTTTCTCAAGAGATTCTTTGAAGTGTACTTTAAGTATATTACATCTGTCAATAAATTTAACGTGTTCTAACTTGTTGGAATATGAACGGCTAAAAATCGACATGAACTTTCCTGACAACCCAATAGTTTCTCTTCGTGAATTTTGTACAAATCTAAGGAATTCCAATATTTGGAGAAAAAGTGTGTTATATCTATCATTATACACAGTATGTTGCATAGCTAGTTTTATGTTAATTTAATAACAATTATTAAGAAATAAACCAAAACACCAATTTCTGCTTAAGGAAGTTTATAATTAAAGATATAATTTCTTTAAGAACCTACAAACATGTCGACTTACAAACACGCGTGTTGGACCTGTACTTTCATAATTGAGATTATCTCAGCAAATAAAACTTAAGATAAAAATGAAGTACTGTTGCCAGGCCGACTCAGAACAGAAGGATATTTAGTGAAATAGACCACACATGAACAGGCAACTCTAAATAGCTTTAGCAAGACGAGCATTTCAGACACGGTTGACAAAATATTTCTTTTTGTTTGCGTTTGTTTTACAGCCGGGAATACATAACACATCACTCAATAAATCCCGGGGTTTTTTTTGTTTTTGTTTTTTTGCGATTTCTTCCACTAAACGCACCAATGATGCTATATAATATTTGCTATTGATAGTTCTTTTTCAAGCAAATCGATGAACAAAGCACTTTATGCATCCAAAATACGGGTCCCAAAACTTTGTCTACTGATGTTTGCGTCTTTGGTCGCGCTGGACTGCTTTCACTTGCTGCTGTCCACTCAGCTGACTCCCGATTTGACTAAAGAGTGAAGTAGTGGATCCATGTTTTATCCATTGTCACACAATTACGCAAAAATTCCTTCTTGTTGCGTTGAAAGCTGCAAACAACTCTCTGAATCGTAGATGCGTTTTTGTTTTTGATCAACTATGAGCAAGCGCGGCACCCACTTTGAACACAGCTTTCTCATTAACAAAACGCAGTTTCTGATATCACTTCCTCATTGAAGCCAAATCTCTTTCTCTGGAGTATTCTTTTGAGGTTTGCAAACAGCCAGTAATTGCTGAGGGCCAGATGTAGAGAATAGGGTGGATGTGGAAGCAGTTTGAAGTGCAATTCATGTAGTTTTGCCATCGTTGCGATTGACTTGTGACACTGTACATTGTTTTGGTGAAAGATCACTTTTTCTTCTTCATTTATAGTCATTTTTTTTGGCGATTTCTTCCTTCAAACACACCAATAATGCTATATAATATTTGCTATTGATGGTTCTTCCTTTCTCAAGGTAATTACTGAAAAGAATACCTTGCGCATTCCAAAATGTGGATGATAAAACCTTGTCTGCTGATGTTTGCATCTTTGGTCGCTTTGGACGACTTTCACCTGCTGCTGTCCACTCAGCTGGCTGCTGATTTGACTCCAGAGTGAAGTAGTGGATCCATGTTTCATCCATTGTCACATATTTATGCCAAAACACCTTCTTGTGTTAAAACAGTTGCAAACAATGCTCTGAATCGCCGATGCATTATTGTTTTTGTTTGACTGTGAGCAAGTGCAGCACCCACTCTGAACATAGCTTTCTCATTGGCAAATGTTCATGCAAAATGGTAAATACACTGCCTTCTGATATGTTCAACTCCTGCTATCTCACGTAACTTCAATTTACGTTCTGCCAAAACTAGTTGGGGGGGGGGGTCTGTGACAACTGCCAATTTTGGGCAACCTGTGCATTAAGCATCATTTTTGTCTGTATGACTGCTTTTAAAGTCAGCATACCACCTCTTAACTGTTTTTTTCAACAGAGCAGAGTCCTAATAACACTTATCAAGCCATTGCTTTGCTTGAACAGTATTTTTCATCTATTAGCATACATCTAGACATTTTGAATAATATGCACCACCTTCTTTCAGCAGTTCCATTTTGATGAAGCGAATATGATGCTGATTTTTTATGCCGTGTTTGGTTAAGAGACATGAATTCCGACCCGTTGTCACTTCTCTACATTTAACTTCTAAAATGTACACAGCCAGCTAAGAATTGTTGAATGCTTACTGATGTGTTATTTTTATGTTTGAAAAAAAAACATTTTGAATCTGGAGTGATCATCGGTAAAAGTCAGAACATATTTGTATCCACCCCTGCTAGTCGGTTTAACTTTGGCAGCTAAATCACAATGAACAAATTCAAAGGTTAATTTTGCTTTTTTATCAGTTTCTTGTTATCTGAATTCAGACATTTTACTTAGAGTACATATTTCACATGGAGACAAGGATATTTTATCTGTGATGTTCATCTCTCTCGCAGCACTTGGTAGTTTTCAAATGTCCAGGACATTACATTAACCTAATATTTTATATCATGTTTTGAGATTATGTTTGGCTTGTTTCGTGTGTCCTTTTACACATTTATCAAAATTATATAATCTACCATGCTTCTTTATATAAACTTTGCTCAATTTTCCATGGTTAATGAAGCAGAGTTCTGTGGAAATTTTATAAGAACGCCCCTTTTTGAGGCAGCTTGTATGGAAAATATATTCTGGTTAACACTTAAAACATAACATTAAATACATAATGTGTTCAATGCCTTTTACATCATATAACATTAATTTGACAATTCCTTTTTTCAGTACAACATTTTTTTTTTTATCCATTCGCTAATTTAATATAATGTTCATTTGGATAAAAATTCTCTTCAAATTTTATAAATTTGCATTTATCATTCATATTGTCTCTTTTTCTTCTACAAAATTTTGTTTCATATTTTTCATTCACAAAATTCACACTATCTTCTGTTTTGTATGCAATCTTTCGCTTTGTCATTTTTGTTGTATTTGAAGCATGTACTGACTGGTTTGTTTTGCGTTTTTCTTCATGTATATTTTCATCACCGATTCTTTTCGATATGTCATCACTTTCGTTGATAAGTTTTACTTCCCACTGTTCACAATACTTTTCTCTTCTGTCAAATAATATATTTTGTGTTCTGGGTTCATAACCTGTTTGGCTCATAGCTTGTTCGGTTGCATTGGTAAGCCGACATATAACAACAATTAGAAGGAGGAGAGATAAAGAAAGCAGCACGAGAGAGTAAGAGGGTGTGAATGTGGGTCAACAGTTTTGTCTAATCAGTGGCCTAAAATGTTCTTGTTACATTGTGGTTGTTGTGGTCTTTCTGTTCTGTTTCCTTGTATCTTTAATTCAACTTTCTTTCTCTAACAATGAGATTGGCTTGCTACTTTTTCTCTGTGTAAGTCGCTTCCTTTTTCTATTGGTCAGAATACATTTCACACAGGCTACGTAAATATTTCCTTCGTTTTTTCTTCAGCTCAGAACCGATCCTTTTTATTGGTTAAAAAGTAGATTTCACACAGGTTTGCAAATTGGAGTAGATAGACTAAACTATCGCCCGGATCACACTCCACCCACGTCTATTGAACAGGTGAAGAGGCTCATCCCTTGTTCCCTGTTTAGGATGTCGTTTCCAGTTTTCTCTTTTCCAATCTCTTCACTCTTACGTAGCCCCTTGCACATCAGTGGCGTTACCGCCTTGCTCGGGGTGATATGATAAAAAATAGGAAAGGAGAATGAAACCAGAAGTCTATAACATAATGAATTTATTTAACAACTGAATATACAGCAGAAAAGAAATATGAAATTATCCTCTTTTTTTTTATTTTTTATTTTTTATTTTTATGAGGTTTCCTTAGAAAGGGAGATAACTGTATCCTTAGTTGTTTACTCTGACATAGTTTCATTTTTTTTTTCCTCTAAGTAATTTTTTCAAAATAATAATTATCGATTATACACATTTCTTCACATTTCAAAATATGTATCAGTGGCAAACCAGCATGCATCTATTTATCATCAAAGTCATGTGACACAATTTTCCATCCATCCACCCACGTCTATTGAACGGGTGTAGAGGCTCATCCCTTGTTCTCTGTTTAGGATGTGGTTTCCGGTTTTCTCTTTCCAATCTTTTACTCTTTTTTTACTCAATTGGAGTAGATAGACTAAACTATCGCCCTGTTCACACTCCACCCATGTCTATTGTACAGGTGTAGAGGCTCATCCCTTGTTCCCTGTTTAGGATGTGGTTTCCGGTTTTCTCTTTTCCAGTCTTACTCTTACGTAGCCCCCTGCGCATCAATGGCGTTACCACCTTGCTTGCGGTGATATGATTAAAAAAAAATGTTCATGCAAAATGGTAAATACACTGCCATCTGATATGTTCATCTTCTCTGCTATCTCACGCAACTTCAATTTACGATCGGCCAAAAAGAGTTTGTGGATTTTTTGTTGTTTTTTTTTTGTTTTGTTTTTTGTTGTTTTTTTTGTTTTTTTTTTAGCGTTCAATATCATTTGTGTCTGTACGACCTCGTTTAAAGTCGGCATACCACCTATTAACCGTCGTTTTCGATGAAGCAGAGTTCGAATAACACTTATCAAGCAATTGCTTTGCTTGAACAGTATTTTTCCCATCAGAAAGCAATACTTTATCAACACAGGAAATTCAGATTTTTCAATTGTTTTGGAAATTTGCAACAGTAGCTTCACTTAAATAACTGTAATTTGTAAACTAATAATCCGACTAGGCCCAAAGTCTTTCACATACCATTTGAAGATTAGTGCTCCATATAAATCATATAGATTTTTTTAATTAGTGGCGCCATCTATATGTCAGGCCCGCGACTTATTGAGTGATGTGTTGGAAATGTCTTTAAGAAACAAACTCATATTTTTGTGGAGGAGATATTTTAGCGGCAACTCAAATATTACTCTTGACTAAGATTAGTAACGACATTGGTAATCAGGTCTGTATTTTACTAGAGTGACCCAACTCTCGATTCTCATTTCATTTTCTCTATTATTTTTCCTTGCCTTTCATCTTTTTTCAATTGACGTTTGTTTTTTTTGCACTTTTCTTTTTTAACTTTTTTTTCTTATCCGCTTCTTAACTTTCTGATTCTCTTTCTTTTTTCTTTTACTCTTATTTTCATTTTTTTTTTGTTGTTTGTTTCGTTTACTTCAGTCAATCTTTATCATCATCTATTATAATAGAGTATGCGGTAAGAATTTATCACATAGCACTGGCAACTTGGTTTCCGAGGAAAAATGTCTTTGTCATCGCCTTACCTAGTTTTTTTCTGGAATGTTTCGAAATATTAATGAATCGAATAAAAACTCATATGGAGGAGTAAAAAGTATTTTTTGCTTCTGCGCACGTAATAGTGACTACGAAAAATTAGAACCACGTTGGTCTAAATTTTGTCAGATATTCTTTACAGATGGAAGAATTACAAGGCTCAGTGTTAAAAATACAACAGCAGCAACAGCAACATCAGCAATTGTTGGAGGTCCTGAAACAACAACAAAATTTAATTGAAATAATGCGTAAGAAAACGAAAAATTTGCTAAGTTCTTTCACTCCCAAAGCGGTGACAAAGCCATAATTACATTTTCTGCTTATTTTAGAAGATACGGTCAAATTTGCAGAGAAAAATACAGCGACTGGAAAGACGAGAACAAAATTTGAGTTTCGTTGAGAAAATTAGCACCGGGATAATATAAAAAATACTGTAATTTTCTACTACCGAAAAAAAAACAGAATAAATTTGCTTTGGAGAAACAGTTTCTGACTAAAATTATTAGCAAGAAAAGCTCGTTATTCAATACTTGTTCGAAGTGTATGAATACGAAGAAAAAAAGTCGAATATTTTGTTACTTATGCTGGAATTGTTAACAAGAAGTGTGAAAAATCAAATTAGACGAACTGGCTCGGGAGATGTTTAAACGGTAATTTTCTTTAAATGGCGATAAAAGACGCAGAAATATCTCTTAGAATTCTAACAAAACTTGCACAGATTAAAAACTAACACTACAAGTAATATTGGATGAATGTCAGAGAATGCTAAATACGAAAGAACCCGATACGGAAAACATTGAAGAAAAGAATGCGTATACATACAAGCTAAAGAATAATATGGAAAAAGAAAACTTAATACATGTTTCAGATGTAATGGGTCACATCTTGTAGACGACTGTTCCTATAGTTCAAAGTGCTTCAAGTGTAGAAAAATAAAATGTAAAAAATCACACCGTAGGAGTTAGTCGAAGAGAATTTCTAATGGCGTCAGGGCGAATAGTCTAACTGAAACATAATATTATAACTGCTACGAGCGACTTATAACATTACTCAAACACGGGTTCCCATTAAAATATAACATTAAGATAATTAAAAAAATGTTTCGAAAAGTATGAATTCACAACAGTCATAATTGTCTGTGACACTATCTTCCCATTATGAAATGTATCTGATTTGTGACTATTTTCCCGATTCTGTTCATTTTCTTTGAATTCTATATTATACATCATTGAAAGAAAAGCTTCACCTGATCATTCGCCATCCACAAATTTTCTGTCAAGACAAAAGCAAATAACGTTTTCTAAATCTCAGCGTTATAACCATAAAACAATTTGGCAAACATGGACGTTCGTGCCTGCAAAAAAACGGAGTATCGAAAGAGAGGTTTTTCCTTTGATACCACTATTATTTTAACAACCTTCACGCCTCGGTAATGTTTATTGTTTGAAAAAAGTGATGATTAGAATTTTAATAAAACCTAAATATATTAAAATACATTTGTATATTGTCTTTAGAATTTACAGTAAAGAACATTATTATTTATTTAATAATAATTTATTTGCAATCATATGTTAAGGTTTTAATTGCAATTCTAGTTATCGCTTTTTAAAACATTAAACATTGCCGAGGGAGTGAAGGTAGTTAAAATACTAGCGGTGACAAGGGGAAAACTGTTCTTTTGAAACTGTTTTTGTTTTTGTTTCTTTGTTTTTTTTGTTTTTGTTTTTGTTTTGTTTTTTGTTGTTTTTTTTTTTGTTTTTTTTTTGTGACGTGAAGGTCCAAGTTTGTTGACAATTTCTAACTCGAAATCGAAATCAAAGAAATAATCTTTTTATTTTATCATAAAAAAGCCTATAACATTTTATGATACACTCTGTCCACATATTTACTGACATTGGGAATCGATGTTCGGAGCAGTGTTTCCGAATGAAGTTTTTAATACAGTCAGATCCTCTCTAAATGAAAAATGGGCGTAACACAATCATTATATCCTGTTTATCATTATTTAGGCTTTGCACCATACTGAGCTAAGCTTATTAAATATAAATCGTTACACACGTGTTTCTCGTAGTTCTGGAAGAGGCATGATGTTCAAGAGTAACACTGGTAGAGATTTCAGTTTTAGATAGGAGGAATAGCGTGAGTGAAACTGGATTTAATTTAACACGGTTGCACGAATGGGCACAAGTAGAAACACGGGAAAATTCATTTGAAGGCATAGTTTTTAATGCTTTCTTCCACTTTAATTATTAACAAAAACAAGAAATGATATTCTAATTCTTCGATTGTAAAAATAAAAAAAAAGGAGAACAAACAAATACTTGGTTCCTAAATTTCATTCGCTTTTTAAACTGTTTTTTTACAATGATATTCTCCCTGCACAATGTTTTGCGTATTCATACTGTATATGCTCCATATGCATTAACTTACACACAAACTGTTTTTTTACAATGATATTCTCCCTGCACAATGTTTTGCGTATTCATACTGTATATGCTCCATATGCATTAACTTACACACAAACTGTTTTTTTACAATGATATTCTCCCTGCACAATGTTTTGCGTATTCATACTGTATATGCTCCATATGCATTAACTTACACACAAACTGTTTTTTACAATGATATTCTCCCTGCACAATGTTTTGCGTATTCATACTGTATATGCTCCATATGCATTAACTTACACACAAACTGTTTTTTTACAATGATATTCTCCCTGCACAATGTTTTGCGTATTCATACTGTATATGCTCCATATGCATTAACTTACACACAAACACTAATACTCACACAAACCTACTAGAGAATATCCCCTGTTAATAACTCTTTCTTGAATTGCCCCACTTAAAATTCAAATTGCCCCTGTGCGGCGTGTACTCCACTTTGACGATCACAATTCTAAGACTTTATAAAAACGTTTTTATTTAACTTATAATACTTAGTAGAAAAATATCAAATCATTAAGCAACTTGGCTGTGAAAAAAGCCGATTTCCCTAAACGAAAGGGGATATACTGTATATTAAAAACTATCATAATTATGGTTCTAATGAAGCAAATATATTTTCTTCAAATATACATTTCGCTGTTTGTTGAAGGTCTTTCCGGATTAGAATTTTTTTCTTTTCTGGCTAAATTCTGACTTCTCAAAACCCGAGAAAGTTTCTATTGAAGACTGCTTCTTTTGTTTTTTCCACAGTCTTTGTTTTTTGTCTGGGGGATGTTGCTGCCTTTAAGGTTCTATCTTTATCAAATTCGACGGCTTTAAAAATAAAAATAAAAAAAACATGTACGAAAATTCTCTTTTTATCAAACAGCATCTGAAGCTCTTCTACAATAGAGTGAAGAAATGAAAATCTAATTTTCGCGGGAGAAATATATATGCATATACACATCTTCACGTTCAAAAGTGGGCCGGGACAACACCAACCACAAACAAACCAGAATTCCTTTTTTGGAAATTATGTCGGAAGGAAGAGAAGGAGTAAACGTGCAACATTTGTGTACTCTCTCTCTCTCTCCTTCTCTCCCTCCTTCTCTCTCTCTCTCTCTCTCTCTCTCTCTCTCTCTCTCTCTCACTTTCTTTTCCTTCCCCCAAATTGGAAGAGGCAGACGACGCCATCATCTGTTTTTAAAATTGACTGCAGATTAATTTTTGAACAATTTTTTTAATGATAACTTTTATTTTATTGAATATTTGTAGATTTTCCGAAAAAAATCAAAGAAATAATAAAATCGATTTCCAAAAACACGATTTATTTTTCACGTCTTTGTGTACTCGCAAACATAATATTCTCTTTGTATTCTTTCAGATTTATTTGAAAATGACGTAGTCCTAAAACTGTCAATTAGTCCTTTAGATTCTATCATGAATAAATTATCCTTGTATCGTTGGCTAACAGTGTAAATCAATTGATGATATCCAATGAAACAACAGTTGATGGTATTCGCCATTTAAGGGCCAGAATAATTACACTTTCTTTCAGTCACTGTTTCAATTCTTTATCTTTTCGCATTCTACTGACTTTATTTCCCGCCCCTATTTTATCTGCATATATTATTTTATCTTCTAATCCAGTTGTATATTCTGAATAATCTTTCCTTTTTATATGGTTTTCCCATATCAACTTTTATGTGCCTGTCCTTTCAGGCTCTCTACTGCTCCTTGTCCTTTGTAGATCTAAACAACGTTTTTCCTTTACCCTTCCTCTTCTCCTTACTCTGTCATCTATTTAGATAATTTGTTATTTCCCTCTGCTTGCCTCCAAGTTGTCCTGTGAGTGTTAAATTTTCCAAGTTTATATTTTCCATTGTATGTCCCAGAAATTCCAACTGCTTGTTTCTTAGCGTCCTTTTCTTTCCATTTTCCTAAAAATTCTTCGTTGCTCACGTGTTCTGCACATGGTATTCTTAGCATCCTTTTGTAGATTCATATGTTTGTTGCCTCACATCTGTAGGGACACTGTCCAGCATTCACTGCCATATAAGAAAATAGATATTACATAGCCGTTCAATATTGTTTTCTTTATTTCTGACGAAGGTTTTTAATAATTTCTTTAACTTTTGGAAGGCATCTTTTTCTATTCCAATGCACCTTCAGATCTTTGTGTCACGTTGTCTGTTACGACACAACTCAAATGATAAAATGATATACTTGATTGATTCTGATGTCTCATACCATGTTCTTGTTCCTCTTACTGATTACACTGATCAACACGAGTTTTGTTGCCAAGAAATAAAATCGGAGTTTTAGCTAATTTGATGGTTTCGAAAATGACCTTAGTTTTTCATGGTTAGCTACCGTTTTTGCTGTACTGAAATTGCTCATTTTTGGAGAAAAAAAAGATCAATTTTCAAGTAGGCCGGGCAATTTATGTCATCAAGAAACTATTTTTATAAGATAAAATGTGTTTTTGTGTCAAAAATTTTAAAATAGAAGAACCCTATTTTTTTAATTTGTCGTCAAAATAAACTTTATCAGTAATATACTTTATCAGTAATACGCTAATATGTGTTCATTTTTTACATAGCCATCTAGATAAACTTCCGGATAATTGCGGCGATGTGCGTGATGAGCAAGGAAAACGAGTGCATCAAAATATAAAAATAATGGACGAGCGCTATTAGGGACGGTGGGACAAACGAATGATGGCTGACTACTGCTGGCGTATCAAAAGGGATTTAAATAATATTGAACATGACAGGCAATCAAAAAGGAGAAAGATTTTGCTATAGTCTTTATGTTCACGAAGGTTTCATTTGTATTGTTAGTTTATGAAATGATTTGATGAAAATAGTTTTTGGTCTTGGTATATTCAATCATGTTATTTTTAAATACTTCGGGTCTGATTTTTATTAGAAAAATAGTATTTCTCATTAAGCAGACCAATATTTGTTCATTTAAATACGAATTGAGAGGTTTCTACCATTTTACTTTGAGAAATATTGTCATCGGTCAATATCATATATACAGAAAATACATTTAACAAATATTTCTTGTTTTTTACCAAAAATGAGGCCTTTTTGTACAGCAAAAACAGCTGCTAACCAAAAAAAAAGTAAAATCATTTCCGGATTAAGCTTCTTTAAATTAGCTTAAAAAAGGTGTTTGGTATCTTGACACCATTTCAAAATTCTTTGTTGTTCATCAGTGTTATTCATACATTCTGTCTTTTTTATAGTTAACAGTTCTTTCTTTTTTACTAGCTTGTTGCGGAGTTCTTGAGTTTGCCATCATCACATTAAGTATTTTTATTACTCTTTCTTTTCTTTATATTTTTAGATAGTTTTCTATGATGAAAAGTCATGGAATAGTAGCATGCAAAGGTAATTACCACCTTACATTCTAGACACGTCATGCAATTGCCCTCACATATCTGTTGTGCTCTGACATCTAGGCTACTCATAGCAAGGCAACATGAATTATCGGAGTTTGAGCGGAATTTAATGGCGAGTGTCTGACAGATGGGAAATTCAATATCTGAAATTGTACGAACTTCTGATACCTGCTGATCTACTGTCTCACGTATGTACTGAAAATACCTTATGGAAATCATTAGCGTCTACCTTGGACAATACAGTGGTTGACCACGGATACTTAGTTATTGTGACGAAACATCTTCCTAGATTTGTCTGTTTAATGGACAAAATATGCGTCAGTTAGTTAAGTACCATGTGATACACGCTTGGGCATTCACGTCTCTCTCGATCGATTGCTGACTAGGTAGATTTTCTCACAGTGGGCTACCATTTCTTTCTGCGGTAGCCTGGTTGACAACCAAGCTATTTAACCCATAACTAGAGGGAGAAGAGATCAGTTATTAATTTTTCATGAGTATTTTCGCGCAGGCGAATGCAACGAGCAAAATATACCGGTTAATTCAATTCAAGAGTTTCTGCAACTCAGTTTAGTATTCTTTAGCTTGGATGGAATTTGAGAACAGAAGACCCATCAGTGTGCCCATGTATGCTACCGGACACGCTTATTGATCCCTGGGGTATTGTGAAACGCGTGGCATGATGCAATGAGTCACGGTTCCGGTAGTTAAAGGGTTGATCTTAGGTTTCGTGTGTGTGATAGTGATGGTTCCATAGGTTTAAGTGGCGCGGGTTGGATCTACTACTCCAGTAAGCAGTACAGTTCGTTATATCACGACTATTTGCACCCATTCATGGACTTTATGTACCCCAGCAACGACAGATTATTCCAGTATTTCTCACTAAGCAGACCAATATTTGTTAATTTAAATACGAATTGATAGATTTCTACCATTTTACTTTGAGAAATATTGCCATCGGCCTCAAGTAATCAGGAATTGGTAAAGGAGCATTCCGAAGAATGTGACAAAAGTGACCAAAGTGATGTTCACTGCGTGTGGCAGACATGTGCATAGTTAAGCATTTCTGTGATGTTCTGGACAGGTCTCATATGTAAGATGCGGCACCGAAAATTATCTGTGAACAGCTCACGAGATAGCGACATCCACCACAAAAGTTTTTGAAAGAATACATGAGGAATCAAGGCCACGTGTAAAAGAACCCTATACAATACTAGGCATCTACCTCATTATTTAAGGGCATTTGTTATATATATATATATGTGTGTGTGTGTGTGTGTGTGTGTGTGTGTGTGTGTGTGTGTGTGTGTGTGTGTGTGTGTGTCATAAATACTTTTAGAAACATTGGGGGCGGGTTCCTCACAGCCAAACAAGGACCAAAATCCATATAAACATATGTCTGCAAATCCTTTGTTTTTGAGTTAATAAATTTAAATAAAGTTTACGGTAGACGGCGCTGTAATCTCATGCAGACGATGTTACACCTGTCATCTGGTGAAGACACACCCTTGTCTTACGCCACTTTCTAGATCTTTGTGTATCTGCTGAATTTGTTTTCTGTCCGTATGCAGGCGGTTTGCTGCCGGTAGAGGTTCTTAATTACTCTTTGTCAAATATGTTAAGCTTGCCGAGCATTTCTATCAATTCTTTGTGGCGTACTTTATCGAACGCCTTGCCATAGTCTACAAAACATAAGTAAACGTCCTTTTTCATTTGTATAGCCCTTTCTGATAGCATCCTAAGCATAAATGTCGCATTCCTCGTTCCAGTGTCAAGCACTGTTCTTGTCCTATCTCCGGCCTGATTCTGCTTCGCACTCTCTTCATCAGGATATGGACAATGAGTTTTGTTATGTGGCTCATCAAACTGGTTGTTCAGTGGAGTTTGCATTCGTTTGCACCTGGCTTCTTAGGCAGTGCTATGAAAATTGATGTACTTAGGTCATTTGTTGTAGATTTCATTTATTATTTCCGTAATATTCTCTATGCGAAATCCTCTATATTTCCTGTCCGTCAGCATCTTGTCGCGGAAGAGATCTTTTATATATTCTGCCCATCGCTGGAATATTCTCTTTTTCTCTTATATGATCGTTCCATCCTTGGATTTTATGCATCCTGCTGATGAGCATGTTCTTTGTTTTGTCAATTCCCTTATTTCTTTATGCATTTCTTCTTTATTAGTTTTGCTCAATTTCTCTACTTCGGCACATTTGTTGTTGAGCCATTTTTCTTTAGCCTGTCTGCATTTGGTCCTTATTTCCTTTTGTAGTTTCTTGTATTCAGTTCCATGTCTTGGTATAGTTTTCTGTCTCCTTTACATCAGGTCAAGAAACCCTTCAGTCGTTCACTCGTTTTTTCTTCTGCGTCTGATTTTCTCTGGGACAATGTCGTTTGCTGATGTCACTAGCGCTTCTTTAAGTGCGTCCCATTTCCAATTTTTATTTCCCATTTCTTATTCGCATTTGTTTCTCACAGTGACAGTGTATTTTATCTGCAGGTTGAGGTCATTCAGAACTTGTTGTATTGCTGTCTGGGTGCCACCCTCTGCTTATTTAGTTCCCGAAGTTTCACCCTTAGTTTGCAGATAACGTGGTCGCTTCCACAGTCGGCAGTAAGGTAATGGACTTATTATAAATGATCAAATATTGACGGTGGATTTCTGTGTCGCACTTTTCTTGGAATAATCAGATGAAAAATACTTTTCTCAAACAACGAAATTCAATTTGTCATGAGTGTTGAGGTATTGTCGTTAACCATCTTTCTCGCTCATTCTGATCTTGGAGAAGACAGAATACATAAACCTTATTTTGTTAATCATACTTACCACGACAACCTGTGACACAATACTTTTTACTATTTTGAGAAAAAGTTTGGAGTACTGAAGTCAAAAAATATTAAAATATTATTTTGTAAATATTTTATGGTGTTTCTAAAAAGAAAACAAACTTTGTTTCTCAATCCAATTCCAGCAACGAAATTTTGCGTGTTAACAGTTGGCCCACAATACCTGAAGAGCTACACGACTATTTAGGGCTGAGTTAAGGAGCGCCATTATTTATAACTTTATACGTCTTTCTTTATTTCTGTTTAAATTTAATGACACTCTATAAGAGGTTTATTCAGGTGTTCTTAGCATTTACTGCCCACTTCTATTTCTCATCAATTTAAATTACATCGAATTAATTTCAAAACACATAATATCGACAGCGCACGTTCTGTTAAAGTACGCTTCACACAACTCACCAAATCCCACCTAAAGAGCTAAGAAAACCTAAAGCAAGAACGATTCTAGAAAAAATCCGTGAATCATGTGGAGGCTGTAAGCAGTCGAGCAGCTAAATGCAATGAACCAAAATTAATCTGAAACTAAGTAATCCTTGTGTAATGGATATTCTTTCAGCTTCCATGTACTTTTCTAGATCCTGCAATGACTTGTTAACTGTACCGATGACACATCGGGATATATATGTCATAATTTACCGCACTTCTGTTCAGTCATGCTTACTGGGGATTATTATTACGGATTTGATAGATGCTTTATTTCGCAATAAGTGGAGTTGGTTAAAGTCATCATAATATCAAACGGATATCACGTGATATTTCATTTTATTGGGTAGCAAAATATTTCGTCCTGCCATTTCCGTTAAATGGCATTGGAAGCGTTTCGTTTGAACAGCTCATTTAAATCGACCAGTTTGACTGGAGAGTACAATATCAAAGTGTTTGTAGATGTAGAGTGTATGTACATAGGAATCAACACTGCATGTTGACTGTTCATTTCACATTTCAATGCGAGCGATCTTTAGACTTGTTTTATATCTATACCTTGCAAACACCCCGCATACATAGCTCTTTCTCTTCCCTCTCTCTCTCTCTCTCTCTCTCTCTATATATATATATATATATATATATATATATATATATATGTATTTAAATGACCTATATATATATATATCTATATATATATCCAGGTGAAAAGAACCAACAGTTTTAGAATTCCGAGTTCTCCGGCATTTACTTTTTAAAAAATGCTCAATGCAACATATATCGTAGAGCATAATATTTTTAAATTTATTATTTTGAATTAATTTAATTTACATTGCGACACGGAAATTTCTATGTTTCGAGATTTTACCTGGTCATCAGGCAATGTTGACTAATTTTTCTGAAAATTACATACATTTGAATGTAGAAAACAATACGCTTGTTATTTAAAAAGACAATATGGAGAGGGAGTCGAGAAAAAATTGGTTTTATGCGTGTGTTTGATTTAACTAATCAGAATGAAGTATATATATATATATATATATATATATATATAACCAAAATCCATCGTTAAAGACAGACTAGCCAAAATTTTACGGGAATGACAGATGTAACCTAGTTTGCATGACAACACAGCGCCAGCTACAGTAAATTTTCTTTAAATTTAATAACTCAAAAACGAAGGATTTACGAACATATGTTTATATGAAATTTTGTCTTTGTTGCGGGGAACCCGCCCCAAATATTAGTTAAGTATTTTTCATGCAGTATATAGAGAGAGAAGTTGAGATAGTTACATTGTCCTCTAAATTAAGTAAAAATGTAAACAACAAAGACATCTCATTGTAATAGATATATTTACCAAAATTACGCATCAGTCAGTCAGTTAAGTGCCATAAGTGATACACGCTTGGGTGATCATGTCTCGAAAGTGACATGATTGACAGGGTAGTAGATTATCCCGCAGTAGGTTGCCATTACTTTCTGCGGTAGACTAGTTGCTAGACAGGGTTATAGAACCCAATCTGTCCTGTTATTTAACTCATAACTGGAGGGAAGAGACGAATTAATACATTTCCCAAGGGTATTTGCGCGTAAGTGAATGCAACAAATTTAACTGGAATCTAAACACGGCTCCAACTATCTTGAAATACTAAAGAGTAAATTTATTTAATAAAATCGCAATTGGCTTCACCACGGCCTCCAAACTACTTCGGAATCGCCTACATTTCTTCTGGGCGGTCTCTTTGTTTAAATTGCCTTCAGTTAATCTTTGGTGTTACAAGAACTTTTGTTGGTCTCTCGCTCAATTGTGCTCCACACATAATAACCAAGAAGTTCTGGGGAGTAAGATGTAAGGGGTGATGTAGTCGTAGAAATTACTGACAGTCATGACTGGGTTCTCTTGCTTGCATGACATGGTGCAGAGTTCTGTTGCCAGACACAGAGTCTTTCAAAAGTCACCCTCTTGATCCATGACAGGAGTACCTCGTTAACGCACATTATGTAGACCATGGTGTTGAGTCTGAGTACCTGTGAGGAAATGAAGGGAAGAATAGCATCGCCATCACTAGTGATCACTCCAAACGCCTTCGTAATCAACATTAGACTCATTCAACTTTTTCCAAATCCTCTGCACCGTCATCAGCATGCATTCGTCCAAATAGGTTTTATAAAATAAGGGTTGACTCTTTAACGTTTTATGATATTTTTTCCGATTTTCGAGTAAGGCATTATAAAGTGCAGTGTATTGCTGGGAGCAGAGAAGATTCCGTTGATTTAATTGTTGCATTTCATATGTTTCGATCCCGATATACAGTATATATTTTTCTATAGTTAAGCAGTATATATATATATATATATATATATATATATATATATATATATATATATATTTTAATCATATCACCCCGAGCAAGGCGGTAACGTCACTGATGTGCAGGGGCCTACGTAAGAGTGAAAAGATTGGAAAAAAGAAAGCCGGAAACCACATCCTGAACAGGGAGCAAGGGATGAGCTTCTACACCTGTACAATAGACGTGGTCGGAGTGTGAACCGAGCGATAGTTTACTCTATCTACTCCAATTGAAAAAAAAAATGAAAAGGAAAAAAAAAGAAAAGTGAAAAGATTAGAAAAGAGAAAGCCGGAAACCACATCCTGAACAGGGAACAAGGGATGAGCCTCTACACCTGTACAATAGACGTGGATGGAGTGCGAACCGGACGATAGTTTAGTCTATCTACTTCAATTGAGAAAAAAAATGAAAAAGAAAAAAAAAGAAAAGTGAAAAGATTGGAAAAGAGAAAGCCGGAAACCATGTCCTGAACAGGGAACAAGGGATGAGCCTCTACACCTGTACAACAGACGTGGGTGGTGTGTGAACCGGGCGATAGTTTAGTCTATCTACTCCAATTATATATATATATATATATATGCATCTTACAACTCGACCACAGAAGATTTCATGATTTAAGCCGAGTTATATATATATATATATATATATAGTTATGTATCAATTGTATATTGAGACACGGAAATGTTTCAAGATAGATTCTCATCATCAGGCAATGTTGATGTTAATTGTGCAGATGATTTACATTTAAATGACAAAAACCTTGTTTATTGTGGTTAATCAGAATGGAGATTTCTTTTTGGGATTTGACCCCAAAAAATACACACTAACCAACTTTTTCTCTTTTTTCCTTTTTCCCTTCCCTTGTTTCCTTTCCCTCCTTAATGGTTAACCTGCCATTAATCTGATCTTATCATTTTCCCTTCTTTCCCTTCAGTTTTAATACTTTTGATGTGATACTTATATATATATATATATATATATATATATATATATATATATATATATATGGTACAGAAATTAAGCATTGCATTAAGAGTTATAATTTTTATCTTAGCGGGCATAATAAGGATAAACTATTTAAAAAAAAATAAAACAACCGGTTTCGCTCCTACTTATCAAAGTTTTTACTGGGAGAACTTAACGTAAAATGTAAGAGCTGTGAAAAATGAAATGGTCCATGAATTAATTAATTATAGAAGAAATGCGAGTATCGATTCAAAATGATGTTCATACAAATAAATATGTCGGTTAATATCATTTTCTAATTTTTCTTAAGATTTCGTAATATATATATATATATATATATATATATATACGAAGGCGGGAGAGCGTCTTTTCATTACAAACAAGAATGTCACTTTAGTCTGTGCCTGTACAGTCATAACAGATGTTGCACCGACATAAACCATAATTATTTTCAGGATTTTAGCATATCAAAACTTTTAATGATGGCAGACAAAGAAGAGATAAATATCTTTATCAAATAGAACTTATTGGGTATCAAAAGGAAAAAAGGGAGATGACATGAAGCGAAAAGAATAGCAAGAACACGAAACAATGCATCGAAGAAAAAAAATTCAAAGACTAAATGCAAAAAATAGGAACAAAAAAGTAAAAACACCAAGCAATTAATTTGAGAAAGGAGGAGTAAAATTTACAAACGACAGAACCTAGAGATAAAGAAAAAAAGAAAGAACGAACGAAAGAAAGAAAAAATGTAGAAAAAAAGGTCGACAGAACTGAAGTAATAATTTAGAAATAACGTAGAAAAAATGAGCTTAGAAAAAAAGAAAAATAGAAAGAAAAAGAATGAATGTAGAAAGAAAGAAAGAAATTGGCAAACATCGTAGATATAATGAACGCAATCTTCAGGCTATTATATGTGTGTGTGTGTGTGTGTGTGTGTGTGTGTGTGTGTGTGTGTGTGTGTGTGTGTGTGTGTGTGTGTAAAATGAATGATCTTTGAAAGAAAAAGAATAAACTTAGAAATAACCAAAGAACTTAGGAAGAGCGTAGAATGAAAATAACTTGAGAAAAGAAAAAAAGAAAGAGCGCAAAAAGAACTAAAAAGAGATAGAAATTTAAAAAAAGAAAGAAAGAAGGAAGGAAAGAAAGAAGGAAGGAAAGAAAGAAGGGAAGGTAAGAGTGATTTCGGCTTGCATTCACTCATTCTTATTCCTAAATATAGATGCCGTGATGTGAGTTCAGTTTCTTCCGAGATTTGTATGTTGTGTCGTGACTCATACACTAACCAATCAAATATTACCACAGGTCACAAAAGCCCTGAGTCATCCTATCTTTGTACAATTTAGCCGGTCCGTCCTATTTTCTCTGAGTGACCTGATCGGTTAGAACAGGGTAGGGTGTGATGGAATGGTGACGTCGGTTTTTCATTAAGAACGAATTGATTAAATCAACAGGCAATGTATATTGGAGAGTAGGGAAATGCAATAAGCGTTGGGGCCACGATTGATACGTACGAGTTTGTAAGGAGAGAAAGAATAAAGATGATCACGGGGTGGGGCAAAGCGAGATACCCACCTTAGGGATTTTGAAGCAGAGGTGGCGCCTGAATCTACTCAGCTTGGCAAGTTCTACAGATTCATTCGACAAAAAGAAAAACTCTGGGAAAGGTTCCAAGCAACTTAATCGAATGAAAGTATAAAAAAAACTGTATATGGGCATGAATGTAGACATTTTAAAGACATAAAACGTTATATATTCAGATACACTCAGGTATATTCTCAACCTCCATACACACTTACTACTGAGTATCTATCTATCTCTCTCCCTCTCTCTCTCTCTCTCTCTCACTTTATATATATATATATAAAAGACGAATTGCTCTCCAAACACACACACACACACACACACACACACACACACACACACACACACACATATATATATATATATATATATATATAAGTGAAGTAAATTATTAAATATACATATGAGGGTGTACATCTATATAATATTACTATTCAAGTGTTTATAAAACAGTGATCAATGTATGAAATGAGCTATATATATATATATATATATATATATATATAACGAAACTTGGTTATAAACAACCGACAATTTGAAATGATTTGTTTGAACATTATTTTTTATCGATATTCGTATTTAAGTAGATATTCTGTTTTTTAATTAAACAATATTATATATTTATATCTATCGGCCTGATTTTTACGATAAATTGTTATTACGAATATGTGTACTATTCGGCAGGATTCGAACCTGCGACCCCTATTTACATAGGGGAAGCTACCATTTGATCTGGAAAAAATTCGTTAATTTCCGTAACATGTTAACATTACGATAGATTTCAGAGCAGATATGGTTGTTTGCGATGAATCGAAAATTGTGTTATATAGGCTTGATTGAAACCTCGTTTAGAGTGGAGGATATTCGTGGTCGAGCGGTCTCAGATGTTGCCAGATCATATGTTAGCTTCCCCTATGTTAATAGGGGTCGCGGGTTCGAATTTTGCCGAATGTTATATATTTTCGTAATAACAATTTATCGTGAAAAATCAGGCCGGTCGATATAAATATATAATACTGTTTAATTAAAAAACAAAATATCTACTTAAATACGAGTATCGATAAAAAATAATGTTCAAACAATTCAATTCATATATATATATATATATATATATAGATTGATTGATTGTTTAATTACTTAGTTTTGATCATTATAAAATTAAACCAGTATACATTTGTATTAAAAATTGTTCAATACAATTATATTGTAGAACTTTTAAATATTCTTCATTTGTAAACTAGTTATTACGCGGCTTAGGTTTCTACCATGTAGTGTCTTCAGGCTATTTGTAATAACTGATTTTACCGTTTACCTTTTTTTTAAGAACGCTTACGTAACGGTGTTTTGTTTTTTTGTTTTGTTTTTTATGAACGCTCACTTAGCGGAGAATTTTTGAACGCGCAATTTTTAAAATTACAATAAATTATGATGTTTTCATCCATGGTTGTATTAACTTAATAGATAAAACATTAAAATTTTAAATATTTTAAATAAAATAAAATTAAAATTAAAATAAAATTAAGAATTAAAAAGTAAAATTTAGAATTAAGATTAAAAATTAAACAATGTAGGGAGCAAAAATATAAAGGGGTTTAATTCATAATTTTTAAAAGTAATATTGAGAAAGAAAGAAAGAAAGAAAGAAAGAAAGAAAGAAAGAAAGAAAGAAAGAAAGGGGTAAGCGTATAGAGGAAACTATCAATCTGGGTCTAAGAATTTAAGTAATTTTTTCTATGATATCATGTGGTCATTAAATCACTTTTTATTTAGCAAATTAGGATTATTTATATGGTTTAAGATGAAAATTTTTCTAAAATGCATAGATTACATTTATCTCCTTTGTTTAGATTTTGCTACGATATTCCAGGTTATTGGGTTTTTTAATTTCCAATAATGTATAGATAAAGCAATACTTTTGCTGTATTTACTGTTGCATATATTTATCTATGTTTTTAACGCAACTATAACTGACTTTAACATTGTTATTGTTGAAGATTTTTTAGTATGGGAGAATGGTAGAAATCTTTGTGAATTAAGTTAAGGAAGAGTTTACCAGTGTTTGTGTTGTGGATTCCAGATGAGGAACCGCACCAAATAATAAACAACAAAAACAGATATAGAAATAGAAAAAGTAGGCTATATTGAACGTAATATACAAACTGGAACGTAGGTTAGTCAATTCAGGAATACTATTAGCAGAAATAAATATATACAAGGCTTGAAGTGAAATCGTTAAAATAGTATGTCCGGGTAACTTATTCTAGCTGAGTGGAGCTCAGAGCTAGTCTGGTCTCTGGGTAACTTCGGTATCTGTGGGATTTTTTCAATAACTGTAACGGATCTCTACGATTACTCTCAACTGTAAACTGCAACTCGTAACTACAACTGTGATTCACTGTTCTCTATATGGCAGGATTTTATGTACACTCAGTCAAGTCCATTATCATATACAAAAGGGGGAGATCCCACAACACCCCCTCCCTAGCTTCTTTTTTGATAGGAGTTAATATTTTTTCGTTTGTTTTCTATTATTCTCAACGGCTTCAAAAATTACTTACATCACGACATTGTTTTTTGAGGATGACGAGCTTGGCTTCTCACTTCTTTTCTGTATTTGGTTTGTGTATCTCTTATAGATAAATTTTTCTCCCTCTGTTGTGTATATCGCATTTCCTAGTCCGTTTATTATTGTTCCGGGTTCCCAATGTGCCATATTATTTTTTAACATTCTGAAGTAAATTTGTTCACCTGGCTTGAATGCTTTTTTCGTAATTATGGGTGTAATAAATACTAGTTGCATATTCTTCTTTTGTTCGATTTTTGTTGCGAATTTGTTACCTCGTCCTATACTGCTTGAGAATACCTCTGGAATTTGTTTGTGTAATTCTTTTTTCAATTTTGTAGTTTCTGTCGGCACGCTCTTTATTTTTTTACAACAAGTGCTAATGGGTAAATCCCACACATTAAATTTCCGCATCCAGTCCGTTCCTACCAGGTTATGTGTTTTTTTCATCACATATATTTTTAATTTTTTAGTTTTTCCCTGAAATTTCACATTCACGATTATTTCACCTTCGAAATTGATCCGTTTCCCTGTTATCAATTTAGCAATTTTTTGTGTGCGTAACATGGTCGGCTTATTCAGTTTCCGCCATGTCTGTAGATTGATTATTGTTAAGTCCGAACCTGAATCTAGTTGTAATTTGATCTTCTGGTTCAATATTTCAAGTTCTATATATTTCCTCGTTTTTTCTTTGTTTTCATATTCCACTCTAGTAGATCTTACCCTACTAGGCTGGTTTTTGTTTCTGCATACAGCTGCCTTGTGTCCCATCTTTCCACACGCTAGGCAATTTTGTTATTTGAACCAACAATCTCTAACCCAATGCAACCCGCCACATCTGTAACATGCAGAATGGGGGGGGCTTATTTTTATTTGATTTCTGTCACTAGTTACTTTTTATCTTTTTTCTTTGTCGTTAAAATCTTGTTTTACTTTTGGAGAGGGTGAAAAACGTATTTTTTTTAACTTACGAATATGCGCGACTCCTGATTCTTCAATATCTTTACTGTCTTTTTTAATACTTAGGCATATTTGGCAATCCTCTGATAGTTTTTGCAGCGTTAAATCTGGTTCATTTTGGAGTTTGGTCAGCATTCCTTTTCGCATTTCGCTGTCTTTAGCAGCGACTAGTCCTTGAACTAATATGAGGCATTTAAAGTTGTCTTGAGTTAACTCAGCCAATTTAAAGTCGTCACAATGTTTGTTGACGATGGCTGCGAATGTTGAATAGTCTTCGTTTTCGTCTTTCACGAGATTAAGACATTTCCACCTTTTCTGAAACAAAGAAATTTTTGGGCTAAAAAGCTCCGTGAGACCTGTCACTGCCTCCTCGAACGTCAAGTCGTTCGTTTTCTTTGGTAAAATATAATCTACAAATTTAGTGTATTCCTCCGTACCTAATTTTTTGAACAAAAGCCTTAAGTGATTTTTCTGTCCAGTTCTGACAATCGTTATTAAAAATATCTTCATATCGCCTGTAACATTCTCCAAAATTTTTGTCTTCATCAATCGAGTACTTAAAGGTTTCTATCACGTTCCACACAGCATCTTGCGAAAACGTCTCCTCTTTTTCCGTGTTCCTTTTTAGTGTGTTGCATGTTAATTTTAGTAATAGTTTTTTAGTTGTAATTGTCTTTCTTCATTTGCCTTTTGCATTTCTATTTGTCTTTCTTCTAATTTATATTGTCTTTCTTCACTTCTTTTTATGATTTCTAGTATCCCTTTCTGAAAGTCATCCATTTGTTGCTTTGGTCCCGTGAGGGTTTTGGTTTTTAGCTATTGCTTTCTAGCAATTAATCTCGTAGAAAATTTTGTGGAAAATTTTTCTGTTGAGGGAGACAAAAATATTGACTTTCAATTTCCTTTTTACAGTTTTTTCATTCTAACTCATTTTGTTCAAAAATTGCAATGACAGCAGATTATCTGCGATAGCGTTGCCAAATTGTTTGTTGCCAACCTGTGTGACACTATAGTTTTTACGTTGTTATGTATAAGTTCTGTTGTTGGTAGTATACGTAAGTTTGAATCTTTCGTCGCCAAGTTATTGTGGCGACACGTGTTCGAAATCTTCCAAGCAAACTTGTTGTGGCGATTCTGGGAATACGTGTACGTGAGTTCGAGTCTTCGTCGCCAATTTGTTGTAGCGACTTGTGTACAAATCTTCGTCGCCAATTTGTTGTGGCGACTTGGGGTATACGTGAGTTCGAGTCTTCATCGCCAAATTGTTGTTTGACTTGTGTACGTGAGTTCGAGCCTTCGTCGCCAAATTGTTGTGCGACTCGTGTACGTGAGTTCGAGTCTTCGTCGCTAAATTGTTGTGCATTCTGGATGAGGAACCGCACAAAATAATAAACACCAAAAACAGATATGGAGATAGAAAAGTAGGTTATATTGAACGTAATATACAAACTGGAACGTAGGTTAGTCAATTCAGGAATACTATTAGTAGAAATAAATATATGCAAGGCTTGAAATGAAGTCGTCGAAATAGTATGTCCGGGTAACTTAGCTTAGAGCTAGTTTGGTTTCTGGGTAACTTTTCAATAACTGTAACGGATACTCTCCACTGTAAATGGGCTTACGGCCTATCACGTTGAATACACCGATTCTCGCTCGATCACCGAAGTTAAGCAACGTTGTGCCTTGTCAGTACTTAGATGGGTGACTGCTTGGGAATACCAGGTGCTGTAAGTGTATAGTGACGGATGTGCGTTGTGGTGCAGTGGATATCGGCTCGGAAAGAGAAATCGGTGAGCCGAGTTCAAATTCCAGTTGAATACCCTGCATTCACTTAAGCACTGGTACCCTTGGGAAAGGTATTAATCCGTCCCTTCCCTCCAGTTATGGGTTAAATAACAAGGGTAGAACTTGGAGAACCTGCCCTTGAATACAAATTCCAATGAATCTTGATAAACAAACAAAAACAATAAAAAAAACAAATAAACTAAATATAACAAATCAAAACGATTTTCTGCATTAAATGACCTAATGAAGGTTGATATGCTGGTTAAATCAACCAAGCAACCAACCACTGTAAACTGCAACTCGTAACTACAACTGTGATTCACTGTTCTCTTTATGGCAGGATTATGTGTACACTCAGCCGAGTCTATTATCATATACAAAAGAGGGGATCTCACAACAGTTAGATTGAACATTACAACTGAAGGGTGAGTTAAACCATATACTGTTTACGTGATTTCTGATTATTTCTGCCTACCTTGTTTTTAAACTAGTGTTGAATTTACCTTTTTCTAAATCATTAACGTATTTCATTTTAGAATTGTCAAAATTTCCTTATCACTAAAGTTGGTATTTAAACGAAATTGAAGATATTTGTCTAGGTTGTTAGTGATTCTCTGGGAGTGATTTTATTCTTTGTTGATGTATGCATGGTTATATGCGTCCATACTGTACAGTTTGTACAGACTATTGATCAGGTCGAAGGTAATATACAAGAAATTTAAGACTTTAACGATAGTTAAGGTGGTAATATTCGTATTGTGGTCTTTGAAAAATTTTATTAGATCCTTTCTGAGTTTAGCCGTTTATTGTGGATTAGTTTTGCGGAGGATTATCAATTTGTCGTCTCGGTAAAGTCCGGTGTTACGTAAATCAAAGATGTGCCTAAGATTCCAGAACAAAAAAAGTCCTACCAAGTTTCAGGCCTCTATGGAGATGCAGAAATCAGGGTTGTTTTTTATAGTCCACAGGCATTCATCGTAAAACAAGAGATTTTTGGGCCTGTTTGATGATGTTGATGTCTTGGTTGCTGATTGGGCAAAAACTTTTAGCCAAATTTAAGGCTGCGGTTAAAGATTTGTCAGATATAGATGGGTAGAAGCCACAAATATTAAACTGGATGATTTAATCCATTTTTTTGAAATTTTTGTGAACTAATCAGTTGCCTCGGCAGTGTTTTTCCAGGTTCATCTCTAAGGCATTCTTAGCGAATGTGGAAGCTCTTTCGAGGATAATTTTGTTAATTCTACCTATGTAATTTTTTTAAGGGTTTAATAATCTGTATTGTGGGTTGCTTATGAAATTGTGTTTGTGGTCTTTGATTCTGATGAATCCCTGTAAAATTGGTAACCTATCATCACTTTTTAGTTCCTTTAAATTTTAATTTTAAAGCTTAATTTTAAATTTTTATCTATATGTAACTTTAAAATACTTTATTTTTTAATACTGTTATTTAAAAAAGCATTAACTTAATTTTTAAGATTTTATTCCCATGAACATGGAGTGAACTTAAATTCAAATCTATTAAACTGTCAGTTTGAAATATACACCTGATGATTAGATAACGTATGAAACTCCGAGTCGTGCCATAGACGTAAAATAATATTTTTTAATATATATATATATAATACAGCCTTCTTCATACATTGAACACTCTTTTATTAACACACCTGAATAATGATATTATACATATGTGTACCCTCACATGTATTTATTAATTTACGTCACTATATATATATATATATATATATATATATATATATATATATATATTGTATTTGAGCAACAGTTCCTCTTTTATACATGTTTTGTTAAAAACGATTGACAAGGTACAATGAAAATACAAATGTAACTAAAAAGCTAAATCTAAGGTAGAGCGATTTAGCTTTTAATTACATTTTTATTTTCATTGTACCTTGTCAACCGTCTTTAACAAAACATGTATAAAAGAGTGATTGCTACCTTAATACACAATTATCAAATTGCACGATCCGACAGTAAATAAGGAAAGTAACACAACAAATATAAAACCTCGTCTTACAACCAATTAAAATATCTAAAAACGATATCCAACATTTAAATAATTAAACCTATAAACATAATGAGGCACTAAAAAACAGTCTGACCGAATATAAGGAAATGCAGTAACACCTCACCCAAGTAGTAACAAGCACCAACTTTTGCACAGACATATAATTACAAAAAAGCTATGCTAACTAAACCAGGGAAATATCCTGCTAACAAATAGAAGCAATAAAAATCTATCTAGTGATAAATTAGCAGAAGGCCAGAAAGAATTCCTAAATCTAGGCCCAAAATGCCATCTTCGACCTAAATTTGACCCCCTCATAAAGAAAACAGAAACTTAAATTCTACACCAATCACTATGCCAACTTGAGGCTGGTGGAGATATAACTTCATTTTAGATCTGAAAGAACAGCTTTTGTAATAGAACTAGAAAAAAAAATCCGTTGCCAACACTAAGTTCACTCACATATCTGGTGAGAACAGTCCAGTACGCAACCTAATAACAAAAATGGGGTCAAAAACCTAACCTTCCCCTAGCAACAGCGAAAATCGCACTTTCGCTCACTAAGCTCAAAAATCGTATTTTCTATCTCAAAGCTAAAAATTGTTTCCCCAGTAAGCAAAAGCAATGTCCTTTATTCACCGAGCGATTTTACTGATTAGCCACACCAGAAAAGGAGGAAAGGAAATTAGCATAGCTTCTAATACCCATAGCATCTCTTTTTGTGCTAACAATTTACGATAATTTTTCTTCGGCAGACCACGCACAAAGCATGAACTCTTTTTCGAGGTAGGTGTTTTTCTCTTTCGATACAGCCAGAGGACTAACTTCGCAACAACTATAATAAAAAAATAAATAAAATCGCTGCAAAAAGACTAAAAAAAGCAATTCCAACGAACTCTTAAAGCTAACATATACGTAACTTTGGACAAAGCTGATAAAATTATGAAACATCCTCGACTACCGAACTAAATTTACCAAATTAAACAAAAACACCACAGAGACCCTAAATTGATTCGTCAACAAATTGGTAACACCAAACAATGTCGACGTGGGTTCCTTAAAAATAATCAAAATAATCATCGGGAACTATTAACCAGGATAGCAATACGGAAATACAAAAATACATAAAACCGAATACCCACCATGACTTATGATTTTCCAGATTCCAATTCCTATCAAAATTCCTTAATGATATCATTAACCTTTACCTACCTACTAATTACAGCATCGCATCAATCCACGAATTTCTTTCAAATTCTAAAAACTATACAATCTTCCCAAGGTATTTTAGTGTCACCCGACGTTGAAAATGTATTTACAATAAATCAAGCTATCGACATAATCCTTTAACTCTGTATATAAACATAATTCCATTTTACCCACATCGATGAAACAAAATATCCTCAAAAAGTTATTGCATGCCTGCATAAACAACGTCCGTTTTACGACCATAATGACAATAGATCAGGTCCCAAGTAGGCATCTACGCAGATGACACTACAATATACTCCCGCTCCAGTAAGAAACCTGTCGTGGCGGACAGACATAATCTCGCTGCTGACCTTGAGCGGGATCTACACTCTGTGGTGAACTGGGGCAAGAAGTGGCTTGTCAACTTCAATTCCTCTAAGACCAAGCTGTTGTCTGTCAACCATTACAGGCAACCTCTTCTGCCTCCCATAAGCATGGACCAGATGATTCTCCCGGAGAGTAATACACTACGCCTCCTCGGACTTACCCTGTCCTCAGACCTCAAATGGAAGCACTATATTGAATCCATAGCAAAATCTACTGCTAAGAAGATTGGGTCACTATGTCGATCCAGGATGTTTTTTCCACCTGAATCCATCCTGCATATATACAAGTCAACCATCCGTCCGTGCATGGAGTACTGCTGCCATTTATGGTCAGGTGCCCCTGCCGTTCTCCTCAGTGTTCTTGACAAGCTCCAAAGGAGAGTCTGTAATGTGATAGGTACTGATCTGGCGACTCGTCTGCAGCCACTTTCCCATCGTCGAAATGTGGCCTCCCTCTGTCTCTTCTATAAATACTTTCATGGCTTCTGCTCGGATGAGCTTAAGTCACTGATGCCTCCTCAACCGGTGTTTACCCGTTCAACCAGACTGGCAACTGGGTCCCACCCATTCACAGTCAGGTTAGCCAAACGCAGACGACAATTCTACTCCTGCAGCTTCCTCTCTCGCACTTCCCGCCTGTGGAACTCACTCCCGTATTCTTGCTTTCCTGACGGCTACGACCTCCAGAAATTTAAAAGCAAAGTTAATACTCACCTACTAACCACTGGCCTCTAGCTCTCTCCCCTCCTCTGTATAACCTTCCCTTTCTCTCCGCCCATGTACCTGTCATTGCACCTGCTTTCTCAGTTTTCTATTGTTCCTTTCTAACTAGCTTGTACTCCTCACTCTTTTCTAATTAATCTTTCTACATTTATGTAACCTCCTGCACATCAGTGGCGTTTCTGCCTTGCTCGGGGTGAAATGATTTAAAAAAAAAAAAAAAAATCTACACCCGTACTAATAGTGTTAGTATGGAAAAATCCTCTCGGCCCGAGCTTATCCAACTATTATATGTCTCGCGTAGAAAACACAATATTTAAAAAAGTCACTCAACCCAAAATAAATGTCCGCTATGTAGACGACATTTTTATTTTAGCGAAAAACAAACAAGAAATCGATAATCTGAAAACAAATTCGAAGAAAAACTTCATCCTTAACTTTACTTATGATCTTAGTTAAGAAAATAAACTCTCATTCATAGAATTCAGTAATAACAGATTAATGACAGGTAAATTGTCACCATTTTATATTTTTTTTAATTTTGCGCAAGCGCGTTGTTTTTCATTTTGCCGAGTGCACACATAGTAAGGTCAGTTGGGCACCTTTTGTGAGAAAAAGAGAGCCATGACTCAATTCACTCCGCCAGAAATTTGAAATTGGCATGCTGTACTGGTTGGTATCCGTGCCTTAAGCTCCAATACAAATATTTCCGAGTGTTTGGGTGTCAATCTGAGGACAGTGTAGCGGATTCGGATTCGCATCCGGAAAAATTGAATGATATATCCAGTGAACATCATTAGGTTCAGATTTAACATGGAGTGCCTGTGTCAAAAAGGTGGCTTAATGGAAAACCCTATGCCTGGCAAGTTAACTCTGCACCAAGCCACGCAAGCAGGAGAACCCAGTCGTGGCTGTCAGAAAATTGCTGCGATTCCATCACCCCTTACATCTTGCCACCTAATTCCCAAGACTGCAACTCCTTTGATTATGAATGGGGCACCGTTGGGCGAGAGGTCAACAAAACTCCTTACAACAAAAAGATGAACTGAAGGTAAGGATTATGATAGCATTCACCAACTTAAACAAGGAGAGCGTCCAGAAGAGATGCAGGAGAATTCGAAGTCGTCTGGAGGCCGTGGTTGAAGCCACTGGCGATTTTATAGAATTAATTTCCTCTTTACTATTTGAAGATATCTTTGTGTGACTTTGGTAAATATATCTGTTAAAATGAGATGTCATTTTTATTTTCATTTCTGCGTAATTTAGACGACAATCGCACCCCTTATATATATTTTTTCGCTCTCTTTTTCTCTTTCTTTCTCTTTCTCTTTCTCATGCTTTCTTTCTCTACATCCTCAGCTTTCTTTCTTCTTTTATTAACCGACGTTGCCACATCTGTGTAAGAGAATGTAAAAACCTTCTTCTTCTTCTTTGTGTGCCGTGTCCCTTCAGATTACCTACATTTCTTCCAAATGTAAATATAGATTTCCACCAATTTTCCCAAGAACTATTGTTTGGCAAAATAGACCTGCACGAGGATGCTTTTTTGAACACTAAAATCTTAACCGTTTCAAATTAAAGGTGAATATTTATTCATTCTAATTATCCCCATAATGTTCGCTTTCTAACACCTCTTTTTCCCTTTATATTTCGGATAAATATGTGTAGATATCTTCTTCTTCTCTTCATGTGCGATGTCCCTTCAGGGCGTAGGCAATCATGAACTTCCACTTGGCTCTGTCTCTTACCGTTCTCAATATTTTCCTCTTGGTATCTCTCCCAAACCCCACTCCGCCATGCATTTTCTCGGGCCTATCAAGTAGGTCACGCGCTGCTTTTCCTTGTCTCTCTTTCCCTTAATCCGTCCTGTGAGTATTAAATTCCCCAGGCCCTCCCTACTCATTACATGTCCCAGTAACCTCATCTATCGCTTCCTTATGTTATGAGTTTTCTCGCCGATCACGTAGATGGTTCTTCGTCGCGACCCCCTCCACTAATAAACGATACAAGTGCCTTCGCAACCCCCTTTCAGGCACCTAAACGCAAATCGGAAGACTTGTTGCAATTACTTGTGGCCCCTGTCACCTTCTCGTACCACATAAGCGCCTTCTGTACCACCATAATATAGTCCCGGGATATGAAAATGAATATGATCGGCATACGCATAAACCCTGGCTGGAGACCCACCAGAAACAGCGATTCCGCGTAGGGCCGGACTGCACGTATAATATGACCCCTGGCTGAGTCCAGCCAACCTTCCTGACCTTCGGTCGATTCTTCCAACGTTGTGCTGTTGATCTCGAATCGGCCAAAGCAGGATCGCTTGTTATTACCTAACTAAGTTAACCCAGACACGCGAGGGAACTGTGTATAATGAAAACCTAATTTAAGATTGCAACGCCACGGTGTAGATGTATATATATTTATATATATATATCGAATAAATACAAAGTTTATAAGCAAGTCAAAGCTAATTGACGCAAAAAATATCAGTTCGCTGGTATTTCAGTACACGTTAATATTCGTGATCTATTATCACTACGGGACGGTGGTTTACTCAATTTGCAGCTTGCCGAATTCAGACTGACCATCTCTTGTAATATCTCTGGTGGCATGCTATTTTAGCTTGACCCTATCATTCCATCCCTGGTCCCCGTCTCGCTAAATTTCGTTTTCCATCCCAGTTTTATTGAAAAGGTACAAAACCGGGATATTGAAGGTTGGGACAGGATTTCTTTTTCCCCCTCCCTATATACGACTTACCACCTCAACATGTACGTAATACCATTCAACAATTTCGAGTGAGTCTTCCGCTCTTCTGATGGAAGGGGAGAAAACTCACTGTCTGCTATTATCTGCCTGTTCCTACCAGCCGTCCTGGTAGTTAGTAAACAGGAAATCCTCAAGACCTAATTTTGACCTAGGGTTACAAATTGTCAAAACCAAATGACAATATTTTGACTATTTGTCCAATAAAGACACATTGAACTTCCAGTATCCAGCCAATCTCGGCCTACGATCTAACACCATCCGGGCACAAACGAGTTTGTGGTCCTAGTAGCTTAACCAGTGGAACGTAGGACAATCTAGCAAATCTAAACCAATCCTTCTCACTAAGATTCTATCCAGATAGCTAGTTATCTGAATGGACAACGAATTAAGTGCCCACGTCCACATCTTCCCCACAGGGTGATTGACCCGGTATCTATCGACGAGACCGAAATCGTCGATCAGATCAACCAAGCTACGATAGCCCGACCACCTGTTAGTTCCCCGTCCCCTATCTAGCTTGGGGTCCAGGACGACATTTCAGTCTCCCACTAAGATTAGGTAACAAGAATCCATCAGGAACAGCTCCAACTGAGGGAAAAAAGAGACACGCTTGTCCCGGGCGTTGTGCGCCTAAACCGAAACGAACTACCGTTCACGGCAATAACAATCACGATCAACCGGCGCCTCGCGCTGACATGAACAAGGTTCACCCTCGCACCCAGGGTACGTTTAACCAACAAGGAAACACATCTGGCCTGCTGGTCTCCGTATGCTGAATAGACAACAAATTCGCTAGATAACACACGAGCATCAACTTTGCAAACAAAGTGAGTTTCCTGGATCGCAGCCGCATCTACCCCGAAGGCCAAGAGACCACAAAGCAGGTGGACAGCCTTATTCCGATCCCTCAGTCCCCTCACATTCAAGTTGGCTAGCTTGATAAACATTTTTCAAGTCGGGTCCTTAGACACATACAGGACGGAAATATGCGGGTGTCAGGACCCTGACGGATTGACCCAGACTGCTTGTGCCAATTTCGGACGTAATTCGTCTGTCCATTACAATGCCTCCGATGTCCGTCTGGTAGGTAAGTTTAAAGCCCTATAAAAGAAGGGGAAGAAAATTACCGGGACCCTCCCTGCCCAGATCTGCGATATTTTCTCTTTAGATTCAATTTGCGCAATCCGCATTTTCAGGTAAGCATCTTTGGCCAATTTCAGGTGATCCCACACTTTCAGATTTCCACCTGTATTACTAATCAGTATAGTCATCCCGGGGGCATTGAGAAATTTCTCTGGATGTTCAATGTTCTTTCTGTCCACAGCGAACATTTTGAAGAGAGGCCTCAAGAAGGCCTTCATCTGAGAAAAAGTCTTTTTCCAGGGTCTGCCTATCCACCGCACAAAGTTTTTTGCTCTTAAAGTAGAGCTCATGGTTCTTCTTTTTTGCTCCTTTTCCTCTACAAGGTTGGGGTAGGGTGTGTGGGAAGGAGTTGAAGGAGCTTTTGAAGTGGGTGAAGAAAGCCTCCTTACCTTGACTAGGGTCTGTTATTTGGTAGGCGAAGCAGGTCTTAGCGGCTACCAGGGCCATTTCCACCCTGCTTCGACCTGCGTTTTTCTTTTTTCTTTGTGATGTCCTCATTCTCTTTCTCTTCCCCCCCCCACCACATTTAAGCTAGGAAAAGCGTGGTGGAGGCATTTTCTCATACTCCATTACTGTAGACGCCGTTGGTTCTTGCTACTGTTGCTTTTTTGTCGCCGTTTTCTTTGACGGCGGCTTTTTCTTTTTCCTGTCTCCTTGAGGAGGAGAGGAAGCCGCCTTTTTGCCCCTCTTCACCACCTCCATACATTCGTTTGATGGTTGTGGTTTTGCCTTTTCTGCCTCTACTACCAACTCCTTTTCCGCTGTTGATTTCTCTTTCACCGGTGCTACCGGTGTTTCTGGTGCCGGCACCGGATTCTTTGTTGGGCACAATTTGTCGGGCTACTTCACACATCCAATAGTGGGGTCTTCTGCACTCCACTACAACAAATAAACTTTTTCCCCGGCATAGTGGTATGTCTGGAATGCTTTGGAATTATTTGCGCTCCAATACTACTTGCAACGAGAAATCTTCCTTTGACACTTCTGCCTCGCAGACAACACTCTCCACCAAAGTGGACAAAAAATGCTTCCAAATGGTCGCTAGAGATATTAAGTGACACACCCTGAATTTCAATTCAAGTACGTCGTGTACTGTTTGCAGCTGTGGTGATACCGACCGAACAAAAGCGATATGTCAATAGTCTCAGTTAAAGGGACGTAGGTAAAAAGGCTAAAAATGTCATAAGAACACATAAATTTGTCGGTTGACAGATAATGCTGTATAAAGTCAGAACACTCAAACAAATCTTTAATACAACATGTGTTATACCGTTCCAAAACAGGCTGTAATATAGTCGTAAGCCATTTAGCAAGGCTAAGTTGGGAAGACCATATCATAGATAAAATTGGTATCAATTGAACACCATCCTTATGTGTTTTGGGAAAAACCATTGAGACGGGGACAAATTAAACCTGTGTGCCTAATTTCATTAGAACTTTCAGTAGGTAAAACCTACTTTTAACCCATTTAATTAGGAAGTTTTGGAATTTGGCCTCAATAGCTATTGTAGTCATATTTTTCTATTTGGCCTATCCGAACAAATTTGAAGTCTCTTCAAGAATTATCATCATCTTGTTAACATAATCTTGGTCATCAAGAATGACGACACCCGAGCCTTTATCTGGTTTCGTAATAACCAAAGAGTTACTACGCCGAAGTGAATTTAAAATTTTATACGGCTCTCTCTTCTACTTTGACTCATTAAAGGAAACAGAAGTACCTGAGTGGGAATTTGCATACCAGGTGGGATTCCTTTTGTTCCCAAAAACGTTAAATTAACCTAATTAAGACTCTTATCCATAGGGCCTGATGATTTGTTCTAAAACTAAGTTTGAGGACAAACTCAGGTTTACCACTCTTTGTAATAATTCCTCTCCATTGAATGTTGTCCATTCGTTGATTAGTAATAAGATATTGGAGTTTAATAAAGTTAAACCAGCTACAGTGCAAATATCTCCCGTGTACCTACTCCTTCTTTGACTAGGATAGTTTTGCTGAACGGGTTTCGGTTGCAGTTCGACATCGTTACTTTGCTGCCAATACCCGTGTATTTTTTCTCCTAAATCTGTCATTACTTCTATTCGGAAGGATGTTCTCCCTCTACGCCATAATAGCTGTTTGATTTATATGTTTAAATGTAGTTCTGGCTCGCGCTACATAAGGAGAACTACTCAAAGACTAGATTCCAGAATTAAACAACACGTACCTACAAAAATCCGTAATTTGAACTATTCTTCGTCAGATTGACTGACCAATACATACGGGTCTTCTATTGCAAAACACCTTATTAATAACCATAATTGTGCCGCTAACTTTAGGGTGGACACATTTTCCATCTTAAGTACGTCCCACTCTAGTTATCACCTCAAAGTATTGGAGGTCATCTACATTCAATCTTTAAAGCCCTAACTGTGTAAATAGAAAGCATTTGTACTCATTTCCATTTGGATTCTTTTTTCCCTCTACATCTTGTTCATTTTTTAATAACGATAATTATTTCGTTATTCACCTTGATTTAGCTCTGTCGAAAGAAGTGGGAAACTGGTTAGATAGCCCGTTTTTCGATTTTATTTTTTAAAAATACCATAATCATGAGTGCTACGAAAAGTATTATATATATATATATATATATATATATATATATATATATATATATATATATATATATATATATATCCATCCTAGTTTGAATAAATAACCCTGGAGAACGTATGAATCTATATCTTCTCCCTACAGTTATAGTTTAAATAGCAGAATAAATCTGCGCCTAATTGTGGTTGACAACCAGTCTCGAAGAAGAACAATCCTGAATGTTGGTATTTCTTCGCATTAGTAATGCTGTTCATATGAGAATACTCATTTCACAATAACTGTATAATCTCTGCTGCGATCGTCTTATACACGCATGAAATTAGAACTCGACTTGTTGGTTTCTTATTAAAACACCTGCGCGCCGCACGCACACACACACACACACACATATATATATATATATATATATATATATATATATAGTGTATCGAGGCAGTAAATAATTTTCTAAATGAATACTGTTAAATATATCAGACAATGAATGTCTCTTATGTTTAATCATGAGCCGTTCTAAACATCATATTTTGGCTTTAACTTCAGTGGAAAATAATGACAAAAATTGTCCAGCATTTAGATATTTCTATATTATGCTGGATCTAAGCTTTCGGCTCGCATGAGTCATCTTTAGAGATCTTCAGAGAGGTTGCAGGGACGTTAACATAAGGACATATATATATATATATATATATATATATATATATATATATATTCCTTAAAAGAGAAAATAGAAACTTACTGAGTTATTCTTGCTGTGGCCGAGCGGTCTAATGCACGCAGATTTAAACAGTGGTTTCTCCTATAAAGGGAGTATATGTACTTTATTAAGATATCTCGAGTACACCGGTGGATAAATGCGCTACACGTCGTTTAATATAAAAAATGTACGTCTCTTTCAAATACGGCTTTACACTAAAAATAACACTGGAAATCATAAAAATGTCGGCTTAAAAATAAAATTATTAAAAATAAATACATTAGTGGTATTATATATACATATATGTATAACACTTTTACTTTTCTATAATATTATGCTGATCGTTAGCTGGGGAGAGATATTTTGATTCTAGATCAAATGCACAAATTTGACACTGATTCCAGACAGATTTCTTGATCAAAAACAGACGTCAGTTCATCCGGACATGAATAACCCCGTCTTTTTGTCTTTTCTGATGGTTTGTCCGCTGAAGACCTAAGATTTCCCAACTGCAAATTCCTCTAATCTTTAACTTTGTATTCACGGCAAATACTCTACAACTAAAAAAATTTTTTTTTCTGCTTTAATTTATCATTTAGCTAAAAATGTGAAGGGACTGTACTTTTGAAATGAATGTATTGCTCCTCTGTCTGTTATGTATACAAATAATTGCAGTGGCTGTTTATTATATGCATCACTGCAACTCCATAGTCCAAACTGCATCTGCTAATGTTTAATATGAAATTTACTTTAATGTTTTTTCTGCAATTCCATATGTCACTTTCAGTGAATGCATTGCGATTGGACTATTTTTTCTTCATAACATACTAGACTAAAATGCTAGATTACATGCTAGATTAAAATGTCGTTCTCGTCATCAACATTCCCTTTTGTCTTGTATTTGTTAACTAATATGTGACTGAGAGTTGGGGTCTGCGTCAATAAGCACATAGAAATGAATAGAAGTGGATGTATGAACCTAAAAAAATGTAACTATAAATGTGGTTAAGTGCTTGTGTCTTTGTGCGCGTGTCTATATATTTCTGATGCCGTCTAGCTCCGGGTAACCGTTTTACACACGATGTAACTTTGAATTTATTTGTAATTTGCCAACGACATTTTGTTTATCCCACTGACAAATCGAGTTCTTGATAATGAAACTCAAACGTATTTGAGCAAAAGCAGAATTAAACATGAACTTCGATTTAATTTATTCAGAATTTTAATCGCAATGTTCATCTTATTCAAAACATGCAAAAATACTATAAAAATTAATCAGACAGATTTTGCCTGTTGAAATTTAACAAAACTTGTTACACTTACACGCACACACGCACGTATGCACGCTCATATAGACAGATAGACAGGCAGATAGAGGTGCTGACAAAATTTTGGTCCGATCCATTTCTCAAAGTCTGATGTTTCACCATAAAATATTGATTATATGCATTTAAAGTTTATCCCAAACTATTAAGCAAGCTTCATATGAATAAAATAAAAGCCAAAACAATAATTTTGACGTGCCGATGGCTTACTCTGGCGATGCATAAGATTAGCAAATACAATTAACAAAAAAAGATATGGGTCTAGTTATAAAACCTAACCGAACAAAAATAAATTTCTTATATATAACCTTCAACCTAATCAACGGAACATACAAATCATGTACAAAATCAAATAACAACCCATTATATACTAACAAAACTTTCAACCAGCTCACCATAATCAAATATATTCAAATATTTATATACTTTAAATAAAATACTTTCAACAAATTCTGGCAACTTAAAAATATTCAATGAAAGCAAAAAACATACAATTCAGCCCTATGAAACAGCTGATATTTAAACAAGCTATGATATAAAAACGAAAGAATTACATGCAAAAACAACAGAAAACAAAATATAATTTGCTTCAATCCTCCCTATGAAAATATAATAAAAGTATTCTTCCAAGTAATTGACAAACACATTCTTAAAAACAGCAAATTATCAATAAAAATACAATCAAAATTAGTTACAGCTGTATGGATAACATGGAGAAAAAATAACTAAGAACAGTAAAAAAATACTCAACAAAACCAATAACAATTACAACAATAATAACCATCAGCAATATAAATCATCAAATGTAATTGTAAAAACAAAGAAAATTGACCACTCAGCAACAAATGTTTAACAAATAGTATAATATACAAAGCTACCGTAACTGATAACATTCGCACGGACGAAAAATATTATATAGATGCTGTAGAAAAGGTAAAAGATATGACAACCACAAAATATCCTTTGGGAGAAAAATATATTCAAACAACAAAATCTTATCAAAATACATATGAACTAAAATAAAAGAAAACTCTATCCCCATTCAAATCAAATGGGAAATCATAAAAATGGCAGCGCCATACAGTATTGACAGAGAAAACCATAAACTATAATGAGAAGAAAAAAAATTATAATAATTTTTAAAAAACAAAATGAAATTTAAACATAAAAGATGGTTAAGTATAGGTAGACAAAAAAGCACTTACTTTGCCACCTAAACGCTGATTTATAAAAAATAATAAATGGATAAATAAAATAGAATGGATATAAAATAAACTGTTGGGGAGTACCTCTTTTTGCACATAAGAATGGACTCGCGTGATGTGTACATATAATTCTGCCTATATAGAGAACGGCAGTGCTTGCCACAGAGAGATTTCTCGCTGCGACGGCATTTCTCACTGTCAGCTCTCTGCCTTCGGGCAGAGGGCGCTATCTGCTTCCGAGCAGAGAGCAATAACCCAGTCGTGATTCCGCCGAAGGGTAGAAGCACGTCTGGGCAAAAATAGATAGGTATGTTTTGGCCGGGCCATATAGCTCGGAAATTCCCACTCATAAACTGACCATGTGTCACATGTTGCCCTTAGTGGGAGGGACAGCGAAATATAGTGATTATCACAGAGAGTTTTTTCGCTGCGAATACCTCTCTCACTGTCAGATCTCTGCCTTCGGAGAGAAGGACCTCGCAGAGAGCAATAACCCAGTCGTGGTTCCGCCGAAGGGTAGAAGCACGAGTGGGGGAAAAATAGACTGGTATTTTTTGGCCGGGCCATATAGCCCGGAAATTTACACTCATAAACTGACAATG
>JBBBDQ010002660.1:0-37973 GCA_037127315.1 Ascarosepion bandense | reverse complement strand
ATTGTGGTGTTGTGGATATCACCTTGGAATGTGAAATCGGAAAGCCGAGATCAATTTCTAGTTGAATTCGTTGCTTTCACTTACGTGCAAATACTCTTGCGAAAAATATTAATCCGTCTATTCCTTCCAGCTATGGGTGAAATAACAGGACAAACTGGCTTCTATAGCCATGGTTGTGAGCATTGTATCACAAAATGTAATGACAACATACTTTGGGAAAATCTTCCCAGTTAGTTATGTTTTCAAAGAGACATGATCGCCGAAGCGTGTATCACAATGGGAACTTAACTGACTGATACCATAATTACTGTAAAAATATAATACAAGTAATAATGAAATTTAAAACTTTCAAGCAAAATCATCCATATGTTACACACTCGTTGACTGAATGACATTCTTTCTTTCAAAAGTACCGAATGGTAATAACAACTGAAGATAATATAGACTTGTAAAAAAACCTAAGTAGAGGCAAGGTGGAGGAATGGATTCTGGCTCGGATTATAAAAGCAAACAACGTTTAATTGGCAATTGATTTCAACTTTAGGAAATGGTAAGGATTTTTATAGTTGATTCACATATATTAATACTTTTGTTAATGTTTATGAATAAATATTGTTTACAAATTTATTCTTTTATAAATTGCTAAATGAGAAATATTGCTGTGCATTAGTTTCAAATGTATTAATTTTTAAGATGTTGTAAATATGAAAATATATTTGTAATATAAACAATCTAATAAATAAAGTGTCTAATATTTTTGTTGCAAATTTGCAAGAACAAAAAATATGTTAATTCACTTTCATATTTAGGTTCTATTACAATTCTGATCACCAAATTTTAAAAGAACAAGAATTGCCAAAGAGCGAAGGTAGTGAAAACAACATTTGCGTCAATGGAAAAACAATCCTTCCAGCACTTTAAATGTTGCAGGCACAATGGTCAAATTTTGCGGCTGAATTTCATTTTACACTTCTATGTTATAAAAAATGAAATTCTTCAGTCAACTAAATTTCATAAAAGCATAGAAAATAAACAATATTTGTAAGTTATTGGTGACTGCATATTTTGTGTAAGTTGACTTCATGTAAGATGAAACAAATGAATTTAACTTCAGAAAACAAACCATTCTGTGCATATAAAACAACCAGTTGCCAAAAGAACATGATTTTTAACATCTTACAAAAGAATTACCTGCGTATAATGCATCCCTCTATTTTCCGCATAAAACATTGACTACTTACGGTATATAAAGTTAAAGATATTTTTTAAAAGTAAAAATCCTAATTTATCAATTTTTCTGCTTATGGTATTCTGTATTTCATCAAGGATTTTAAAATTTCTTGAACACTTTTTAGATTTTCGGATGACATTAAGAAAGTACTGTTGAAGTCCATGACCTTGATGAGAGTCCGCAGGCTACTGTATCTAAAATATTGCTAATTTACAATGGAGACAAATCAAGCTGTTTCCCCTTTCTTCTTCTGCTCAAATAGCCTTAGCTCCAAACTCCAATCATGGACTTCTTCTCAATCTTTCTCTGAAGGTTAGAAGTGCCTTCAGCAACTTTGTTACACATGCAAATTTTAATTTTGGCAAACGCAGCCTATTTTTTTTTTTTTAGCAAGGAGAGAGAAACGGACCTCTTGTTTCTAAGCGGTCTCGCTTCCAACTGCTGCTAAGGTCCCGTCACAATTCTCCCTTCCCCTTCAAAGGGCTGATTGAACTTTGAACTGTCCAATCATAGTTCATTAAAATATCAGCAAGTTCTCAGAGCCAGGAACATATTGAGTATTTATTGTTCTTCCTTCACCTTTAAAATTTTCAAACACTCTCGACAAAAAAAAAATCTTTCCTTAGCATGATCGACATAAATTCAAGTATATGTATATGGATATTATCTCTAACGGGAGAGACTGCTACCTCCAGATCGGATATTTCCCCAGAGGATACAGCAGACTGATGAGAATGGGTGATAGGCAATTCTGTTGGATAAAGATGTCACAAAGAATGTGACTGGATGCCTTTATCCACCCTTTTAATCTTAGCTGTACGGACCAAGACATCATTCCCCGGAATAACTTACAAGATCTACAAAAATGAGCAATAAGTTCAAGCCTTTATTGGATTCTGAAGTAAAACTACATCCTCCTCTTTAATTATGTTGGAGATATTGACTTACTACAATTCCTGCGTTTGCTCTCTCAGTCCTAGCAGGTATTCCTCATACCATAACTTATGAAACCTCTCAATGTATAAATCTCTTTGATCTAGACTCTTAAACAAAACACTTCTAGAGGGTAACTCCATAGCAGAGAAATTGCCGTTTCATCCAGGAAAATTGAGCTATAATTATGAGGATAAATAAATGCATTGGGTGATATAATATCTAACCCAGCATCTCCTGAAAATATGTAAATGAAGAGACGGAAATGGCATTCTGAACGATTGAAATGTATGTAAGCAGGTCGAAATACTGTAGTTACTCTCGACCCACCAGTCAATACAGTCAACCCTTGACCGTCTTGATGAGGCGTTCCCATATACTATCAAACCAGGCTGAATAAAGGGGAATTGTGAGATGTTTTATGTTGTATGTGCTAAATTTCCCAACAAACTTATCAAACACATATATTTGTTTGATCACATCACAGCCCGAAACAAAGAAACGAGCTTAATAACAGTAAATATGGGCTGGGACACCGTGTACATTGACAGATCGCACGAAAGCATAACCTCAGAATGGACAGTCATATCCTCGATCAACACCAAATGTAGAGCTCTGACAGTAAAACAACAGAAAATTAGAATATACATATTCCGCATATCCTCCCCTCTCCAAACCTACAAGTAACCGGCAAAATCAATCCCCGTTTGGAGTAAAGTTCGGATTAAATTCACTCTGTGTTTAGGAAATTTCGTTACCTTGGGATATTTGAAGGCGATGGCGTTGTATCGTTTACAAATTGAATTAAATTACAGTCTTGACAGTCTGTCTAGACTTATTCACCCAAAACCCCAACAAACGTAGCTTGTTAAGGGTAGCAGCAATACCCAAATGTTTGCAATTTAAATGGCAGTCTATAATGATCAACTCGGTGATCTAACAATCCCGAGGCAATACAGACTCCCTAGAGAGTATATATATTTTTTCCACTTCTCTCTCTGGATCTGATCAGACCGTCATCGTCCAAATAAAGACCCTGATTAGTCACCAAAGACAACATCTCCTATGTAGAAGGGTCCAATAAAAACAACTTCACTTTAGTTAGAAACAAAGACTGTACCGAGTTGCAAAAATAATTCTTAACATTTAACACGTGTTCCATCATGAAACACTTTAACCTTAAAATAAACTTAAGGATATAAACTAAAATTCTCATTAAATCTGGAAAGGATGAAAAATCCTGAACCACAGAAACATCAGTAACAACGTTATCCAACACCAACCTTTGACTGTTGTGACTCAGACAATTCAGTTCACTATGCGGCTAATACACCTTGTCACCCGACAACCAGTAAGGCCCAAATATCCAAAACTGAAACTGCGATTCAAACTTGTTCAGTGAAATACCTCTAATGATCATATCAGCAGGATTCACACCTGATGAGACATATCTGTAGTTCAGATAATAACCCTGGTCTGTTAGCCTTTCCACTGCTCCCCGAATGTCTTTTAACCCGTTTTTGTTAAACAAATCTTTCGTTTTCGAATCATCTGATAACACCCACGACAGCACTATTTGAGCGTCAAAAATCACGGTAACGCTCTTCACAACGTTTACCGGCTAGACCTTCAAAATGTTAGGGGCAGTTCTGATGGCAAGAAGAACGGCTAATAATTCCAGAGATGGCAAAATTCTATTCTTTAAAGGAACTACCTTAGCGAATATCAACCTGGCAGATCCATTCTGTCTCGTATAGGCTGCACATTCATATGACTTATGAGAAGCATCACAAAACGCCTACAAACTGGCAGGACAAGCATTCTCCCAAAAAAATATGGGGAACTTCAAACTTTCCAACTGTACCAGATCCTCAAACAATTTACTCCAGACCATCTGAAGTTTATTAGAAATCCTCTCATCTCAGGTCAACTTTAGCCTCCTTAAGTCACTGATAAAGATTTATCCTTTGATAGTGACAGGCATACATAAGGATAACGGGTAAAAAACACCGGAATTCACTGATGGGACATGTATCCTAGTTACGGCAGCAACTTCAGGAGACTTACTCGCTATGTATGACTCATATTTGTCCGAGTCATAATAATAACCTAGAACTTTCTCAAATGGAGTGTCATGAGCAAAAAAAATGCCATCAGACTTCATTTCAATCCTCAAGATATCACAGTTTGTGTTGCAGGAACTGAGGAAGAAGTTACCGTCCTTGATGATGTCGACAGCATCCTGACCCAAACTCAATAAAAAAGCCGGAGAATGGTGGGTCTTTATGTGGTTATCCACATAAAAAATGACCTAGCAGCATATCTCTGCATAAACAGTCAGGGTACCTTTCAAGATTATGTTTGATCACGAAATTGAGAATTAAAAGACTTATGTATATAAAGCACAATAAGCTGCCTTTGATCCTGAAGACAAAACAGAAAAGGCTTTTGTCTCTATTCTTTTTTAATTTTATCATTAAGAATGCCTTCCGAACATCAGCCAACAATACATAACGGTCCATTCTGAATTGTGACATCAAATCCCACATGTCAGAATAGAGATTGATGCCAGGATATACACAATCATTAAGAGGGGTGGAACACCGGTATGTTAGGAACAATTGACTACAGTTCGTATTTTAATTGAACTTTGACTGTCCGATTTAAAAAAAAAATGGCCTGTGAAGTATCCTAGTATAATTCTTAAACAACTCAGGCTTAATTCCGATATTTGCAATATGTTCCGACTCCTGCTCTAGGAAAACCTGGCAGTACATATCGTACATGCCCTGTTTATCCAGTTTAATAACAACACGATTAAGGACGTTCAACGCTAACTTATGGTTTGAATGAAGCAAAGGTAATTTGTTTTCATCCCTGGGTAACTCCATAGCAGAGAAATTGCCGTTTCATCCAGGAAAATTGAGCTATAATTATGAGGATAAATAAATGCATTAGGTGATATAATATCTAACCCAGCATCTCCTGAAAATCTGTAAATGAAGAGACGGAAATGGCATTCTGAACCTTTGAAATGTCTGTAAGCAGGTCGAAATACTGTAGTTACTCTCGACCCACCAGTCAATACAGTCAACCCTTGACCGTCTTGATGAGGCGTTCCCATATACTATCAAACCAGGCTGAATAAAGGGGAATTGTGAGATGTTTTATGTTGTATGTGCTAAATTTCCTAACAAACTTATCAAACATCACAGCCTGAAACAAAGAAACGAGCTTAATAGGAGTAAATATGGGATGGGACACCGTGTACATTGACAGATCGCACGAAATCATAACCTCAGAATGGACAGTCATATCCTCGATCAAGTCCAACTGTTGAGCTCTGACAGTAAAACAACGGAAAATTAGAATATACATATTCCGCATATCCTCCCTTCTCCAAACCTACAAGTAACCGGCAAAATCAATCCCCGTTTGGAGTAAAGGTCGGATTAAATTCACTCTATGTTTAGTAAATTTCGTTACCTTGGGATATTTGAAGGCGATGGCGTTGTATCGTTTACAAATTGAATTAAATTACAGTCTTGACAGTCTGTCTAAACTTATTCACCCAAAACCCCAACAAACGTAGCTTGTTAAGGGTAGCAGCAATACCCAAATGTTTGCAATTTAAATGGCAGTCTATAGTGATCAACTCGGTGACCTAACAATCGCGAGGCAATACAGAATCCCTAGAGAGTATAAACATCTTTTTATGCCATCTGTAACATTTATATTAATCTACCTTTCATCCATGCATTGAATACTGTTGCCATATCTCATCATGTGCTCCTGGTGTTCATCTCAAGATTATTGACAAAATCCAAAGGAGGATATGGATGGTAATTGGTCCTAATGTGACTGTTCACCTTCAGCATGTTCTCACCGAGAATCGCATGAGTGATTATCCACGAGGAAGGCATATGACAAATGGAGGCTCGTGCCGTGAATTTTTATTGCTTCTTAAACCAAAAACAACACTTTTGTTGACCACAACCAGGTGAACAGTATAATAAGGGAAGAAATCGCGAATGTAGAAGAATTTATGAAAGTCCACCCCGGACAATCTAAGACAGTTAAAGAAAGATGAAGTATATGAAATAGTGGAAAGGCTGCAATTAAACACCAAAACACAGACATGAGAAGCGAACATTATCTGGCTGGGAAGCACCAGAGATAGTGTGTTATATATGCAGAAAGCCAGGGCATATCGCCACGAATTGTAGAAATCGCACGGAAAGAGCATCGAATGCAAACCCCAAGGGGCAGCAGTCACGAAACAATTAGATAAGAGTTACTGGCCTTACACTGCAAGCGGAGAGATTTCTACTAGAAGGGCAAAATATGTTAAGACTTTGAGAATGTTTAAGGGACACAGGAGCTTCCCAATCATTAGCAAGGCAAAGAGATGTACCGGAAGATATGAGGTGCAGGATGAGAAAGATAAAGACGGTTATTGGCATAGGAAGCAAACCCATGAAAACTGAAATATGGATGATTATGGAAAACAGGCGAAGTGGAAGTCGGATTGCTAGAGTCGCTATCAATGAAGGGAATTTCAGTATTAATAAGGAATGATATAATTGGAAAACAGGTGACTACTGAACCCAGAAATATATCACCGCATCATGTGAAAAGGAGGTACCATAACTCGGAAAATGACAAAGAGAAGATTACAGCGGTAGTTAAAAGGCAAGCTGAGAAAAAACTTCATGAAGAGAAGAGAAAAAGAAGGGCGAAATCTCCCACAAATAAAAGAATAGATAGAAAATAATAATAAGAAAAATATAGACGGATAGAGGCACATCCCAGATTGAACGTACCCCGAGAAAAATTGAAAAAAGAACAAGAAGTCGATGGGGAAGTAAAGAAAATATATTCTCTGATAAGAAGAAGTAAAGAAGAAGAAAATAAATCGGGACCTTATTATATCAGAGAGGGTGTCCTAATGAGGCAATGGAAACCACGTGTCCATGCTGAAATTGATAAGTGTGATGGATATGAGCGGACAATTATATCCACAAAGTACCGTAGGGAGATATTGTCTATGGCACATGATAGCCAATGGGCTGGACATCTAGGAGTTGCGAAGACACACGACAAAGTTACTAGATATTTCTACTGACCTTGAATAAAGAAAGATGTAATTTTATTTTGCTGAACATGTCAGACATATCAAATTGCGGGTAAGCCTAATCAGCTGGTTACAAAGGCACCCTTGCAACCGATACAAGCCATGGAAGAACCATTCAACAGGATTTTAGTCGATTGTGTTGTACCTTTGCCGCGGATCAAACCTCAGCACAAATATCTGTTAAATATAATGTACTCTTTCACTAGGTACTCTGAAGCAATTTCATTAAGAAACATATCGGCAAAGATGGTCGCGGACGCCTTGGTAAACCTTGTCACGAGAACGGGCCTGCCGAAAATAATACAGACGGATCAAGGATCTAGATTTACATCAAATCTATTCAAGGGGGTCACAAGTCAATTGGGAGTTACACAAGTTGAATCGATTGCGTATCATCTGCAGTCGCAGGGAGCGCTGGAGTGATTTCATGCTCCGTTGAAGACAATGATGAGAACATACTGCATGGAAAACCAAAAAGATTGGGATAAGGGAGGAACCTTTGTGTTATTTGTAATGCGAGACGAAGTTCAGGAATACACGGGATTCAGTCCTTTCGGAGTAATTTTCGGACAACGAGTGAGGGGAACACTCAAGTGATTACAAGAAAAATGGATGTTGGAGCTCCAACCCATAAGCTTCTATTCCAAGAAATTAAATATCTTCCAAATATCCTATTCAGCAGTCGAAAAGGAAGCTTTAGCATTAGTATTAGCAGTTCTCCATTTTGAGGTTCATGTATCCAATTCGCTTATATATATATATATATGTGTGTGTATACTTTGACAAAGCTGTAAGAAAAACAAATTGTGTGTATTTTGTCATAGATAAAAAATAGAGAGAAAGTATGTATATTGATTGATAATGTAATCAGAAAAGAAAAGGAATATGAACAATTGTTCAGAAGATGTTAGGATATATTGTTGAAAAAAGTTTTGTTTTTTTTCTTTTACGTTGGGATGTGTTATGAATGCAGATCAGCACACACACATACCTACACACATATACTAAGCTTAGACTCCGCTAGGCAACAGATGATAGTCAGGTGGGAGCTTATAGTCATTTTGGGAATAGCAAGTCAAAGGTTAACTGACACAAATACACTTAGTCTCAAATGTCTAGACAGAAGCTAGACAGGGGCCAGACATGAGAGGTCATGAAGTAGCAGGAGCCAAAATTCGCGCCTAAATGCAAGTCACGAGAAAGTCAGAAAAGTTAATCAGTTGTGAGATAGACTTTGAATGGACAATTCATGATATGCTGAAGCTCTGACAGCTTAAGAATGCAAAGAGAAGACTCATTGTTATAATGACATAACTTAGCCAATTCAGTTACAGCAACTTCAGATAAAATCATAAGTATATATTTTTATTTGTTAAATTAAGAAGAAGAATCGACCGAAGTGTTCATCAATAAAGAAAGATACTGACGCCGAGTAGATAACGTTCAGTTGAAGAAACCAAAGTGAAGAAAATTGCAGAGACGTTTGATTGCAGATAATACAATATTCGGTTGAAGAAAGACGGTGACGAAAATTGCAGAGAATACTACATTCGGTTGAAGAAAGAAGTGAAGAAAATTACAAACAAGTTTATTACAGCCAGGCAGCATTGAATCCGATTTTATGTAAAGAAGAAAGAAAGAAAAAAAAGAAAGAAAAGAGAAAAGAATTGAATATAAACGTAAGTTATTATAACTTTGGCCCCGTGTTAGAGTTAAATACATACATCCACCAATATTATGTCATTGCAAACATCATACTACATGTTCAATAATACTGTATATATCCTTTCCCATTTTTGATTATTATTATCTTCTGAATTTGTATTAATTTATCGTAATTTGTTATTTCGATAAGTGTGATATCCCTACATAAGTTTTGAGATTCGGGTTATTAGACATTCTTACTTAGACTTATTTTGTTTTATTTTAATATCTTGTTCATGTATTAAATTTTATACCAAAAACCATTTGACATTGTTGTTCATCCTTGGATTGTTGGTCAGTGCATGTATCCATCAAGAAGCGACCTCGGAGAGATTATGTTTCGATCCTCCCGATAATTTTATTTTTTTATTGTTGTACATTGTACACGATCTTAGTGGGATAACCCGTATCCGTCCATAGATGTGAAGAACGTAAATATCCCTGAATCAACGTGTAATCGCTTGAGTGATTATCGACGTGGAAGGCATATGACAACTCTAAATTATCAATGATATTTTTGAAAGTAATATTATGTAAAGTTGTTTACATTCAAATAGATATTTTAATATGCACCAGAAAATCTTCTCGGAAAATAAAAACACAGCTCATGTAAATTTATGGCATTATAAAAAAACAGATTTTTCTGCCATGTGGTACATTTATGTTAATTTATCATTCATCCATTCATTGAATACTGTTGCCATATTTCATCATTCGCTCCTGTTGTTCATCTCAGGGTTCTTGACAAAATCCAAAGGAGGATATGGAAGGAAATTGATCCTGATTTGACTGCTCACCTTCAGCCATGTTCTCACCCATGGGATGTTGCTTCCCTCTGTCTTTTCTGTGAGTATTTTCATGGCTTCTGCTCAGTCGGTGAGAGTAGGACAGCATGTCTCTCAACCCTGAAGTGGGGTTTCTGCAAGACTCTTTCTGATATATGAATTTGTTCTTTTTTTTCTCACTTTTTCTCCTTTCATTTGCCATCTCAGTCGGTAGCCAATTTCCTTTTCTTCTGGTCAATAAACATATTTTAATACAGGCTCAATAAATGAGTAATGAATAATAATACTAATGTAGAAAGTCCTTTGTCAGTCAAGAATGAAAAAGCAAATCATCTGTTAAAATACAAAGTGTACCGAATTATTTTTTTTTCATTGAGGGTTAAGATTAAAACCCAGCTCAGTACAGTAGAATTGCTTAATTTCTAAATTACGAAGATGAATATGGGAGAAGAAAGGTTGAAAGAACGTCAAAAAGTAAATACCGGTCCGTGGTTTATAGTGACTCAAGAGGGATGAAATACCGAGTGTGGGATAACATCAGATCGTTTCTCACCAACATTAAGGCAAACTCCATGAGTTGAAGAAATGCTTCTTTTTGTATTTCTTGGAAAAAGGTTCTCCAGGTAGCAATTTTTTGAGTCACGTAATGTTCAATATACTGCCAGTGTTGTTTCGGCGTGAAGTTATCAAGCGGTTAGGAAATACTTACCATGAATTAGAGGAGATATTTTCCGTATATTCAGATCCTTTCCGAACATTAGAAATTTCTAAGCCCAAAATAGCTAGTCCTGATAAAAATGTTTATAAGCAAAGAGCCGTTGGTTCGAGCAAGTTTAGGGTACAGAGAGTTGATAAGAAACCCTCAGTTCTAGAAAATCTCCCGAGAAGTTCAGGTGCAATTTTTGTCGTTCCAACACTCATACTGGATATTCTTGTAGAAAATATTCTACATTAAAAGACCGCTCGAGTGTAAGTCAGCTAATTTATTTACCAAATGCACTAGTCCTTCACATTCTGCCGATCAGTGCCCTTAAGTAAAAGTCCAGTTTAAAACTTGTTGTGGTTGCAAGCGCCTGTTTGATTGCTGCGCTTTGTGTCCTTTTTTTGATAAGAAGCAAGTGAATGTAATTCCTTGTTTTGAGAAGGACATATATTTATTGCTACTATAATAGCTTTTTAAATATAAACACATTTATATAATATTACATTCCAAAACATCTTAGATTCTTTAGAGTTGATATAGAATGATTTTATATCAGAATTTTCTTATTAATGGCACAAACATCTTTTTTCGTTACATTAATATTCATTTTTGAACTTTGGTTCATAGCAACAAATTATTAATAACTGATTGAAAAATGTAAATCTACTCATTTTTTATGACAATGTTTGAAACTGAATTTGTGAAAATAAAATATTTTCCTGAAGCTTTAATTTTAGCTTAATTGACAGCTAAATTATAGAAATTTTCTACTTCCAATAAGAAAAATACTCTAATGGATTTCAAATAAAAATTATATTGATTGAAATCTGAAATCTTTCAATTCTAAAACTATTTTCAATTTTTCGGCCATTTCTGAGTGATTGTCGCATTTGTAAACAAAAGTTAATTTTTGGTTTTAAAACTCTTGCAAAACGAAAACATAATCTGTTACACATTATTTTTTTGAAAATTAGTAAATTTATAGTTAAATTTTTTGATTTGAAACAAATATTAGTTGTTTATAATATGAAATCAAGGCGGGCTTGTATTTCTGATCGGCGTACTGATTAAGATGTCTAGCTAATTATGGTAGACCAGAACTGACATAAATTTATGAAACCTAAGTGAAGATTTTGTTTCTGGATTTTAAATACCTAGTAATTTTGCAAATTAACATAATATTTTAGGCAGTTATCATTTAGTTTATTAAATTCCAGATACTTTAGTTTTATAGGTTTACATTTGAAGATCCTTTCTGAAAAATAATGACTTTTTTAAATATATTTTCTATATACTTTTCTTTGAAATAGCTTATCTTTTTCCAAGTTGTTGTTTCTTCTTTTTCTTTTAAGTTTCAAGGAAACTATTTCCAAATGGACTTCGTGTCCAGGGACACCCATCAGTTTTCGGTCTTTCTCCATCTTGCTTGTACAGACGTCTCTGCAAGATTCACACCACTGAATGGCAGAAGTTAACGAAACTCCGTTCAATGTCGCTAAACTGGTTACCGGTACTTGAAAAATAAAAATTTAAAAATAAAAGACTTTCTTGTAAATTAATATTAAAATTTAATTACAGAATTAAAATAAGTAACCTGACAGAGTTAACTTAAATTTTATAATATTTCATAAATTAATTTTCTTATTATTCTTTATAAACAATAATTGTTATGATATTTATGACATGGTAAAGTTATATTATTTATCAAAATTTTATAGTACTTTATATTGTATTATTAATATCATAATTCTTTACATTATTAATTATTTGAATTATAATCCAGTACCCTAAACAATAAAGCTAAAAAACTGAATGACTTTCCACTTGAAAAATTTTTAAACCTTAGTTATCACAAATTAATTGAGGTACATACATTCATGATTAATATTTTAAAAATGAGGAAATGAGGAATGGAAATTGAAACTCACTTGATAATATTATTTTAAAATCCTATTGAGTGTTGAAATTGACACACAAAAGATGGAAAGTAAATGAAGAAATTGTCTTTAATGATATGGTATTTATAGCCTAGCATGAAAAAATATTTGCATGCACTAAAAAAGTTATAATTATACAAAAAAATCTTAGTGTGTGACGATAAGTAAGAACCTTCTCAATTTTCAGTTAGTAATTATAGTCTCCACTTAATAACTTAATGAGCAAAATAGTACAGTGATTGGAAGAAATGTTAAATTTCTTTAAACTTTATGAATGATTATATTTAAGAAAATATAAACGAAAACAATTCTTTGTACAAATTCATCATTCATTGAAGAAATGTTCTTTTTAGACGATAATATTCTCAATATATATTGTTTATAAAAGCAATTAAAAGTTTAAATACAAAATGCCAGATTTTTATTGCATTTTTGTTTTTATTTTTCAGAGCTAATTTCTGGAAAAGAGCAATTATAAGAAAAATAGGTGATTTACATTATCCTAGAGACATCATTTTTAACTAATCAAAAATTTACATTATTTATCAAAATTCTTTTTCAGGCTATAATATCTTTAATATATATATATATATATATATATTGAGATAACAAAAGCTTATCCAATTAAATAATATTATGGTTGTATTCATAGATTTATTATATTGTTTCTTTTACTATTCCTTTTTACTATTTTTTATTTTTAATATATTGGTTACATATTTGTTTTTGCTGGTGCTTGCGTGTGTATATATATATGTATGCGCGTTCGTAGGTGTATATATGTATCTGTGTACGTGGACATATATGGGTATACGCATGTATGTATGAAGGAAATTATGTACGCATTTGCCTGTGCATATGAGGTGTGGATGTGCAAATATAGGTTTCTCATTGTACTCAATGTATACAGCATTATCATTGTTGTTGCTCTGTTAACCAAATAATTGGTAATATGTAACCTTATTTTTAATTCTTTAGACTTAATTCTTAAGTTTAAATAGATTAAATTTAAACAGAAAAATTTGGTTCCTTTTAAATCAAAGTTTAAAACGATACCTCTCTCTCGAGTTTCCTTTTCAATGAAAAAATTCAAAATAATTCCTTGCAAACCAAAGTACAAAATCTTACTTAACTTCTCTATTCTTCCAACTTTATAAATCATTTTTAAAAATGAAAAAATATTCCTGGATTAACTTTGTATTTTTCTTTCTTGTATTAACAAAAACTACAGAATTTATTTTAGTCGAAATTAAAAGAATTCGTTTTATTTTTAAGGCTTCTTATTTGAAAACACCGTGACATTAATTGCTACAAGTTCAAGTCATTAGTACCGAAAAGTTAAACTTGAAAGTGACGATTTGAACTTTGTTTAAACCTATTACTGTTATTACTTTTGAATGAGTTCCGAATGTGATTGAAACATGAAGGGCTTTATGAGAAAATTGCCTGCAATACATTTCTGTGGAAAGATCTTGCATTTTTGTCAGAAAAAATATTATAAACAATGTTAGTTTAAAGGTAAACTATGACAAGCAATACATTTTTGATGATAAATAATTCCAACCATATATTACTGCTAAATACTACCAGTAACACACTTTTAGAGAAAAAGTAATACGAGCACTATGAAAAAATATTCCATGACTAATTTTTAATCTCTTTCTCGTATTAACAAAAACTACAAAATTTATTTTTAGTCAAATTTAAATGAATTTGTTTTTAAACTTTGGTTAAACCTATAATCTCTGAATAAGTTTCGAATTTATTTGAAATAAAAGGGCTTAAAGAGAAAATTACCTGCAATACATTTCTGTGGTAAAACTTTTACATCTTTTGTCGGAAAGAATATCACAAACAATGAATTTAGTACTAAAAGTATACGGCATTATTATATCTTTTGCACTACTAACCAAATAATTGATAATATGTAAATTTATTTTTAATTTCTAATTTTTAAACCTAAGAATTAAGTTTCAACAAATCTAAATAGAATAATTTGGCTCCTTTTAAATTTAAGTGTAAAGCTATACCCCCTCTCTCTCTCTTTTTCCCTCTAGTGTTTTCTTTTCAATGAAATGTTTTTAAAAAATTCTTAAAAACGTAAGTATAAAAACTTCTTGTATTAACAAAAACTACAGAATTTAGTTTTTAGAAACAAATTTTTAAAGAATTTGTTTTAATTTTAAGGCTTTTTATTTGAAAACCCCGTGACATTAAGTGCTACAAAGGTCAAGTCACCACTCCCGAAAATTTAGACTTGAGAATGATGATTCAAACTTTGTTTAAACCTATTATTTCTGAATAAGTTTCGAATGTAATTGAAACAAAGGGCTTTAAGAAAAAGATTTACCTGCAATACATTTCTGGGGAAAGATTTTCCATTGTTTGTAAAATTTTTTTCCGACAATTTTTTTAAAGGAAAACTATGACCAACAATACATTTTTGATAATAAATAATTCCAGCCATACATTACTGTCAAATATTACCAGTAACACATTTTTAGAGAAAAAATAATACGAACACTGAAAAAAATATTCCTTGACCAGTTTTGTATTCTCTTTCTTGTATTAACAAAAACTACAAAAGAATCTGTTTTTAAAACTTTGTTTAAAGCTATAATTTCTGAATAAGTTCCGAATGTATTTGAAACGAACAGGGCTTTTAGTATAAATTACTTGCAATACATTTCTGTGGAAAAAAAAATTGTCGAAAAATATTACAAACAATACATTTTGATGATAAAGCCATACATCACTGTTAAATATTACCGATAATACATTTTTAGAGAGAAAATATTACGAGCACTATATTCTTAACGAGAAAATTTTAATATTAATACAGTTTTAAAAAATACAAGTTCAAACAAATCTAAATAGAATAATGAGGTTCCTTTAAATTAAAGATGTAAAGCTCTATCTCTCCCTCTTCTTTCTTTTCTTTCTTTATCACTCCCTCTTTCTCGTCTGACCCACCCTCTACTCTCGAACTTTCTTCGACACTGATCGCTGGGCGGCATCAACTTTGTTTCAGGGGTGATGAATTAGCGTCTTGGCGTGTTATCTGTAGTGGGTTGAATGCGACTTTTAGTTACATATATGATTCTCTAGGAGTGTGTGTGGGTTCGAAAAACGGATGGATTGTTCTTATTTTCTCTTTTAGGGGAGCGACATTTATATTATCTCCTTATATGTTTTTATTTTTTTGATTTTCTTATTCGTCGAGTTAGGCTTTTGTGAATCCCATTCATGTAGAATCCTTCGTTGAATAAAGACGGAAGCTGAAGATGGCTCGCCTGAAATAGGCCACACTTCTGAATTACCATGAAATAACGCGTCTTAATTTTTCTTATATTTGCTCTATATGTATTTGTATGCATAAATGTTTAGAGCACTCTTAAAGAGTTATCCTACCATTATATGTGAAGGATACTCCTTTGGATTCTTTATGCCCACAAGGCATGCTGATATATATATATATATATATATATATATATATATATATAAAACAAAAGCTTTTCCAATTAAATAATATCATGGTTTTAGTCATAGTTTTATTACATTTTTTCTTTTACTATTCAAAACAGATTTTCAGGAAAGGAGCAACTGTTTGACAAAAATTACTAATAAAATAAAGTTTGTGGAGTGAATGTATTTTTTAGAAATTTTATGACAGTAAGTTGATCTGGGGAGCAACAGATGTAAAGAAATATTTTTATCAAGATTTTTTGAAAATAATAATTCATAAATAAATTCATACATTTGTGAATAAATCCTGAATGTTTCATTAAAGTCAAACAATAATTGGGATGCTGCAAGAATTTCCCAAATTATGTGTTTTTCACTGAAAACAACAGAACTAAAATTCCCATAGTCAGCTTTGGTCCACTGCTGATGCAAAAAAAAAATAAATAAATAACAAATTTTAAACCAAAATTCAAACGTGCTAGAAAAGATTGAAAATATTTAAATTAATTTTAAAATTCTTTGATCTTTCCTTGTAATAATAATATAAAAATTTTGAATATAAATATATATATATAACTGTAGTTTGATTTTTCACTTTTTTTTAGAAAATCAAAAAAGTATAATGTTCCGAAAGTTGTGTATAAACCTATTAATACTGATACAAAAAATTAGATCTGGCACTTCAACGGCTTTTTGAGCATTTGTCATCAAAGATTGTAAACAAAAATGCACTGAAAACTCCACGATTTTGCAAGATTTGGCCTAAACATTGAAAAAAGCAAACAATTTTAAAAGTATTTTAAATCGGAGATGTTATTTTATGAAAATAAAATAAAATGAAGAAATTATAACTAAACTTCAAATTGAAAATCTGCCCCAGCATTATCAGTGACAACTTTGAAATGCTGTTTTTATCTCATGAATATAGCAGTAATATTTGAAGACATTAAAAATGTTTTTGTATTATGAACAAAAATACAACAAACAAACAAATATGGAAAAATAAATATGTAGAATCAAATGGCTACATATAAGAGCCCTTAGACGAAAATGATGGTTTCAATTTCTGACATAAATGTGCTGGAGGCCTGCATCAAAGACATAAACTGATTGGAAATCTTCGGTCGCAAACTTGACTGCCCATTCCATGCCTTGAGAATGCGAGATCAGATATGGTAAGTCAAGCTTCGTACCATTTATTAATGATTACCGAATTTCATTATCAGAAAATTATTCCGAGTGGTGGTTCGCAAACTCCACTTCATAACAGATCTATTAACTGTGTCCAGTGCATGGCTTTAAAATTGATACTTGTGATTCTTTTCAATCCATTCATGGCTGACACTGCACTGCGGAAAGTATATGAAAATTAATTTGAGTTATTTAAAAAAATTACTCTCTACTTATGGTGAAATTAGATAATATCGTTGAAATGATTCTTTAAATCAACATAGCTAATTCAGTTAGTTTTGTATGAGTAAATATTTACTTACCTAATGGCCAATTATTTTATAGCTTCTTCCCTCACTTCCAGTTTATCAGATTTAACCACTACATATAAGATATTTTCAGGCAGTAAGGCAAAAGCATTGTATATTTTTCAAAGTGATCTGTTGGATTTCATATGGTTGCTTCCTAATCATTTGGATCATATTGAAAATATACATTTGTTGATTGTGGAACTTGTTACTTTTAATTTTGAACCAACAAATGGCATACAAATTCACAAAATTTATTAAACTGTGGAGTTTGGTTGAAAGATATTGTGGGTATGCATCACAAGTCCATAAACACATCAGCCTGATGGCTAAAGGTAATGACCTTGCCTGGTTTAATGGACCATTTTCCATGATACAAACCTAAAGTCCACCTTACCTCTAGAAACACCCACCCTATATTCATAAAGAAGTCTTTGGTCACAGCTAAGGGTAACTGTATTTTCAATTTTACAAATAGAATCTAGTGGACTGCCAACAGCTGAAAATGATATTTGGAGTAAATTATGGTAATCATTTGCACATAATTTACCCAGTGAACCATTGAATGTTGTAGGGCTTTTTGTGATACTATCTCCATGTTTAAAAAGAGCTCTAAACAGTTCATTTTGGTGCAACGAGCAACCAACAGTGTGAAGATTTCTGTTAACTTTTCTTTCTAGAAGTGCAATAAGTCCACCTTCACAGCCTGTATTGGCATTAGTGTTGTCACCAAAGAGCCTTGATAGTGCACACACTGTTGAATTCATGCAAGAAACAGGCCATTTCCTTGGCAAGAACAGTACCAGTTGCACCAATATTAGAAAGAACCCAATGTGTCAGATATTCACTTTCATATGTCAACTCCTTTATGACAGTCAAGTGGTGTTCTGGTCTCTTGTTTTTTCAGAGATTTCTTTCCATTTTTCTCCACTATTTGATTGTACAATAGTGTGCCTTTGTCAGTTGGCCATCAACTTCAATACAAAGAATGTTTTCCACCTTTTCATCATGCTTTTGATGGGCATTCGTCTTCACTTTAGTGTTTGTTCTATCAATTTTACATTTATCTATATAAATATCTTTAATATGAATATTGGGTAAAAAAAAAGGCTCATAGCTCACTAATCCACGAGCAAAGCATTGGCAAGGCTGGCTCCTAATTTGGAAGATAAATCATTTCTTATCAATTCTGTAGCATACCCTGGAATTTTGATAAGGCTATAAGACCCTTTGGAATGACTATCTGGTTGCAAATGTTCGTCTTCTGTTTCTTCACTTGGAGAAGATTAGATGTGGGAAGAAGCACCATCCAGTACATATGCTGATGAAGCTATCGGTAATGAATCTGAATTCTTTTGTTGGCTTAATATCTCTTTCTCTTTTACATTCTTATATGGAAAATGCACTTTGGCTCTCTTTTGTCCCTCTGATTTTTTAGATATTCACGGTCTTCCACTGGAACCTGAAATATCAAAATTTACATGTCCTAAATATACATCTAAACAGATTAAAATAAACATCATTCCTGGCGCTGTCTAGGTTGGTCCGACAGGTTTCTCCACTGTCGCCACTACTTTATGCTTTGACGTTGGAGCCCCTCTTTCGACGGCTAAGGGACAGGGCGTGCAGTCCGGCCCTACGTGGAATCGCTGTCTGGTGGTGCTCGAACCAGGGTTTCCGCGCACGCCGATGACGTTGCTACTTTTGAGTCCCCCTGTTCTGACATCGAGCTAGTACAGAAAGCTCTTGAACGGTACGAACAGTGAGATTTACAACCCTTCACAACACTGAAGACTGTCAAGCTGCAGCGGGTCAAGTTTTCAAGAATTTCTGAAAAAGACACTTGAACATTGTCACCTTCAAGATTATATCATTGGTGGTCTTAACGGCTTGACTCTTCACTGACAAATCATCCTTGACTTGTGGATGCTCCATATTGCATTTGACTTTCTCACAGAATTAAACTAAAAACTGGCTGATAGAAAAAATGAAAACGAAAGTTAAAAAAAAAAAAAAATTAAAAACTAGTGTTACTTTTGTTTCCTCGGTTAAGATACAAACAAAAGAAACTATTGAAAATGCCACAGATCTCTTTCATAAAAATAAACATTACTGGTGAAAGCATGATAGATTGATGGACAAATGGATGAAAATAAAGGCGAATAAATAAAACAAACTTTTAGTACAATTTTGAAAGACTTGAGTGCCTCTTCTATTCTTTCTCTACTGACACACCCACCATCTTTGCGGTTTTATGTCTGATGGAAGCAGGGAAATTGGAGACAATTACTAAAAGGACAAAGTTGAGGGAGAGGCCAGGAGCTCATGTCTCGTAATAAAGTCATGATACTTTTCTTGTTCTTTCTTGGAATATTCAGGTTTCTATTTTAGGGCTTGTTTGCTACCCAGCTGTAGTATAGTTGAGTATTGGCTGACTGGCTGTTCCAGCACGTGAGGAGACCTAGTGGTTAAGAGCCACAAACAGAAAAAAAAAATCAGTGCACAAACAAAAACTAAATAATAATAAACGACATCAGAAGAAAGATTCTGAACCCAAATTATAACAATTTTGGAAAAGGGGAAATGTATAAAAATAGATTTTAAAAAAAGAGTTTTTCTTAAGAAAGAAAAGCAAACAAAATGATGAAAATAACAGGAGATAAATAAAGTAAAGTTAAATTATAATCAAATACACAAGAAGAATTCAAGTAAAAAAATAAAAACTGGCTTATAGAAAAATCAAAGAAATTAAAAACTAGTCTTTTGTTTTGTTTTACTAGGCTAAGAAACAAATAAAGAAACCTTCATTGAAAATTCCACAATTCTTTCGTGAATATAAGCATTGCTGGTGAGAACGAAACCATGATAGATTGACGTACAGACGAATGAACAAATGAAGGTGGAAAGTAAGCACAGAGAAAGGAGAAAAAATTCTTTACTGTATTTCCTTTCATCTTTTCTATATAGCTTTCTACCTGTTATTAAAGAGTTATCAAAGTAGTTCATTCCGCTGTTACAACACATTTGTTTAATCGTAAATACTTTTTCTTTAGACTTCGTTAAAAAGTGTGCACACAACATAAAAGAACATACAAAACAAATATTACAGCTGGCGAGTTGAAAAAGAAAGAATTGTCAGTATAAACTACACTGTGTTGATGGTCATGAGAGAATGTAGGCAACTTTTGAAAAAAAAAATGTCTGTAAAGTTTTGGAGTTGATCAGTTTGTTGGCTTAGTTTACTGGTCAGATGTGGTGAGACTGAAAGCTATCTGGGCAGATCTAATTTTAAAATAAATATTACAAAATGAAATAAAATCTTTCTTGGAGCTACAATTGTAATTTGAAGTTAATAGATTACATTTGTTGAGTAATTGGCCATGGTTAATAAAAGGAAAATGCTTCCCGAATGGAATTAACAATGTTCTTAATTAACAATAAAGAAAGGAAGAAAAGGAACAGGGAGAAATTATGCTTATCAAACAATATACATGCAAGTTAAAACTAGGCAAAGCAATAGCAATAAGAACAAAAATTATAAATTCAGGCTTATCGACAGATCTGACACCAAATAATTTTATTAAAAATAAAACCTTTCAAAAAGAAAATATACTCTTCTCAAATATTATTTTAGAAAAATTACCTAAGTTAAATTAATCTGCATTGAAACATAACTGTTACTGCAAAAATGTTGTAGAAAAGCATTTTAATGACTTTGGAACAGACATATTCCATAAAGTTTATGAATAGACAATTGAAAACCATGCAATAACTCAATCTCATGTGTCCAGATTTTCTTATACAATCCAAACAATAGATAGACACAGAGATAAAAAGAAAAACCAGACGATAATATAAGAGGGATTTTAAATTTATTTCCTCCTCCAGATGATATACTTCTTTTAAATATCTTCATTATATCCTTAAATTTACTAAATGAGTGTTCTGGATGCTTCTCGGTAGACTATTGCTAGTCATATTAAATATGAGTTATAAATGTTCAATATATTAAACTTCTGAAAATAACATCCAAAATAACATTGTATGGGGTTCATTATGTAAAATGAAGAAATTATTCATGGCTGACTTAAAAAAAATAGACAAAACAGAATCAGTCAACAGAATAAAAATACTGGCAGAGATATAATATATGTAAATTAAAAAAAAACACAGACATATGATAGAAAGTAAATGCATTATTCAAACTACTACATTCTGTACGTGTTTATGCAATACAGAAAAGACTTATCTGCTCTATACAGCTTGAAGAGTAGACAAAGCGAGTAACTTGTAAAGATTAAAAATACATTATATTAAAAGACCCTGAGAAAGAATGTTTCTGTTGATAAGGACAAATAAAATATATCTGACCACCATGCGTAAAATATTTCTATTTTATTTGTTACTAAAATATTGAATTTAATTTTTTTACATTCATAAAATTTGCAAATCATCATACATTCAGCTCTCAATATTGTGTGTTGTATATGTCAGATAAGACATGACATTTATGGAAATACGAACTACAAAAGGTTGACACTGAGAATAGTTTATCTGAGAAGGCAGATATGTATATTTTACAAAAACAATGTCACCATCTGATAAAAAACTGAATATAATGTAGGATATTGCTAAAATTAGAAATTCATAAAAATCACAAATGATTTCTAGCCTGTGTGTGTTTGCATATAGTGGTTAAAAATCAGACCTCTTTAAAAATACAGATCCACACATTTCACAAGAATATGGTTTCTTTCTAGTGTGTATTTGCATATGGGATGACAAAGTCGACTTACATGAAAATGCATGCCTACAAATTGCACAAGAATGTGGTCACTCTTCAATATATATATGCACATGGCACACCATAAATGACCTATCTGAAAATGTAGATCCACAAAGTCTGCAAGAAATATGAATCAAGAACTATGACTATGAAAATGCTGATCCACAAATTTCACAAGAATGTAGTTTCTCTTCGTTATGTGTTTGCCTATGGATCCGCAAACTTCACAAGAATATGGTCTCTCTCCAGTATGTATTTGCATATGGCACACCAAATTCAACTTCACTTAAAACTATGATTCACAGATTTCACAAGAATGTGGTTTCTCTCTGGTATGTGTTTGCATATGCTGAACCCATGATGACATCTTTAAAAATGCAGATGCACAATATTTACAAGAAAATGGTTTCACTCCGGTATGCGTTTGCATATGCTCCACCAAACATGACTTAACGATAAATGCAGAACCACAAATTTCACAAGAATGTGGTTTGTCTCTGGTATGTGTTCGCATATGACACACTAAATGTGACTTCTGTGTAAATGCAGATCCACAAATTTCACAAGAATATGGTTTCTCTCCGGTATGTGTTCGCCTATGGACCTGCAAATTTGAGTTACTTGTAAATGCAGATCTACAAAATTCACAAGAATATGGTTTCTCTCCGGTATGTGTTCGCCTATGGACCTGCAAATTTGAGTTTCTTGTAAATGCAGATCTACAAACTTCACAAGAATATGTTTTCTCTCCGGTATGTGTTCGCCTATGGACCTGCAAATTTGAGTTTCTTGTAAATGCAGATCTACAAACTTCACAAGAATATGGTCTCTCTCCAGTATGTATTCGTTTATGGCACACCAAAGATGATATATTTGAAAATGCAGATCCACAAAGTTGACAAGAAAATGGTTTCTCTCCGTTATGCGTTTGCATATGCTCCACCAAACATGACTTAACGATAAATGCAGAACCACAAATTTCACAAGAATGTGGTTTGTCTCTGGTATGTGTTCGCATATGACTCACTAAATGTGACTTCTGTGAAAATGCTGATCCACAAATTTCACAAGAATATGGTTTCTCTCCGGTATGTGTTCGCATATGGACCTGCAAATTGGAGTTTCTTGTAAATGCAGATCTACAAACTTCACAAGAATATGGTTTCTCTCCGGTATGTGTTCGTATATGGCGCATCAAATTTGACTTAAATGAAAATGCAGATCCACAAGTTACACAAGAATATGGTTTCTCTGCAGTGCGAGTTCTCTCATGGATCTTCAAATATGCATTTCCTGAAAATGTACATCCACAAGTGTTACAAGAGTATGGTTTCTCCCCAGTGTGCATTTTCGTAAGTTCTTTTAAAATATTATTTCCATGAAAATGCTGATCCACAAACCTCAGCAGAATATGGTTTTTCTACAGTGTTTGTTTGCCTGTGGTGCACCACAAATGATATCTGCAAAAATTCAGATCCGAAAATTTCTCCAGAATATGATCTTTCTCCAGTGTGTGTTTGCACATGACATAGCAAACATTATTCGCTATAATATGCAGATCCACAAACTTTGCAAGAATATATTTTCTCTGCAGTGTTTATTTTCATATTACACTTCCAACGTGACATATGAGCAGATGAATTCATAATCTTCAGGTAGATTCTCTTTCTCCGTTTGCATATAGTGCTTCAAATGTGACTTCTGTAAAGATACACACCCAGAATCTTAAGAACATGGTTTCTCTCCAGTGTATGCTTGCATATGGCACTTCAAATAAGATAAATACGGAAAGGCAGAACGTCAAACTGATAGCAGCATGTATTTCACCGTTGTTAACAGAAAGTCAAAAATCTTGTTTTCTTTCATTACAATTTCCAAATAATAGTTTGTAATAAAATGATTTTCTGTTCAGTCGAAACACCTGTGAAGAAAAATAAAATGTATTTTAAAAGAGTATATCAACAAAAATTTATGAACATGACAAGTTTAGTCCAACACAAAGATAGAATGCAGCAATCAAAAAAAAAAAAATCAATAGAAAAATCAATAAGTTTATCTTAATTTACTTTTAAGAAAATATGTGAGTATGGTGAATTTTTTAAATAATTTATATCTAGTGATTTTTTCAATTGTTTTCTTGCCTGCATTTTACAAAACTTTGCACACAGACATGATTCCTTATGTTATTTTTATTCTCTATTAAATCTTCAATTTTTATAATGATGTTTGTTGTTCATCACTATTATTTTCTTTCGGCATATTCTGAGCCTGCAAAAGGAGCCATCCACTCCCAGACTAGAAAACCTTGGCCATAACATTTGGCAACAAGCTAAAACTTCTCTTCTAATTTTAAGCTTTATATTTGCTTCAACATGGTTGTAACAATATTTACTTTTAATTTTGATTTATGTCAACAAGTTAATAATTGCCAGATTTCAATCACCATCATGTTTTATACAAAGCGTATAATAAAAAGTACTTCATTACTTGATATTTGAAATTTATTCTTCATTCTTAAACAAAGCTTTCCTTGGTCATTGTGTGTCAAATTTCATGCTTTTTTTCTCATTAGAAGATTCCTATCTAAGTGTTCTTTTCTTCATTGTTATTTACCTTATTTAATAATTGCTCTCTGTTGTTGTCAGCTTCAATTTAGTGAAAATTGAGTTTGTTTACAAATTTCGTTCTTTATCTGAACTCAAAAATTATTTGTTTCTGTTCACTATGTTTTTCATATTTTACATTTGTCTCGTCCCTTCATTTTATTTACTTCAGGTTCTTACATTCTTTGTTACACCCATGAGAGTGTCATTTAGCAAAATTCACCATTTTCTGTTCCCATGTGAAGTTCATTTCTTTTTTGCAGTTTTCAACACCAACTAATTATCTTTCTCATGTGAAAATTCACCATCGAGTTGGCTGACTTGTTCTCAGTTTTTCTTAACTGGAAAAAAAAAATCATACATGATTTTATATTTCGTGATTAGCATAATTGGTAATTCACCCTTGCTATTTGGTTTATGACTGGTCCATTAAATAAAATTGTATCTTCAATTTAATTCTCTATATTGTTATTAACTTAAATGTTCTATGTTTACTGTGTGTTAATATTTATTCTTTGATAATGGCTTATGTGAGCCGAAAGCTTAGACCCGATAAAAAAAAAATTACTGTGATTTTTTTGTTGTTTTTCAACGATATCACCAAGTATATCAGACGGTACGAACGGATCCTACACAAAATTAATAGACAATCTTGTCTATATTATTCAATGAAAATTCAATGAAATTTTTTTAGATATTCTAAAATTTCGTTGATAATACGTATTTCGCGGTAAGAAGCTACTCGTCAGACACAAAAGTTACACAGTTAATAATATTCAAAATAATCACAATAGTTACCCTCAGATGCTCACATGCCAATTTTAAGAAAAGACATTTTTAATGGTAATCTACAAAACAATTCCTCGCTCATTCAAAGAAATGCCAAAGAGAGGAAGAAAAAAATATAGCCAAATGATAAACAGAAAGAATAGAATGAAAAAGAAAAGGGAAAGAGAACAAACAGTATGAAGAAAAATTTAAAGTTACATCTTAGATCAACCCAAGCGTCTATTGCAGTTCATCTGCTTTCTTAGAAAAACATGACATGGAAATTCAACGTTAAAATTTAGTTTTAAATATAATGGGATATATTTATGGTAAATAATAAATTCTAAATCGTATTTATAATACAAAATAAAATGTAACCACAAGTCGTATTATTTATAAATATAGTTAAAATAATTAACACTTATATAAGGTAAATAAAATATTAAAATAAAATCTTCGGAAAAAATCTTAAAAAATAATAAAAATAGTATTAGGTGGCACATCCATTCAATTTTACCTTCTTTGTGCGATTTGAAAGGAATGACAGCATTAGGTCAAACAATTGTCCAGTTATACTGTAACCCAGCAGCATGGATGCCAGACTGTCAAATGCTTTGGAGATCTCGAGGGCAACAGTTTGGGTTTAGCCGTTGTTGTCGGGGGTCTGGTGTATATACTCAGTGATGGCCGTGAGCATATCAACGGTAGAACTGGTGAAGCGGAAACCATCTTGTTAGAGTATAGTATGTGGGCTGTGAGATGTTGTACCACCTCGGCATTGATGATTACTTTGAACATTTTGACAAAGATCGGTATGAAGTTGATAAGGCAATAAATAGTGGGGCTAGAAGTTTCTTCGGCATTTTTATATGTAAAATCTGCAGAGGAGGATTTCCAGCAGGCAGGAAAGTAAGAAGCAGAGAAGCAATAGTTATAGAGTTTGGAGAAAACAGAGGAGAGTTCAGAAGCACATTTCTTTAGGACAATGATTGGTATTCCGTCACCACCACTCGCTTTATGGGGGGTCAAGCTTTGAAATGTAACAATTTTGTTACTGGATATATTAAATTTAGTCGAATAGCATGAAATAAAAACTAAAATAAAACCTACTAAGCTCAGTTAGCTATCTCTTCTTCCTTCTACCGCCACCCCCCTCATCTCTCGACTGTTCCATTCTTGTCAACATCTCCAATAACATTGACAAGGCTATTTCCTCATCTCTCTGCCCATATATTTGTGTTTGGCGAGTTTACCACCCACCACGCCAAGTGGCTGAAAAATTGTCACAGATCTTGCTGGTGTCCACACCATGAATTTTTAACCACTCATTCTCTTTCACAAATGGAGGTGTTCCCCACGCATTTCTTTACTAACCCTAATATATACGATTCACTCCTAGATCTTTGTTTTACTTCCACCGCTGACACTTGTCAAGGAACTCTGCCCCATCGGAAACTGACCATGCAGTGGTTTCTGTTAACATCTCCTTCCATTTCCATTCCACCCAAGAACCTCAGACGAGAAGAATATCTTACTTCTACCAAAATGCCGATTAAGACTCATTCCGTCATTTCCTGTGACGACTCTTGGAACAAAATCTTTAGTCTTCCTGTTGAAGATCGTGCGACTGAGGTCTCTTTTTTGGGTTAAGGCTGGCATCGAAGCTTTCACCTCAGCCAGGGAATTGAAACTTAAATCCCACTCATCTCCTTGGTCCTAACTCGCTTGCTGTCACTGTCGCCCATCGAAATCACTTCTTCCGGCTTTATCAGAGTCAAGTGTCGGACCATAACAAGCGCCTTCGCCTCTGCTCACAATGAGTGCAAGAACATACTTAAAGGCAAGATGTTTGCAGCCAGAATGAAGAAGCGCATAGTATCCCATAAGTTTGGTTCTAAAGACTACGGAAGGCTCTGTAAATTGTGTACTAAACAATAGCAAACCCTCAATCCCCCCTATAATCAGAGAATAGAAGGTGCTTAACTCTGCAACAAAAAGAGCTGAGTGCTTCGCTCGCAGATTCTCGCCCAAACTCGACACTGGACTCTTCTGGAATGTCTGTACCCATCTTCCCACCCCAAACTGAGGCCTAACTGAATGACATCCACATTGCCCCCTTGGTGGTCTCCAACGGAATCATAACCATTGTTCTGAAGAATTGTTCCCCTGAATTCATCTGTTCTCTCCAAACTCCATAATTACTACCTCTCTGATTCTTGCTTTCCTGTTGCTGGAAGTCCTCCTCCGTGATTCAAATATATTAAATCACAGGTGAAATCTCTGAACCCTCCAAGTATTTTCCTATCAGCCTCCCACCAATTTTTGGCAAAGTGTTCGAAGCCATCATCAAAGCTGAGGTGGTTCAACATCTCACAGCTCACAGACTATTCTCTGACAAATAGTATGGTTTCCGCCTCAACAGGTATAGTGCTGATATGCTCATGACCATCACTGAGTTTATACACCAAGCTCTCGACAAGAACGGCAAAGCCCGAACTGTTGCCCTAGATATTTCCGAAGCAGTTGACAGAGTCTGGCATGTTGGCCTTCTATGTAAGCTGCGAGGTTATGGTATAACTGGACAATTGTTTGACTTAATCCAGTCATTCCTTTCAAATCGCACAATCAAGGTAGTATTGAACGTACATGCCTTCGAATGCTATCATACGAATGCCAATGTCCCTCAAGCTCTATTATAGGTTCTATGCTATTCCTTATCTACATTAACGATTTATAATAAGATCCCAAGGAGGCATTTACGCTGACGACACTACAGTTTACTTTCGCATCGATCAAAAATCTGCTGAGGCTGATAAAGCAAACCTTGCTGTCGAGCTTGAAAAGAACCTCCGATCCACGAGGTAAGAAATGGCTCATGATTTTTAATGCTTCCAAAACAAAGTTCCTATTTATTAAACATCAGAGAATTGCTACTAACTACTATTAGCATGAATCAAGCTAATCTCCCTGACTGGAAAACACTGAGTTTCCTTGGTTTAACTCTCACAACAGACCTCAAGTAAAATGACTATATAGAATCCATAGCTAAATACGTTGCTAAGGAAGTCGGTTCTCTGTGTAAGGCCAGGCAGTTTATTCCGCTTGAAACAATCCTGCACAGATATATATCTACCCTCCGCATATGCATTGAATACTGCTGACATATCTGGTCAGGTGCTCCTGCTATCCACATAGGTATGCTTGACAAAATCTAACGGAAAGTCTGTAATGATGTTCAAGTAAAGTATATTTTAATATTAAAAAAAATTCTTACTAATTTTTTAAACTAATGTTTGAAAAAAAAAGCAAAGGATTTTGTTTACTGTAAACATTAAAACTAATCTATTGAAACTGGAACTAAATTTACAGCTTCAACAAAGAGTTGTATTTTTAAAAATCCATTTTCTTTACATTTAAGTAGATACCTCAACATTTTTACTAAAAACACACATACGATGATAAAAAAAGCCACAAAGTTGACCGAAAGAAAGTTTTATCATCAAAATATTAGTTAAGCAGATGGACGAAAATCATGTTTTTCCTTCGACAACTAATTAATAAAATTAATATAAAATTCAGCACATTTACTGGTAAAAATATTTACATTTACATCATTCAGACTGTTCTCATCTTTAATGCCATGTTTACAAAGTTATATACCCCAACCTTTCACAGGTGCTAGAAATTTCGAACCAAACATTATTTCAAACACTGGAATATATCATTCTCATTCCATGTGCGATGTCACTTCCAGATGTCATGTAGTTATCTCCCTTTAACTGAAATTTTCAAGTTATTTGTTCACAACTGTAGTAGCCTGGGATTGAACCCACTGGAACTAACAACTGCCTATATCTACTGTGCCATGTGTCCTTGAGAAAAAAGAACGCCAAAGCATACGACGGACAAAACATCATAAACATGGCAAGAAAAATGAAGACAACAAATCAAACAATGTAAAAGAAAAAATAAACATGATTTGAAAATTCTTTCAAAATGCAAGTAAATGTTGGATTTTAATTAAACTTTCAGGATTTATTCGCAAATGAATTAAATTGTCTGTATTTTTTTAACATCTGTTATCCTCACTAAATGAAATTTTTACAAATTAAATTTTGGGCACTTTCATATTTATATTAGTTGGAAAAAAAATGCAGGACACTTCAGAGGAAGTAAATAATCTTTTTACTTATCTCAAGCAGTTACACATTTACAAAATTCTGCTCTCAAATATAATAAAAAATGTAATCAAACTAAAATATTATATGAGAAGAAAGCCTTTTTGTATAAAAAGATATGGACACCATTCCCTTAAAAAAAAAAAAAATATCCTTAGAAAAGATATTTACCGGTGTCTTCGTTCAAGTTATGGGTTAAATAACAGGATTGGGTGCGATAATATTGGCTGGCAAACAGACTACCACAGAAAGTAATAGCAACCTACTGTGGGATTATCTTCTACCCACTCAGTCATTTCTCTTTCAAGACATGATCACCCAAGTTTGTATCACGTTTGGCACTTAACTGACTGATAATATACTTCATAAATATTATTCATAAAAGAAATTAAAAGCATCTTATTAAATATAATTTTGATGCATTTTTATTTTACTATTTGGAGCAGAGTTTTGTACAAAAAAAAAAAAAAAAAAAAAAAAAAAAGCAACCTTTTTAAAAAAAATAACAGATGATTTTGATACTCCAAACAGTTATGCGCTTACCCATTGATACTCCAAACAGTTATGCGTTTATTTATTAATTAAATTTTCGCTACAAAATTTTATTTCGTGAAATACCATGAATTTATATAGGAGTGGTTATAACAAATGTAACAAACAAACAAACCAAAAAAAAAAGGGAGAAACTATTTTTTATCAAGATTTTGTTTTTTTTTGTAAGCGTTTCACCCCGAGCAAGGCATGTCACTGCCACTACTGCGCAGGGGGCTACATAGAGTGGAGAAAGGATGATTATATATAGGAAATGTCAGAGAGTGGGTGATAGTCGGGTAAGGATACCGAGAATGAGGGTTGGGTAGATGAGAGCGTTCTGAGAATAATTGGGAGTTAGTGCGATAGAAGGTGTCTATTGACCCTACATTTAAACACCTGGAGATTGTAGCTATCGGGAAAGCAGACCTGTGGAAGGGCGTTCCACAGGCGAGAAGCACGAGAAAAGAAACTTGGAGTAGAATTTACGGTTACATCTTATCTGTTTAACTGTAAAAGAGTGGGACCTAATTGATTATCTAGTATCTCGTGTAAATTCTTGCCTAGGCGGCACCAGTGCTCTAAGTTCATCGAGCAGAAGCCATGAAAGTACTCGTAGAAGAAGCACAGGGAAGCCACATCACGCGGGTAAGAGAGTGGTTGTAGCCGGTCTGCCAAGTCAGTATCAACCACGTTACAGATCCTCCTTTGTATTTTGTCAAGAAGCCCAAGGAGAGCAGCAGGGGCACCCGACCAGATGTGGCAGCAATATTCAATACACGGGCGGATGGTAGATTTGTATATGTGCAGAATAGATTCAGGTGGGAAAAACTTCCGGGCCATTCACAGAGAGTCGACTTTCGTAGCGGCAGATTTGGCAATGGATTCGATACAGTCATTACATTTGAGGTCCGCCGAAAGTCTAAGGCCAAGGAGGCGTAGTATTTTACTCTCTGGGAGGCTAGTGGGAGGTAGATGCGATTTTCTACGGTGGTTAGTTGATAACAGCTTCGTTTTAGAAGCATTGAAATTTACTAGCCATTTCCAACCACATGCCACTACAGTTTAGCGGTCCTTTTCAAGCACGGCAGCGAGGTTCGCTTTGTCGCCCACACCTGGTTTTTGATCGATGCCAGAGTAGATTGTGTCATCGACATACATGCCAACTTGGGATCTAATGGCGTCGGGGAGATCATTAATGTAGATCAGAAAGAGCGTGGGACTTAGGATAGAACCTTGAGGGACGCCCGCGTTCGTATGGTAGTTTTGGGAGTCATGCCCATTTAATACCACCTTCAATGTGCGGTTAGAGAGGAATGACTGGATGAGGTCAAACAGATGTCCAGTTATCCCGTAGCTCCGCAGTTTGCACAAGAGGTCAGCCTGCCAGATGCCCGGTATATGTACTCGGTAATGGTCGTTAGCATATCAGCAGTAGACCTGGTGAAGCGAAACCCGTACTGTTTGTCAGAGAGAAGCCTGTGGGCCGTGAGATGCTGAATCACCTCGGCGTTGATAATGGCTTCGAAAACTTTGCCAAAGATCGGAAGGAGACTAATAGGACGGTAATTGGCGGGATCTGAGTGTTCGCCAGAATTCTTAAATGTAGGAACTACTCAGGAGGACTTCCAACAGGCAGGAAAACAAGAAGCAGATAGGCAGAGGTTATAGAGTTTAGAGAGGACAGAGGAGAGTTCTGGGGAACATTTCTTCAGTACTATGACTGGGATTCCGTCACCGCCGCTCGCTTTGTGTGGGTCAAGTTGTGCAATTATCTTGGCGACCAACGAGGGTGTAATGTGGATGTTATTTAGTTGAGCCTTAGTTCTGGGTGATAAGTCCGGTGTAGGTATTCCTAACGAGTCCAGCGTCGAATTGGTGAAGAATCTACGGGCAAAGTATTCAGCCTTGTCCGCTGGGGAGGTGAGAACTTCAAATTCATTGATTAGTGGGGGCATTGAATTCTTGCTCTTGTTGAGCACGCTTTTGCAGAGTCGCCAGTAATCTTTGGGGCCAAACTTAGAGGATGCTATGCGTTGCCTCATTCTGGTAGCAAACGCCCTCTTAGCTTCGTTCAGTACTTTTTTTACACTTATTCCGTGCTGAGGTGAAAAGGCGCCTGTTTTGGTTCGACGAGCAGCTTCGATAGAGCCGGATGAAATGGTTCCGGTGGGCAATAGCGGCCGAGCAAGCGGGTGAGAACCAGGGGAACGAATTTGATTTTAGTTGGAATTTCCTGACCGGGATTTCCTAAAAATTATAATTTCAAAATTCATTTGTAAATAATTCCTTAAATTTTTATGAAAACCTGCCAATTATTTGTTTTTTTGCAAGAATTTCCACATTAATGTGTTTTCCCCCGGGAAAATTGAGTTACATTTTCATTTATCCATTGAAAACTCTGAACATTTTGGTCACCATTTGATGAAAATCTAAACAAGAATTATTTACCAAAATTCTGAACGTGTTGGTATTGATTACAACATTCTACAAATAATTAAAAATACTTTCATATTTCCTCTTCATAAAAACATTGTGATGGAAAAAATTACGTTTGGGGCCTGTTTTTCTTCGTACTATGCTGTTTTACTCAGCTAATCAATAGAGATATCTACTAGTCTAACAGCTGTTGTCGAGTTAAAAAATTCATTTTATAAACTTAGTAAATAATAGTTATTTCAAATCATTAATTATGCTTCCAATCTGCTTATCTTTCTTATGAAATGCTGAGTAATGGCTTGTGGTCTGTCTGAAGAAAGAAAGAAAGAAAGTAACTAGAAATATAGTGGTGGAACTTTGCGACAGTAAACTATCTCAAGTGCTTTTTGCAATCTGAGAATGTTTTTTTACAAGGAGCAAAGCTCTTTAAGCATGTGTCATCGATTTTTTTATAGTTCTGGTCATTTTGTGAAGAATGTATGTTCCTACGCCATACAACCTATGAATGCCTGGAAATAATTTGCTTGTCTTCGGAAGCTCTGTAATGAAGCGATGTTATTGGGCGCCGGCAGGTCATTAATCATGATAACCCGTTCAGGATTCAGTCTTCTACCATCTTTGTCAATTATGTTTACTACGTATTTGATTTTTTTTACATGCAAAAAATTACATTTGGTCTTTGTAATTTTGAAATAGTACTTTCGGATTTTAGGAAAACTGTGTACATGATCCTTATGTTAGACTGATTTGGTTTTTCATGAGAATATCGTCTAATTAGCAACTGCAAAATCAAGTCCACCCAGCATAGTATCTATGACTTGTTGAAATATTGTTGGCGCTAACTCGACACCAAATGGTAAACGTTCGAATTTAATTTATCTAATCCACGATTCGTATTTATACATAATTTCAAACAACTCTATAACAAGAATTTTTAAATAAGCAATTACAATCTCAATTTTCGATAAAATCTCCCCACTCCATTAAGCCTAGCGAAAATGACTTTTGGAGTAAAAAATGGGTAGTGATATTCCTTCCGGGCAACGTAAAATCCTGTATCATAAATATTTTCGCATATTTTAAAGCAAGACGCAAATGTTATGTGTTTCTCAGGCGCGTATGTAGATTTATTTATAGAAGTATTTCTTAAACACAGAGTTCAACTAACCATTCTACCGAATGCGTTGACAGATTATACAGGTGTGAGATGCAAGTGTTTGGGGATCGCAAGTATACAAATGTTTTTCTTTAAGAGGAAGAAACCCTGAAACACATGACCTTAATTTACACAGATTACCATACAAGAAAAAAAACTTCAAATACACAAAAGAAAAAGATTTTAAAAATAGGAAGGCACATCGATTTGTATTAAACTTTTTAAATAATAAATCTATTCTTTGTTTGCTAAGTTTATAAACTAATAAATCTTTGAAGTATTTTAAAATACTTTTGAAACTATATAAATTATTAAAATTAAAAAAAATGAAAACAATTTTTAGAATTACATTATTAGCTGAAATTCTTTTTCTTCTGACTAAATTCTCTAATTTCTATTATTTATTAAAGCAATTAAAAGCTTATCAAATTAAATGTCAGTTATAGTGCATTTTATCATTTTACTATTAGGAGCAGATTTTCAGAAATAAAGTCAACATTTTTCAAAAAAAATATTTGATGACTTGCATTCCACAACAATTTCTGCGTTTAACTAATACAAATAATTTTCGCGAAAAAATTTTTAATTTATTAAAATTTTATGGATTTACAATACATGGAGGTGGATGATAGAAGTATATAAAGATCTATAAAAATAGTTTTAAAAATAATTTCATTCAATTCTGAATAACTCCTGCAATTGCAACTGGCGGACATGAAGTATACTAACACCACGTTTATTTTTGTCCTTTTAAAAATTTTTTCACGGCACTCCTATAGATTACCCACGAAGCTTTAAAAATCGATCCTCAATTTTGAAAACAGTCGCCGGGACGACATTACCGTCAACAACTGTAAATTTGCACATTATAAATTTTGTTTTTTGTTTTTTTTAGTTATACGTTAGTTCTTACACCTGAAACTTTAGCGACGTAAAAAATTTGCTAAAATTTCAATATTTAAACAAATTGGGGGGGGGGATAATTTCTCATACTATTTTATTGTAAATCATTCATCCAATTCGGAAACACTGGCTTCGATTTTTTCTCCTTGTAAGAAAGTAATGAAACAAAACAAGTATGTTAAATAATTTTATTAGAACAGGGACATTTTTCTTAGTGTTTCACATGCCAGTTTTTGTTTTGTTTCAAATACTAAATTTTTATTTTTTCTTCCTGTTTCAAGAAAATTATGTCCAGACGTATTTGGGTGGTGGGGGTTCAATAGCCTGTTCAAGGAAGCTATGTTTTTTTGCGGGGGAATAACATGTCCAAATTTTTAGGGGGGAGTGGGCTTTTAATAACATTTCTTCCAAGATTTTTTTTTTAAGTTTTCAATATAATTTTCTTTTTAATAGCTTATTTTTTCAGAGTTTTTAAGTTTCAAGGAAACTATTTCCAAATAGACTTCATGTCCAGGTTCACCCATCAGTTTTCGGTCTTTCTCAATCTTATTGTTCAGACGTCTCTGCAATATTCATACCACTGAATTGCAGAATTTAATGAAACTCCGTTCAATGTCGCTAAAGTTTCGCGGTATGAAGTACTTGGCAGACGAAATAAAAAATGGGTTGGAATATCACGTGAAGTGATAATTTGGACTTATCAAAAAGTCCCATTCCTAACGGACATTCTTTTTTGCATTTGGAACATCTTCAGCAAAGCTTATCCGCTTGGAAGTTTGCACATGCCTTTCGGCATGCCCACAGGAACAACTTACTATGCGCAATTAACTTTTGGGTATGTGTATATTCAATGACTGAATCCTTTTCGAAATTCTTCAATAGAGACATTCTTAGAGTTTCAGTGGAAGATGCCATCCTAAGTTAAGAAAACGTTAGAAAGACAACAACAGCAACAATTCGTTCCAAAAAAGCCAAAAGATAAATCGACCCCAAGGCTAAAACAAAAGAGCAAGAACTCGTCCCAAAAGAGTTAACATAAACAAAGCGACCCCAAAGCGATTGGATTGTAAATAGAGGTTCGATTTACTTTAACGTATCAGAAACAAAGTTATTTCTTTATATATTGCAATTTTTCCTAATTCTTTTGATAACAGGAATCTATAGTAAACAATCAATAGGACTGCGGTGAAAAAATTGAAGAACGGCGAAAATAAACGTGGTGGTAGTATACTTCAGGTTCGCAGTTTTACTAAAATCTGACAATTTGATTTTTGCAAGAATTTCCAAATATTGGCGATAGAAAAAAATGATTTGTAATATTACGTTTTAAAGATTCGTACGGATTACGGATACGCGCAAATACCCTTGGGAAAGGTATTAATCCGTCTCTTCCTTCCAGTTATGGGTTAAATAATAGGACAGATTGGGTTCTATAGCCTTGGTCGGCAACCAGTCTACCGCAGAAAGCAATGGCAACCTACTGCGGGATAATCTTCTGCCCAGTCAGTCATGTCTCTTTCGAGACATGATCGCCCAAGCGTGTATCACGTATGGCACCTAAACTGACTGACTGACGGATTTGGTTACCCGCTAACATTCAAAACAAGATTTCTTACTAAATTTTCGAACGTGTAAGAAGGAATTAATTTTGGAAAATGAATGAAAATATTTTTATCTTTCATAAAATTTCTGATGAAAAGAGTACTGTTTTAAGTATTTTTTCTTCTTACTGTGCAGGTTTTTCGGTTGTTTCTTTTTCGGCGATTTATTGGAGATAAAGCTTTAAGTTTTTCATTTAACTAATAATGAAACAGTTTCTGGGTAGTATTGAATTTCTAAAAATTTCATTAATTGGAGTGGGGTTAACAGATGGAAAAAGATTTTTTTTTTTTTACCAAGATTTTATTAAAATAATCAACATGAAAACTTCCTTCATTTTAATAAGTTTTGAAAATTTCAATAAAATCAGGCAATAATTTCATATTTGCAAAAATTTCCAAATAAAAGTGTTTCAGTTTTTCGCAGGGGGTGGGGGGAAACAGTGGTAATCCATAGTAATATTTTTAATGGACAGCTGACTAAAAAAACTCAAAAGATGAAATTTTTTATCAATTTCGAACATGTTAGAAATGATTTTTAAAAAATTAAATAATTTTAAAATACTTCTAGTCTTTCCTCTTAATAATAAACATTTTGACGATAATGTTTTTATTATACTCGGTGTTTTTTTTTCAGTGAATGTGTGGATGTACCGTAAAGTTTTTGTTGTCTGAAATAGCACATGGTGCGGGGACCCAAAACCAACCCAATTTTGAAGAGAATAAGTTTATTAACACGGACTTTCCGAAAATGACATTCCCCACACCCACTGAAAAAAATTGACCGATTTTTCTATTCGACGTTATGTATTGAAAAGTGGCATATATACTTTTTGTTTTGCCATTAGTGACTTCCCAAACAAACTTGTCAAACAAAAGGAAAGTGAAAAGAATTACGTGAAAATTTTTAAAATATTTTTTCTACCAAAAGTAATATATTTCAATTTGCTCCCATACTTAAAAATATCGAATAAAAATAAACTTCAAAACGATTTTAAAAAAATGTAAAATGTTTTCTTTAAGTTTATCTTATACATCTGAATTTCATTTTTTTTTTTTTGTGGGGAATAAAGAAATGAAAAGTGGCGTGGGAAATCAGTAAAAAATAAATAAATAAAAAATAAAATAAATAAATTTTAAAAATTATTTGTTTTCTTCCACTTACCTCTCAAATCAGAATATGCAACGAAAAAATCGAGCTGGTTTCTTAATGTTCAAACAATTCTGTTGGGATTTCTTTTTCAACTTACTCAGATTTTGTATTTTTTGTTCAGTTAACAGTGCAACACAGTTAAAATGAAAGCGCATTACACAGAGAAAAAATAGGAGGTAGAAAAAACACGATTCAAAAATTAAATTAATTTTTGGGGCATGAAAGCAATCTGCATTCAGTGGAAAATCAGTTAAGCTGTGTTTGTCAAAATTTGGTTCCTAAGGATATTTAAATCAGTAGGTTTCTTGGCAATTACAGAGCAAAATGGTATTACGGTTCACTATCAAAAACGACAGTCGACGCGAAGGACTTCGAATACCCCGAGATGACAACTTTATTTTCAGATTTAATATCAAATGCAAATTTTGTTGAAACAAATTATTTCTTTAAATAACCAAGAATCATTATTTGTTTATGCTGTGTAGTTT
>JBBBDQ010002658.1:0-124553 GCA_037127315.1 Ascarosepion bandense | reverse complement strand
CCCCCAGGCTTTAGTCGTAACAGAAGCTTTAATTGTATTCGATTCCAATGATATTATTGTGTACTAATTCTAGGGGGTTCAGTTTATTACTTAACAACAATAGAAAACTGATCCCCAGCCTTTAGACGTAATAGAAGCTTTAATTGTATTCGATTCCAATGATTTTATTGTGTGCTAATTCTAGGGAGATCAGTTTATTACTTAACAACAATAGAAAACTGACCCCCAGGCTTTAGTCGTAACAGAAGCTTTAATTTTATTCGATTCCAATGATATTATTGTGTACTAATTCTAGGGGGTTCAGTTTATTACTTAACAACAATAGAAAACTGACCCCGAGGCTTTAGTCGTAACAGAAGCTTTAATTGTATTCGATTCCAATGATATTATTGTGTACTAATTCTAGGGGGATCAGTTTATTACTTAACAACAATAGAAAACTGATTCCTAGCCTTTAGTCGTAATAGAAGCTTTAATTGAATTCGATTTCAATGATATTATTGTGTACTAATTCTAGGGGGATCAGTTTATTACTTAACAATAATAGAAAACTGATCCCCAACATTTAGTCTTAATAGAAGCTTTAATTGTATTCGATTCCAATGATGTTATTGTGTGCTAATTCTAGGGGGATCAGTTTATTACTTAACAAAAATAGAAAACTGACCCCCAGGCTTTAGTCGTAACAGAAGCTTTAATTGTATTCGATTCCAATGATATTTTTGTGTACTAATTCTAGGGGGATCAGTTTATTACTTAACAACAATAGAAAACTGACCCCCAGGCTTTAGTCGTAACAGAAGCTTTAATTGTATTCGATTCCAATGATATTTTTGTGTACTAATTCTAGGGGGATCAGTTTATTACTTAACAACAATAGAAAACTGACCCCCAGGCTTTAGTCGTAACAGAAGCTTTAATTGTATTCGATTCCAAAGATATTATTTTATAATAATTATACGGGGATCAGTTTATTACTTAATAACAATAGAAAACTGACCTCCAGGCTTTAGTAGTAACAGAAGCTTTAATTGTATTCGATTCCAATGATATTATTGTGTGCTAATTCTAAGGGGATCAGTTTAATACATAACAACAATAGAAAACTGATCCCCCATCTCTAGTTTTAATTGAAGCTTTAATTGTTTTCGTTTCCAATGATATTATTGTGTACTAATTCTAGGGGGATCAGTTTATTACTTAACAACAATAGAAAACTGACCCCCTGGCTTTAGTCGAAATAGAAGCTTTAATTGTATTCGATTCCAATGCTGTTATTGTGTACTAATTCTAGGGGTATCAGTTTATTACTTAACAATAATTGAAAACTGACCCCCAGCCTTTAGTCGTAACAGAAACTTTAATTGTATTCGATTCCAATGCTGTTATTGTGTACTAATTCTAGGGGTATGAGTTTATTACTTAACAATAATTGAAAACTGACCCCCAGCCTTTAGTCGTAACAGAAGCTTTAATTGTATTCGATTCCAATGCTGTTATTGTGTACTAATTCTAGGGATATCAGTTTATTACTTAACAATAATTGAAAACTGACCCCCAGCCTTTAGTCGTAACAGAAGCTTTAATTATATTCGATTCCAATGCTGTTATTGTGTACTAATTCTAGGGGTATCAGTTTATTACTTAACAATAATAGAAAACTGACCCCCAGCCTTTAGTCGTAACAGAAGCTTTAATTATATTCGATTCCAATGCTGTTATTGTGTACTAATTCTAGGGGTATCAGTTTATTACTTAACAATAATAGAAAACTGACCCCCAGCCTTTAGTCGTAATAGAAGCTTTAATTGTATTCGATTCCAATGCTGTTATTGTGTACTAATTCTAGGGGTATCAGTTTATTACTTAACAATAATTGAAAACTGACCCCCAGCCTTTACTCGTAACAGAAGCTTTAATTGTATTCGATTCCAATGCTGTTATTGTGTGCTAATTCTAGGGGGATCAGTTTATTACTTAACAACAATAGAAAACCGATCCCCAGCCTTTAGTCGTAATAGAAGCTTTAATTTTATTCGATTCCAATGATATTATTGTGTACTAATTATAGGGGGATCAGTTTATTACTTAACAACAATAGAAAACTGATCCCCAAGCTTTAGTCGTAACAGAAGCTTTAATTGTATTCGACTCCAATGATATTATTGTTTACTAATTCTAGGGGGATCAGTTTATTACTTAACAACAATAGAAAACCGATCCCCAGCCTTTAGTCGTAATAGAAGCTTTAATTGTATACGATTCCAATGATATTATTGTGTACTAATTAAAGGGGGATCAGTTTATTACTTAACAACAATAGAAAACTGATCCCCAGGCTTTAGTCGTAACAGAAGCTTTAATTGTATTCGACTCCAATGATATTATTGTGTACTAATTCTAGGGGGATCAGTTTATTAATTAACAACAATAGAAAACTGATCCCCAGCTTTTAGTCGTAATAGAAGCTTTAATTGTATTCGATTCCAATGATATTATTGTGTACTAATTCTAGGGGGATCAGTTTATTACTTAACAACAATAGAAAACTGACCCCAGGCTTTATTCGTAACAGAAGCATTAATTTTATTCGATTCCAATGATATTATTGTGTACTAATACTAGGGGGATCAGTTTATTACTTAACAACAATAGAAACTGATCCCCGTCTTTGTTCGTAATAGAAGCTTTAATTGTAGTAGTTTCCAATTATATTTAGATGTACTAATTCTAGGGTGATCAGCTTTTGACTTAACAACAATAGAAAACTGATCCCCGTCTTTAGTCATAATAGAAGCTTTAATTGTATTCGATTCCAATGATATTATTGTCTTCTAATTCTAGGGGGATCAGTTTATTACTTAACAACAATAGAAAACTGATCCCCATGGTACAAGCTAACAGTCCGTGAAAATGAAGAAGAAAATAAAAATTAATATTTACGACAATTTGCTTATCGCTCTCTTGACTTTCACTTGAAAAGAAATAACTGCGACATTTTATCTGTCGCAATATACATTATAAGGGGAAATGGTCGGGGGCACAGTGTACATGTTTCAAAATAAGAATAGACGATTTGGAGAGCCATGACCATGTATGTTATTAATAAAAATAGATGACGTCGGGAGACATGACAGCCTTATTTTTCGCGAATATTTGCACTGACCGAAAACGTGAACGGCAGAATTGAGGAATGCGTAACCCAGTTAGAGAGTCTCAGTTGATGGATTGCACAAAGGGGATTAAGAGAGATATATAAGGAAAACATTTGAGAAGCTAAGAAATGGAAGATGGGGAGAACCAATAATTCTTAGTTGTTATTATTGAACAACTCGGACATTCGCCAGTTTAAATCATCACTGTTTTACCCATGGTTGGGGAGAAAGAATTTGTCGAGTAAGACGCTTAGTTGGGTTTTAAAAATATAGCAATCAATTGGTATGGAACAAGCTAACAGTCTAAGGTGTTGGTACAAGCTAACGCCTAATGGGACAGGCATAAGCTAACAGTCTAAGGTGTTGGTACAAGCTAACGCCTAATGGGAAAGACATAAGCTAACAGTCTTTTTGAGTTGCTGTCATTATGTAGTCATTAATAAACAGTTCACTCTATAAGGATAGGATTTCAACATGAAAGCAATACCATAGACATTTATTAGTTACTTTTTAGATATAATATTATTGGTGTCACCGAAATGAAAGTCAAAATCGCTACTCCTGTTCGAAAAAAGTCGTTAAAGATCAGAAATTATTGGATTGAAAAGAAAATTCCAATAATTTCGGATCTGTTATTAAAAAAACAAATTTGCAGACTGAAAATTCGTCCAGTTCCGAAAATAATTCGATAAAAATAACTGAAAAATTGATATTTTTCGTGAATTGTTGCTTAGATAATTTAATAAAATACTTTATTTATAAATGGGAATTATTAAGGACACCATTGTCGTCAGAAAAATACCAATGATATCGAGGGGTTTTAATGCTAGGGGGGATCAGTTTATTACTTAACAACAATAGAAAACTGATCCCCAACATTTAGTCGTAATAGAAGCTTTAATTGTATTCGAGTCCAATGATATTATTGTGTACATATTCTAGGGGGATCAGTTTATTACTTAACAACAATAGAAAACTGATCCCCCACTTTAGGTCGTTTGAGAAGCTTTAAGTGTATTCTATTCCAATGATGTTATTGTGTACTAATTCTAGGGGGATCAGTTTATTACTTAACAACAATAGAAAACTGATCCCCAACCTTTAGTCGTAATAGAAGCTTTAATTGTATTCGATTCCAATGATGTTATTGTGTACTAATTCTAGGGGGATCAGTTTATTACTTAACAACAATAGAAAACTGACCCCCAGGCTTTAGTCGTAACAGAAACTTTAATTGTATTCGATTCCAATGATGTTATTGTGTACTACTTCTAGGGGGTCAGTTTATTACTTAACAACAATAGAAAACTGATCCCCAACCTTTAGTCGTAACAGAAGCTTTAATTGTATTCGATTCCAATGATGTTATTGTGTACTAATTCTAGGGGGATCAGTTTATTACTTAACAACAATAGAAAACTGATCCCCAACCTTTAGTCGTAACAGAAGCTTTAATTGTATTCGATTCCAATGATGTTATTGTGTACTAATTCTAGGGGGATCAGTTTATTACTTAACAACAATAGAAAACTGATCCCCAACCTTTAGTCGTAACAGAAGCTTTAATTGTATTCGATTCCAATGATATTATTGTGTACTATTTCTAGGGGGAGCAGTTTATTACCTAACAACAATAGAAAAGTGATCCCCAACCTTTAGTCGTAATAGAAGCTTTAATTGTATTCGATTCCAATGATGTTATTGTGTACTAATTCTAGGGGGATCAGTTTATTACTTAACAACAATAGAAAACTGATCCCCAACCTTTAGTCGTAATAGAAGTTTTAATTGTATTCGATTCCAATGATATTATTGTGTACTAATTCTAGGGGGATCAGTTTATTACTTAACAACAATAGAAAACTGAACCCCAAACTTTAGTCGTAATAGAAGTTTTAATTGTATTCGATTCCAATGATATTATTGTGTACTAATTCTAGGGGGATCAGTTTATTACTTAACAACAATAGAAAAGTGATCCTCAACCTTTAGTCGTAATAGAAGTTTTAATTGTATTCGATTCCAATGATATTATTGTGTACTAATTCTAGGGGGATCAGTTTATTACTTAACAACAATAGAAAACTGGACCCCAAACTTTAGTCGTAATAGAAGTTTTAATTGTATTCGATTCCAATGATATTATTGTGTACTAATTCTAGAGGGATCAGTTTATTACTTAACAACAATAGAAAACTGATCCCCAGTCTTTTGTCGTAATAGAAGCTTTAATTGTATTCGATTCCAATGATGTTATTGTGTACTAATTCTAGGTGGATCAGTTTATTACTTAACAACAATAGAAAACTGATCCCCAACCTTTAGTCGTAACAGAAGCTTTAATTGTATTCGATTCCAATGATGTTATTGTGTACTAATTCTAGGGGGAGCAGTTTATTACCTAACAACAATAGAAAAGTGATCCCCAACCTTTAGTCGTAATAGAAGCTTTAATTGTATTCGATTCCAATGATGTTATTGTGTTTTAATTCTAGGGGGATCAGTTTATTACTTAACAACAATAGAAAACTGAACCCCAAACTTTATTCGTAATAGAAGCTTTAATTGTATTCGTTTCGAATGATATTATTGTGTACTAATTCTAGGGGGAGCAGTTTATTACTTAACAACAATAGAAAACTGATCCCCAGCCTTTAGTCGTAATAGAAGCTTTAATTGTATTCGATTCCAATGATGTTATTGTGTTTTAATTCTAGGGGGATCAGTTTATTACTTAACAACAATAGAAAACTGAACCCCAAACTTTAGTCGTAATAGAAGTTTTAATTGTATTCGATTCCAATGATATTATTGTGTACTAATTCTAGAGGGATCAGTTTATTACTTAAAAACAATAGAAAACTGATCCCCAGCCTTTAGTCGTAACAGAAGCTTTAATTGTATTCGATTCCAATGATATTATTGTGTACTAATTCTAGAGGGATCAGTTTATTACTTAACAACAATAGAAACTGATCCCCGTCTTTATTCGTAATAGAAGCTTTAATTGTATTAGTTTCCAATTATATTTAGGTGTACTAATTCTAGGGTGATCAGCTTTTGACTTAACAACAATAGAAAACTGATCCCCGTCTTTAGTCGTAATAGAAGCTTTAATTGTATTCGATTCCAATGATATTATTGTCTTCTAATTCTAGGGGGATCAGTTTATTACTTAACAACAATAGAAAACTGATCCCCATGATACAAGATAACAGTCCGTGGAAATGAAGAAGAAAATAAAAATTAATATTTACGACAATTTGCTTATCGCTCTCTTGACTTTCACTTGAAAAGAAATAACTGCGACATTTTATCTGTCGCAATATACATTATAAGGGGAAGATGGTGGGGGGCGGGTGTACATGTTTCAAAATAAGAATAGACGATTGGGAGAGCCATGACCATGTATGTTATTAATAAAAATAGATGACGTCGGGAGACATGACAGCCTTATTTTTCGCGAATATTTACACTGACCGAAAACGTGAGAGGCAGAATTGAGTAATGCGTAACCCAGATAGAGAGTCTCAGTTGATGGATTGCACAAAGGGGATTAAGAGAGATATATAAGGAAAACATTTGAGAAGCTAAGAAATGGAAGATGGGGAGAACCAATAATTCTTATTTGTTATTATTGAACAACTCGGACATTCGCCAGTTTAAATCATCACTGTTTTACCCATGGTTGGGGACAAAGAATTTGTCGAGTAAGACGCTTAGTTGGGTTTTAAAAATATAGCAATCAATTGGAATGGAACAAGCGAACAGTCTAAGGCGTTGGTACAAGCTAACGCCTAACGGGACAGGTATAATCTAACAGTCTTGTTGAGTTGCTGTCATTATGTAATCATTAATAAACAGTTCACTCTATAAGGATAGGATTTCAACATGAAAGCAATACCATAGACATTTATTAGTTACTTTTTAGATATAATATTATTGGTGTCACCGAAATGAAAGTCAAAATCGCTACTCCTGTTCGAAAAAGTCGTTAAAGATCAGAAATTATCGGATTGAAAAGAAAATTCCAATAATTTCGGATCTGTTATTAAAAAAACAAATTTGCAGACTGAAAATTCGTCCCGTTCCGAAAATAATTCGATAAAAATAACTGTAAAATTGATATTTTTTGGAAATTGTTGCTTAGATAATTTAATAAAATACTTTATTTATAAATGGGAATTATTAAGGACACCATTGTCGTCAGAAAAATACCAATGATATTGAGGGGTGTTAACGCTAGGGGGATCAGTTTATTACTTAACAAGAATAGAAAACTGATCCCCGTCTTTAGTCGTAATAGAAGATTTAATTGTATTCGATTCCAATGATATTATTGTGTACTAATTATAGGGGGATCAGTTTATTACTTAAAAACAAGAGAAAACTGATCCCCTACTTTCAGTCGTAATAGAAGCTTTAGTTGCATTCGATTCGAATGATATTATTGTGTACTAATTCTAGGGGGATCAGTTTATTACTTAACAACAATAGAAAACTGATCTCCCACTTTAGGACGTTTGAGAAGCTTTAAGTGTATTCGATTCCAATGATATTATTGTGTACTAATACGAGGGGATCAGTTTAAACGATCCCCGTCTTTATTATTGTGTCCTAATTCTAATGCGAGTGTTACAAACTAACAGTCCGTGGAAAAGAGAAACGAAAAATAATACGACAATTTATTTATCGCACTCTCGATTTTCTTTTACGAGGAATAATTGCGGCAATTTATTGATCGCACCGAGGATTGTCATGAAACACATGAAGTTAGAAAAATCGGAATAACAATGCGACTGGCACAAGGCAACATTCCGTGGAAACGAACAGGAAAATGAAAATTTAATAATCACGACAATTTATTTATCGCACTCTCTATTTTCAAGTGAAAATAAACAATTGCGACATTTTATCTATCGCACGATTTATTATAAGGGGAAGTTGTGGAGAACCGTGTACATGTTTGAGACGAAAAATAGACGATTGGGCGAGCCATGACTATGTATGTAATTAATAAAAAAGAGATGTCGTCGAGAGCCATGACCGCCTCATTTTTCGCGAATCTTCACACAGAAGACTGACCGAAAACGTGAGAGGCAGAATTGAGGAATGCGTAACCCAGATAGAGAGTCTCAGTTGATGCATTGCAGAAATGGGATTAAGAGAGATATATAAGGAAAACATTTGAGAAGCTAAGAAATGGAAGATGGGGAGAGCCATGACTACTTAGAAGGAGATATCATTTAACAACACGGATATTCGCCAGTTTAAGTCGTCACTGTTTTACCCATTTTGGGGGTAAAAGATGTTAAAAAAAATAATTTTGTTCGAAATTCTTAGCCCCTGAAGAAGGCCGCAGAGTCGAACGGCTGAAACGTCGTACAAATAACAACAAAGATGAGGATAATCGTCCGAATAATGTAAATATTTCCTCATCTCAGAAAAGTAGACAGGATTTTTTGTCTTCATTCATATTACGAAACATTACTTTTTTTCAATATTTTTACCTCTACTCATATTTTGAAATCATAAAAAAAAGTTTTTCAAATTTCAGAAAAAAAAAATGAAAACAACACAAAAATTAAATTAAATTCATTTTATTTGCAAAATTAAAAATAAATTTCAATTTTTTAAATTCTTTTTTCTTAAATTTTGAAAATTTTTATGAAATGTTTTTCATCGTTTTGATAATAAATAAACAATTTTTGTTGGGAAAGAAAAATCTTTGGAATATTTTGTGATTCTTGTGGGAATTTGTACAGAACTTTTTCCGGCAAAGCGGAAAAAAATCCTTCTTTTGTAGCAAAATAAAAAAGTTGAAATTTATTTGGAGTGAAATTCAGAATTTCTTCTTTAATTTTTATTTTTTTAAGAATTTCTCCCTTTTGACTAAAAAGGAAGATTTTCGACATTTGAAGTCTCGTCCCCCACAAATTGCCAGTCGACGGATCGGCACGAAGGAGGGGGTCATAAAGAAGGGGGCCACCACCACCCCCACCACCCCTCCTCCCCTCCCAGTCCCCAAGGTCAATTCTTTTGATTTCGGTTCCGGTTTTCGAAAAACAAACACTTTCTTTAAATTCCCAGTCACAAGTGAAAATTTGTTGTTGAAAATGACACAAAGAAAAAAATTGATTTTTTGTGCGAATTGCTTTTTGTTTTTCTAAAAATGGGGGGCGTTTTTTTCTCTCCAAAAAGAAAATTCTTCCCCCCTCACCCTCCCCACCAGGACAACAGACGACGAAAATGTCTTGGGAAAGGCGACAAATGTCCGTGGGGTGGAATCTCTTTCCTCCGTCCGTCAATTCACATCGGCCAATCAACTCCCCAAACTCATCGAATTCTTTCACCGACTCGTCGTCCCAATCGCAGACAAAAACATGATCGTCTTCGTCGGTGGCGAGAATCGAGAGAATCCACCCCAGGTTCGAATCGTGGAGACGGTATTCTTTTTGGAGCTGTAAATCCCCGGATGTCCCTACCCTCGTAAACTCTATTATTTCTTTTCTAAGTGACTCCAAAGATTCGTGACACCATTTTGAAAATGGAAATGTCACCGTCAATTCCGATGTTTGGTGGAGGGGGGCAAACGATTGTGGGAGCCGCGATCTAAGCTCCGCTCCCACCAACCGTAATCCACAAACGACGTCCCCGTCTTCGGCGTCGTCCCCCAACAATTGGCCAACATTATGGCGCCAAATCTTGACCTTTTTCAAAAGGTCTTCTCCCTCCTTTAGGGAGAGGCGCCATTTTTCTAACGGCTTTCTCATATTGTCGGACAGCTCTTTCAAACACCGACGTGTCTCTTCCACGAACGTCTCGAACTCTTCCCACATTTTGGAACATTTCAAGTCGCAATCCATTGACAGTTGGTCAATGGATCGCCTCGTCTGTTCGTTCATTGCAAGGATCTGGGTTTCCATCTGACGGAGTTCTTGCTCCAGGGTGGGGCTGGCCGTCTTCTCCCTCAACGCCTCCTCCCTCACGGACAGCGGCCGAGGCGGACACTGGGGGGAAGAGGTCACGTGATCCTCGTAACACGCGTCACACAGGCAAACGTTGCATCAGGCGCAGAAGGCGTCCTTCTGTTTGTGGTGCAGTTGACACGCGTCTGTCATGAGGACCCCCACGGCCTCACCCCTCGCCATGCCGCTCAGGTCCCTGGTTTCGTGTGTTGGGTGGAATCTCCTGTGGTATTTCTCGCACTTCTGGCACAAGAGTTTTTCACAATCCGGGCACCGAATCTTGACGGTCGATTCGGTGCCGTCGTCTTCAAAACACACGTCGCATCTCCATTCTTTTAATTCCAGGTTTTGGCGCTTCATAATCTTCACCAAAAATGGTGAAAGTCTTAAACTGTCACGTGTCCCCACCGGGGTGTGACACTGGGGACATTTGACGTCGTCTTTGTCGCTGCTTCGAATTGGACATCAAGGCATGACTGACACAAAGAATGAAGACATGCCAATGTCTTCGAGGAGAGATCTAAATATTGGTCGCAGTTCGAACACGGGAATCTTTCAGTAAAACTGGCCGCCATTTGTAAAAATTCCTTCAGAAAATCTGGAAAGAAAAATAAAAAGAGGTCAAAAGAAGGATAGAGTGATTATCAAGAAAGAAAGAAAGGAAGAAAGGGTAAAAGCTATAGAGAAAGGGGGAAGGGATTTCCAATTTGACGCCTTCACAATCACTTTTAACTTTTTCCTTTTATCCATTAAAATAATTATTTTTTCTATTTCTTCAGATCATTTTTTTTTACTTTCTTCGAAAAATACACGGACTTCAAATAATTTTCAAAAATTATCTTCACTTATCACAGCTTAGTATGGCACAAGGCCAATAAAAGTAACAAAGATCGTTATATTTATATATTATAATCTTTCCAGTTTTTATTGTCCTTGTGCCATACTATGTATTACTTGTCTATCAAATGGCGGCTGTTATTATCTTATTAAATCTTTTTTAATTAAAAATTAAGCGCTAGGGATTTAGACAGACAGACAGATAAATAAATAGATCGACAGACAGCCTGATATAAATTGTTATTTTGGATTTGATTTTATTAATGAAGAAAAAAGATTCTCTGAAAGAGATTGATGGAGGGAGATTATTTTTCTTTTCTTTTAAATAAACAGACAGACTAATAAATTGATCGACAATCCGTTAAAGACAGACAATTATAATTCTTAAATATTTTTGACACTGATGGATTGAGAGATAAATAAATAAACTGGAAGTGAATGATAGAAATTGTTAGATTTTTACCAAAAAAATATTTTTTTATTAATGCAGAAAAGATTATCTGAAAAAAAATTTCTTTGAAATAGACAGTCGGATCTTTTTTATTGACCTTGTGCCATACTAAATATTATCATATGTTAAATAATTTATTATGGCGGCCGGTTATCGTCTGCTTATTTGACAGTAAGATCAAAAATTGTCTGAAAGAGAGAGCGGGGTTTTTTTTTAATAGACAGACCGGCCGATAGATTGATGAATAGACAGACTGAGAGAAATTATTTTATTTTAATATATATATTTTTTTTTTTTTAGATAAAAAGATTTTCATGAATGAAGAAAATTTTCAAGGAGAAAAGGCGGGATTTTTTTATGTTATACAAATAAACAGACAAAAAATGTCCGTCTATAAAAAAGGGAAAAAGGAATTTCTTTTCTTTTAAATAAATAAATGGATAAACGGACCGAATTTTCCGGATTATTACAAATTTTGTCCAAGCGAAATAAAAACGACGAAAGAAAAGCAAACAATTTCGACGAATAAATAAAAAAATAAAAAAACGAAGAGAAAAACTTCTAGAAATTTGTTTGAAGGTCAAAAATAATGCAGTTTTAATTAAAGAGATGACCCCTAAATTGTGATTTTGAATCCTTCCCTGATTTTCAAACGAAAAAAGTAGAAAATAAAGACAGACAAAAAAATAGGGCGGGGTTCCTTTTTTTTCTTTCACAAAAATCAAAAATGTCGCTTTATCTTTGCTTTTCTTGTGGGCGAAATGATGAAAAAAAATCTTGGTGAGTCTTGTTATGTCCAAGGAAACATTTAAGAAGATTGGATGATTTGGAAATGGAGAAAATTCTTACTTACACTTGATTTCGATTTCAATTTGGGTGAAAATTGGTTTTCGTCAAAAAAAAAACGGGAGACAAAAATAAAACAAGTTTTTCCTCGAATTTTCTGGAACGAATGTTAAAGCGCAAATGACGTACGGATGACGTCACTGGAATATAAGGCATTTGATTGGACGAAACATAAGACGCCACTCGAGTTTTGGTTTACGTGTTATAAGTGGGAGGAAGAGTGGGAAAAAAGAGAAGCAAGAGGGAGAACAAGTAACCATGGGAGAGGGGCGAATTCCTTCACTTTTTCTAAACAAAAATTGAAGAGAGTGAGTGAGAGAGAGAGAAAGAGAGAGAGAGAGAGAGAGAAAGAGAGAAAGTAAAATGTGGAGGATATTTTTTCAAAACGGGGAATTAATTAGTTAAATTAAATATTTACAAATAGAAACATACAAATTCAAACACACGGAAACACACACACGCACACACACACACACACACACACACATATATATATATATATATATATACACACACACATACAAAATATAATGATCAATAAATTTACTACTATTATACAAGTACATACACAGAGGCAGTCATACATATGTGTGTTTATAAATGCTCACACACATATAGATACACACCCATATAAAAGAAACAATAAATTTACAACTATGCACACATATCGACGAGGGAAAGAGAGAAGCAAAGGAGAGAGAACATCTATCGATGAAAGAGGGGAAAATTCTTATTTTCTAATAAACTTTTTACTTTAAAAATTCAAAGAAAACTTTTTATTTTACATTTTCGTTTTATTTACATATAAAAAATGATAATTGATGGAATGAAATTCGATTTGATTCAGATTTATCAAAACTTTCAAGCCTGTTTTTGTTCTATAATTGTTTTTTTTTTTCAGTTTATTAATTTTTTTTTTTGAATTTTTAAAGTAAAAAGTTTACTAGAAAATAAGAATTTGCTCGTCTCTCATCGATAGATGTTCTCTCTCCCTTGCTTCTCTCTTTCCCTCGTCTATATGTGTGTGTAGTTTTAACTTTATTGTTTCAGTTATGTGTGAATGTATTATTAATTATTAATTATAAATTATTAAATTTAAAAATAATTAATAGAACAAAAAAATAGACTTGGAATTTTTGATAAATCTGAATCAAATCTAATTTAATTCCATCAAGTATCATTTTTTTTATATGTAAATAAAACGATAATGTCGAATAAAAAGTTTTCTTTTAATATGAAAAAAGCTATTAAAATAAAGAGGAATTATTAGTAATATAAATACGGTATCACTGAATAAATAAAATTTTGTCTTTGAAATAGACAGATGGATCTTTATTTTTACTGACCTTGTGCCATACTATATATTATCAGATGTTAAATAATTTATTATGGCATCCGGTTATCATCTGCTTATTTGACAGACAGATAAAAAAAAAGTTTCTGAAAGAGAGACCAGTTTTTTTTTGTTTTTTATTTTGACATTTAAGATAAAAAGATTTTCATGAATGAAGAAAACTATGTAAGAAAAAAACAGGGATTTTTTCATGTTTCACAAAGACAGACAGACGAACAAATTCTTTTAACAGTATTTTTTGTGTGTTTTGTTTTTTTTTTTTTTTTTTACATAAAAAGATTTTCGTGAATGAAGAAAACTTTGAAAGAGAAAAAGAGGGGTATATATATATATATATATATATATATATATATATATATATATATATATATACAAGTATGGGTGGAATAATATTCCCCATCCAAAGAAACACTATTTTTAAAAAGTGCTCAATACAAAGTAGAGCTAATAATAATAATAATATTTATTAATAAATTATAACATTGATATGTTATAATATATATATATATATATGCACAAGTGAAAAGGGAATGAAGCAAATATTAACAGCGTTCAAAACGTTAATTTAAAACAGTGCTCAATATAGAAATAGAGCTATTAATATTGATTATAAATTATAGTTTAGAACATGTAAAAATTACAATCTATTACAAAATGTACATTTTGTTTCGACATTAAAATGACGGTGTCTCATCAGGAAATAAACGGTATTTTTGAAGGGAGATGGAACTTTCGCTTCCTTATATTGGTAAATGTTGTGTGCGAGGTAAAGTGGGTAGAGAAAATGAGAAATCAGAATTGGGAATTGTAAAAGAGACATTGAACAAAAAGAGGAAAACGAGAGAGAAAGAGTCGGGTGGTTAAGGGATATAGTGAAAAAGTTCAGAGAAATGTCAGGTTTAACAGTAGAAAATAAAGTGAGGTCATATATCGCCTTTGATGACCCGACGTTTGTGTTTAATAAAGAGAAGTAAGAAAATGTATAGGGGTGGGAGGAAGTAAGAGAAGATGAGCGAAGAAGAGAGAGGGTGTGAGAGACAGCATAACAGGCCAAGAGGGTGGGGGTTAAAAAAAACAGCCTGGCCTGGAATATCTGTATGAGTGAAATATAAAGCTACAATTTATTTTTTTTAGAAAAACCTCAATTAGGTCAGAATTTGTCAGAAGAAATAAAGATAAAATTAGAGAAAATATAAGGAACCATGTTTCCTTTGTCTACAAGAAAAATGGAAATCATTAAATACATGAGGAGTGACATATTACTAAATCAAAGGCATGAAACCACAGTAAATTGCAAACACATTAAAGAACTAACTTTACAATCATGCTAAAATTACAAAATCTAAAGTTTGTATCTCTAGAAACGATAAACCTTTTATAGTTTTAATCTTAGTGTCACGATATTCACTTTTAACTGTACGACCTTTCTCCTCATATTTGATCTCTAATTTTTATCTTTAGTTCATATTCCAAATTGTGACCTAATTAAGGTTTTCCTAAAAAAAAAAAAAAATAGGTTGAAACTCTTTTTAAATAAAAATATTGTAGCCTTAAACTTCACTAATACAAATTGTTTATCTACTACCAATACTTGGTTTTAAAAATCTTGCAAACATCATATATATATATATATATATATATATATATATATATATATATATATATAGGTACATTTTCCTTTTAGGTCCCGAAGGCTTTTAATGGGGACAAAACGATCAAGAAGTTGTTTTTTTTCTGGTCTTTAACATCAATAAAGGTAGGTTTCTTCAATAACTGACAGTGGATTTGTGTTTAACAAATACATTTGCACGGAATTAAGACTATTTTGAAAAAAAATTCAAGGGACAAAAGCCTTCGGGACCTAAACCGAAAATTTACCCGAATGTTAAAGCGCAAATGACATACAGATGACGTCACTGGAATATAAGGCATTTGATTGGACGAAACATAACACGCCACTGGAGTTTTGGTTTACGTGTCATAAGTGGGAGGAGGAGTGGAGAAGAGAGAAACAAGAGAGAGGACAAGTAACCATGAGAGAGGAGCCAATTCTCTTTTTCTAAACAAAAATTAAAGAGAGAGAGAGAGAGAGATGTGGAAATCTTTTCAAAACAGGAATTAATTATTGTTAAATAAAATATTAAATAGAAACACACACACACACACACACACACACACACACACACACACACGGAAACACACACACACAAATATAATGATTAATAAATTTACAACTATTACAGTCATACATACACACACACACACGCACTCATATATATAGATATAGAATTATATATATATATATATATATATATATATATATAATAAGAAAAATTAAGACAGACACGTTATTTAATGGTGAATCGGAAGTTGATGCCTATTTCAGGCGAACCATCGTCAACTTCCGTCTTTATTTAACAAAGGATTTTACACGAATGAGATTCACAAAAACCTAAAAAACGAATAAAAATAACGGTCGCTCTTGTAAGAGAGAAAATTTAAGAAAAATACATCAGTTAAATATATATATATATATATATATATATATATATATATATATATACTTAAATACATATGTATGTTAAAACACACACACACCTAAATGAAAGAATAAATTTGCAACTATACACACATATAAACGAGGGAAAGAGAGAAGCAAAGGAGAGAAAACATCTATTGATGAAAGACGGGCAAATTCTTATTTTCTAGTAAACTTTTTACTTTAAAAGTTAAAAAAAAAAATAATAATTTGAAAAAAAATTATAGAACAAAAATAGACTTGAAAGTTTTGATAAATCTGATTCAAATCGAATTTCATTCCATCAAGTATTATTTTATATGTAAATAAAACGAAAATGTCGAATAAAAAGTTTTTTAAAATACGAAAAAAGCTATTAAAATAAAGAGAAATTATTAGTAATATAAAGAGTATATCACTGAATAGATAAAATTTTATCTTTGAAATAGACAGACGGATCTTTATTGACCTTGTGCCATACTATATGTTATCAGATGTTAAATAATTTATTATGGCGGACGGTTATCGTCTGCTTATTTGACAGACAGATAAAAAAATTTTTCTGAAAGCGAGTGTTTTTTTTTCTTTTTTCTTCTTTTAAGACCGGCCGATAGATTGATAGACAGACTGATATAAATTGTTTTATTTAGACATTTTCTTTTAGATAAAAAGATTTTCATGAAAACTTTCAAAGAGACAAGGGGAGACTTTTTCATGTTTTAGACTGACAGACGATCCGATATAAAATATTTCATTTTCACAAAAAGTATTCCGTTCATAAAAAAAAAGGAAATTGGAATTTTTTTTCATTTTAATAAATAAATGGATAAACCGACCGAGTTTTCCGAATTATTACAAATTGTGTCCAAGCGAAATAAAAACGACGAAAGAAAAGCAAACAATTTCGACGAATAAAGAAAAAAAAAAAAAAAAAAAAGAGAAAAAAAACATCAAAAATTAAATTTTTTGAGGCGATATAAAAATAAATAATGCAGTTTTAATTAAAGAGATGACCCCTAAATTGTGATTTTGAATCCTTCCCTGATTTTCCAACGAAAAAAGTAGAAAATGAAGACAGACAAAAAAATAGGGCGGGGTTCCTTTTTTTTCTTTCACAAAAATCAAAAATGTCGCTTTATCTTTGCTTTTCTTGTGGGCGAAATGATTTTTAAAAAATCTTGGTGAGTCTTGTTATGTCGAAGGAAACATTTAAGAAGATTGGATGATTTGGAAATGGAGAAAATTCTTACTTACACTTGATTTCGATTTCAATTTGGGTGAAAATTGGTTTTCGTCAAAAAAACGGGAGACAAAAATAAAACAAGTTTCTTCGTCGAATTTTCAGGAACGAATGTTAAAGCGCAAATGACGTACGGATGACGTCACTGGAATATAAGGCATTTGATTGGACGAAACATAACACGTCACTGAAGTTTTTGTTTACGTGTTATAAATGGGAGGAAGAGTGGGGAAAGAGAGGACATAAGAACAATGAGAGAGGGGAGAATTCTCTTACTTTTTCTAAACTAAAATTGAGGAGAAAAGTGTGTGTGTTTAGGTGTGTGTGTGTTTGTGTGTGTGTGAGAGAGAGAGGGAGTTCAATATGTGAAACATATCTTTTAAAAACAGGAAATAAAATAACATAAACACAGATGCACACACAAACACATATATATACATACACACAAATATAATGAAACAGTAAATTTACAACTATTATACACATACATACCCACAAATACACAATCACGCACATATATAAAAATACACATGTATATATACATATACTCCAGTACATATGTATGTGTATACACGCTCACACACACATATATAGATACAAAAAATTTAAAACTATACACACATGTAGACGGGGGAAGAGAGAGAAGATGAAAATTATACAGGCATACATGCAGATAAACAGACACATACACACAAACATTTTGCCTTATATATATATATATATATATATATATATATATATATATATATATATATATTATCGATTTTCTGCACTATTATAAGAACTGCAACATTGACACTTCTGAATATAGTTTCTTATGTCTTTGTCTATGAGTGTATCAAATTTAATTAAAATCGGACCACTCCTTTTATAACTCGATTTTTTCGATTATCTATTTTCGATATTTATCTGGGGTACCTCGACACAAAACCTAGCTAAGAACACTCGCAGACGCTTATAGTACAACTGTGTAAATTTTCAAGGAAATCGGTTCAGCCGTTTCGGAGGCTACAGGTAATGGACACACACACACAGACACACACACAGACACAGTTCCATTTATTATATAAGTTTAGATAACTCTCACTTTCTCTCTAATATTTGCTCTCTCTCACTCACTTACTCTCACGCGCTCTCAAACAATACAATTTGTTCAATCCATATTGAGGTTTCTAAGTTTTAAAAAATAAGTGCACACACACACACACACACACACACACACACACACACACACACACTTACAGAGAAAGAGAGAGAAAAAAAATACGCAACATATTTTTTAAAAACAGGAAATACTGTTGGGTGTTGAATATTGCAGATACAAACATATGTCAATATATATATATATATATATATATATATATATATATATATATATATATATAGAACTGTATAAATTTTGTACCTCCAGACATTTGTTTACATAGATATATATAAAAACGTGATTTATATCGTTATACTTGTTTCGAAAAACTTATTCGAAAACTTTCATACGAAGGAAAAAAACGGTTTTAATAAAGAAAAAAAAGAAAGAGCTTAGGACAGAAATCAGCACGAAACCCAAACAAAAAAAGAAAAAAAATCCGACACGATTAACCACCTAACAGAAAGCGCTCAATACAAAGGTAGAGCGAACTAAATAGAACCTAATGAGCTAGACGAACCTACCTACCTAGGTTTCTCCTAAATGGATCGTCAGGGAAAGCTGGCCAACTTTTCCTGACGATCCGTTTAGGAGAAACCTAGGTAGGTTCGTCTTGCGCATTAGGTTATATATATATCCAGGTGAATAAGGAACGAAGCAAATATTAACAACGTTCAAAACGTTAATTTAAAGCAGTGTTCAATATTGAAATAGAGCTATTAATATTTATTATAAATTATAGTTTAGAACATGTACAAATTACAATCTACTACAAAATGTACCTTTTGTTTCGACATTAAAATGACAATGTCTCATCAGTTAGTTTTTTAAAGGGAGATGGAACATTCGCTTCCTTATATTGGTAAATGTTGTGTGCGAGGTGAAGTGGGTAGAGAAAATGAGAAGTCAGAATTGGGAATTGTAAAAGAGACATTGAATAAAAAGAGGAAAACGAGCGAGAAAGAGTCGGGTGGTTAAGGGATATAGTGAAAAAGTTCAGAGAAATGTCAGGTTTAACAGTAGAAAATAAAGTGAGGTCATATATCGCCTTTGATGAACCGACGTTTGTGTTTAATAAAGAGAAGTAAGAAAATGTATAGGGGGTGGGAGGAAGTAAGAGAAGATGAGCGAAGAAGAGAGAGGGTGTGAGAGACAGCATTACAGGCCAAGAGGTTGGGATTTATTTTTAAAAATCATCCTGGCCTGGAATTGGTAGTGTATAATCATATCTGAATGAGTGAAGTATAAAGATACAATTTGTTTTTAATAGAGTTTCAACCGAAATTGTTTTTAGAAAAACCTCAATTAGGTCAGAATTTTTATATGAAATAAAGATAAAATTAGAGATAAAAATATAAGGAACCATGTTTCTTTGTCTACAACAAAAATGGAAATCATTAAATACATGAGGAGTGATATATTACTAAATCAGAGGCATGAAACCACAGTAAATTGCAAACACATTAAATAACTAACTTTACAATCATGCTAAAATTACAAATCTAAAGTTCGTATCTCTAGAAACGATAAACCTTTTATAGTTTTAATCTTGGTGTCACGATATTCACTTTTAACTGTATGACCTTTCCCCTCATATTTGATCTCTAATTTTTATCTTTAGTTCATATTCCAAATTCTGATCTAATTGAAGTTTTTCTAAAAAACTAGGTTGAAACTATTTAGATAAAAATGTTGTAGCCTCATACTTCACTAATACCAATTCTTGGTTTTAAAAATCTAATACCAATTCTTGGTTTTAAAAATCTTGCAAACATTATATATATATATATATATATATATATATATATAGAGAGAGAGAGAGAGAGAGAATAATGCAACATATCTTTTAAAAACAGGATATTGTTGGGCAATTTTTTGTCTCTATTTTCACCTGAAATTGAAGCCAAAATACGATGTTTAGAACGGCACATGATTAAACATAATAGATTCATTGTCTGTCATATTTAACTCCTCTATGTAATTTCATGTAATTTCAAGAAATTAAAATTTGTATCAAAAACATTTTTCAAACATTTACAAGAACAGAGAGACACTGAGATAGGTAGCCGGCCAGACTGATATATATATATATATATTGCAGAACAAAGTGAAATTTGGTTTTGTTGGCGAAAATATGAAAATTAAAGCTTAGGTCTTTTTTTATTTTTTAATTTTAAACCTCCTAAGATTTATATTTATGTATCCGAGCTGCCAAGTCGGGATCGATCACATTGCAGAATCTACGTTGAATTTAGTCAAGAACACCTAGGTGTATAGCAGAAGCAACCGACCAGATATGGCAGCAGCATTCAGTGTACAGGCGGATGGTAGATTTGTATTTGTGCAGGATTGTTTCAGGTGGAAAAAACTTCCTGGCCCTACACAGAGCAGATTTTTTAGCAGCGGATTTAGCTATGGATTCTATATAGTCATTCCACTTGAGGTCTGTTGTGAGACTTAAGCCGAGGAGGCGCAGTGTTTTGCTTTCAGTGAGACGAGCCTGATCCATGCTAATGTTGTGTAGGAGCAATTGTCTCTGATGGTTAATAGATAGCACCTTCATTTTGGAAGCATTAAAATTCACGAGCCATTTCTTACCCCAGTCCGCCCCGGATCGGAGGTCCTTTTCCATCTCGGCAGTGAGGTTTGCTTTGTCAGTCTCAGCAGATTTTTGATCGATGCGATAGTAAACTGTAAAGTCATCAGTGTATCAGCCTAGTTAGGATCTTATTACACCTGGGAGATCGTTAATGTATAATAGATAAGGAAAACCATAGGACCTAGAATAGAGCCTTGCCGGACACTCGCGATCGTATGATAGTATTGGGAGGCATGTCCGCTCAATACTACCTTCTTTGCGCAATTTGAAAGGAATGACTGGATAAGGTCAATCAATTGTCCAGTTATACCATAGCTCCGCAGTTTGCGTAGGTCAGCATGCCAGACCCTGTCGGACGCTTTGGAAATATCCATGGCAACGGTTCGAGCTTCGCCGTTCTTGTCGAGAGCCTGGTGTATATACTCTTTGATGGTCGTTAGCATATCAGCAATAGACCTGGTGAGGCGGAAACTATACTGTTTGTCAGAGAATTTAGGCTTTTTAGCTCCTCTTCCGTATTCTCCCAGCTGACACCAACAAATTTTCAGGTTTTCACGTCCGAAGTCAGCAGATCGTTTTAAGTGAGATGACATTTGCAACTTCGGGTATCACAACAAGTTCATTATCGTTAATATATTCTTTGTACTTGTTCATCATTTCTCGATAATACGTAGAGTTCTTTTTCAAAGGAGTTTTATTCCACACCGACGCATTTAAATAGCTGGCTGGAGAGATCGAGCCATATTGGTCTTCGTCTACCCGCAACAAACAAATATTTTTTTAACAAAAAGATCCGCGAAAGTGGGGATGAATACAATTCAGTCGATGGAGTGTTGAATTTGGCGTCAGAGTAGAAGAATAGTTGCCACACCATCAAAGAAATGACGAAAAGCGTTTGTTAAAAACAGTAGCAAACATTTATTTACACTGGTATACAATAATTTCTTATCAAGTTAAAACAAACCCCGCGAAGTGAGGGGTGAATATAGTTGACTGGCGGAAAAAGTTTCTTTAACTCGAAGAAATCTTAACTGCAATTAGGCAGTGCCGATGATGGAGTATGCAGTGGCAACGGATTCGGTTCTGGTTAGCGAAGAATGACCGACTCTATTTTTTGCTCTGGGTGTTCTCTATTTATGGGCCCGAATCCCGAATAATTAGCTCCTGATTGGTCAGCCAATAGGGATCACCGGCCAATGGCTATCGTCGTAACAACCTCCCTTGGTTGCATCTGATTGGTTTAGATAATTAGCCAATTAGTCGCAGTCATCTGGGTGGGCTAACAAGAAGCAGGCCCTGTGGTTGGTTGGTCAATGATTTATTACCTTGTGCCATACTTGCACTCAATCCCCGGGTGAAGCAACCCACCCGTTTACCACGCTCAAAATATGTTTATATTTTGAAATTGAAATAATTTTTGACAGATCCTCACATCTGCAGAGTGTTTTGTTTTAGTGACAGTTTATAGGTTATCCTTCCGGTCGAGTCTAGATATCTTTATACTTAATGACCTCGGTTTATTACACCTGGTTCTTAAAAATGTTGGATATCTAGAATGAACTTATTTTCATAATGTTTAATAAAATAATTATTATAATGATTTAATTAATTATTATTTAATTAATTTCGCCAGTCAACTTTTTGACACTTAAATGAAAGTGTCATATTTCTCCTTTTACCACAAGAACTCGTTCATCATCATACAATACTACAAACACCATAATACCACAAATCCACAGTCGAGCTTAAAAACGGGTTAACACCCATGAGATAAAAATTTATTTACAAATAATTGTCTTCTAAAATCTATATAAAAATACAATGAGACGAAAATGTGATGGGAGGGAATGAATACCCAATACCAAACTAAATTATAACAATATTGAAACAAAATAAACAAATGTTAGTAAGACCCGTCCATCCCAGAAAAAGAGAGTGGCTGCTGTATTCCGTCAAACGGCGAAATCAAGTGGCACACTCGCCAAGGGAAAAGAGGGGGGATAAAATACATAATTGAATGGGAAAACAAATACTGACCCAGTCAAGATAAAATGGGACCAAAACAAATTAGGGAGGTTGGGAATCTTGACTTGGGTCATAACAAAAGAGAAAGCCGGGAACAGGCTAGGAATCCGTTTATTCACATTAACTAGGTACACAAAAGACAGCTAACTTAACCAGGGAGGGGTTCACATGAAACCGCCCCGTTGTACCGTGAGGGATTTAAGAAAAGAAAATCAAGACTAGCCCCATTCACGCGAACCAGACTTGCTACAGTTCCCCAACTTTTGCTGAAATCTGTCGATATCAAGCACTTTCTATCAGATCTGATCTCTATCTTTGATGCTTTAAGAATCCGATCAGATGCGGATAAGAATAACGCTCATATCGCAAGATTCCCTTCTTTCGCGACGTCCAAATCACCATCATCCACCGACAAGCCGACCCGATCACGTAGAGGGTCCTTAGTCGCCACTCGCTCCACTAATACACGATAAAAGTGCCTCCGAGGCCGAGAAAGTTCAGTGTACCGAGAAATAGCTGGTAAGGCATTTCGACACTCAAGCAGGAATTTCGAGGCCTAAGACGGGAGGAGTGAAAGTAAGACAAGGAAAAGCTTCCCTGACACTCCTCCCCAAAACCGAATCCTCTGTCAAGATGTGACGTAGGAAATCCAACCTCGAGGTGTGTCGGTGGCACTCTACGTGTGGCATTCCCAGCCCTCTTTGAGACGGATGTTTAGCGTAGACTCATTTGTTGACCAGATGCTCGATCGTCTTCATATGTTCATCACAAAGAGGGAGTACCGAAAACCAGTAAAGCCGAGGGAAAAGATGTATGTGACACACACCTCAGCCCTGCCCTTCACGGACCACCGCCGCCGAAGCCAAATCGCGATCGACGCTCTGACCTTTGCCAGTACCTCTGATCATTTTTTTCTCCAGCTGAAGATCCGGCCCGAACCACACACCAAGAATGTGGACAGGACCGTCAGTTCAACTGAAGGGCCCCGAAGAGCAACGCCCTTATAAGCACCAAACCGCAAGCCGGAAGACTTGTCGCGGTTAATGTTGGCCCCTGTCACCTTTTCGTACCGCTCAAGCGCCTTCTGTACCACCTCAATGTCGTCCCGGTACGACACGAAGATGGATATGTCATTGGCGTACGCAGAATCCATGTTCGAACTCCACCAGGAACGGTGATTCCGCGTAGGGCCAGACTGCACGCCCTGTCCTTACGCCGGCGAAAGAGGGGCTCCAACACCGAAGCGTAAAGGGCGACTGCGGGCAACCCTGACGAACCGACCGAGACAGCGCAAAAGCGCCTGACCGCTTTCCGTTCAACACAGCACTGGGGGAGCGATACAGTAGGCTGATCCACTTGCAGAAGTCGGCTTTGAATCCAGCGGCCTGCAGGTCAGCTGCAAGATAGTGATGACCAAACATATCAAATGCCTCGGACTGATCCAAATTGATCAGCACGGCTTGTTCGTCGTCATCTACACCCTCTACGATCGTGCGGATCAAGTGCAGGTTGCTCTGAATTGTCTGCTCGTCTCTCAACAGAATCTTGACCAAAATCTTTAACTATTGTGTTGAGCAGAGTTGTGTCTGTAATCATCTAAACCCCCAACACCCTTGGCCTTTTTCAACAGCGTGATCACACCCCTGAAAATCTGGTCGGGTATGGAACCCTGCTGGAACCAGTTGTTGTAGATCACTGTCCAAATCGGTACAAAATTTTGCGACAGTCTCAAGTACAATTCATAGGGTAGACGATCAAGTCCAGGAGATTTGCCCATGCCGACCCTCTTCAAAGTTTAAAAAAAAAATTAATCATTTAAAAAATAATAAAAATATATGTTGTCGAGTATCATTGACAAAAGCACTATTGATTATTTGTAATTTGAGAATCTAATTTGTATTTAAGTATTGCCAAAGGACATGAGAAGTGAGGAAACGAAGGACATTTAATGCCGATTGTGTCATTAATGGAAATTAACAATGATTGTCATCTACGCCCCAAACTTTTAATGTTGACATAATTAAACGTAACTCCTCTTCTACTCTAAACAAAACGTTAATTGCAATATTCTATCTCCCTGAATCCTCTTCATCTTTTATTCGAAGAATGCTGGGGTTTTTTCGCTCTCATTGTATTCCTCTGCACACTAGTATCATTTCCATCTTGTTGGGGGTGAAATAATAATAATAATAATAATCGTAAAAAAAGAACAAAACAAAAAATAAAATCCCGAAAGTTTCAATTGAAGCTGGCAAAAAATTCAAAAACTTTTAATCAATTTTGTCTTGTTTTTCCTATGATTTTATTTTTCAATTAAATTTATAAAAATTTTTACATTCATTATTTGATTGTATTTTGAAGAAAAAAATTTTGTCAATCAAATTTTGATAAAGAAACGGTTATTTTCAATTGTTTTATCCGGTTTCATATTTGGAAAAAATATAAACACTCTATTAGCTTGGCGGATCTGCCAGACTGGACGGTGTGACCTCGGGTTAGATTAGAAGGAACAGCTTCGCACGCCTTCTACCATTATCCCCGGGGATCGCCCCTTTTCGGGACCATGTCGGCGTGTTGACGGCTCTTAGCGCTCCCGAAAAGCTCATGCTCATTGATCGTGCGATACGGCATATGAAAATGTGTCACCCCCGTACTCTGGGGTGTAATAAATGGTGTTTCTGACGTTGCTTGCCACGGCCCGAATGGAGGAAGTCTTGCAAGTTCAGCACCTTTCTCAACAAGGATCTGATCTGATTTTTTAGCATCAGCTCAACATGAAGATTAGAACTGATAGAAAACGATTGGTTTTGACAGACAACAAAAATTGGGCATTTGCGTAAATTTGCGAGTTTTATTTGGGAGAAGAATATGATTGTAGAATAGGGATCGCAGACAAATGGAAATAGACGGGTGGCTTTCACAGACAGGAGAAACATCAACTGTTCATATTTTCTGATTTTTGGAACTAAAATGAGATTTTTTTTAGAAAAGTGATCGTTGATAAATGAAGGTTGCAGGACATAAACAGGAGTAACATGAAATGATGAAGTATGATTTAAGAGAAAGGATCATTAAAATGGAGGTTGGAGTTATTTCCCTTGGAAGACTTTATATCTTCTCATTCTTTTTTTCTCTCTCAGATGCTAAGAAAAAAAAATAGAAAGAGACAAAGAGAGAGAGAGAGAGAGAGAGACGGGAGGAGTGAGAGAAAGTGTTAAAAACAGAACGATACTGACATGGTCTTCAATTTAAACCAGGTTTACTGATTTTTATAAACTATTGTCATCAATTCTAGAACTTTTCCCCTAAATTTAAAGATAGAATGAAATATCGAATTGTTGATGGAAACTTATTTCAAAAGTTTCGATGACCACAACCATGAAAAACCTACTTGGAATTTCCGTCTGAAATTTTGGCCACAAAATACAATCATCCCAAACTTTCCTTTGCTTTTTGTCTCCAATTTCTTATCAATATCGGAGTTAAATACATAAAAAAAAAAAAAATTAGATAATTGACAAACATCACAAAAAAAATTAAAAAAGTCAAATAAAACCAACTTTATTTGCACATCTTGTGCCAACCATTGAAGGTTGGAGTAAAAAGCTGTCAGAAAAAGGTTTTCTTCGAAATTCTTAGCCCCTGAAGAAGGACGCAGAGTCCAATGGCTGAAATGTCGTACAAATGACAACAAAATACCTCATCTCAGAAATGTAGACATGATTTTGTCTTCGTTCATATTACGAAACATTACTTTTTTTTTTCAATATTTATACCTCAACTCTTATTTTGTGATCATAAAAAGGTTTTTAAAATTTCAGAATTAAAAAATGAAACAACACAAAAATTAAATTAATTTGCAAAATTAAAATTAAATTTCAATATTTAAAATTCTTTTCTCTTAACAAATTTTGAAAATGTTCATTAAATTTTTTTCATCGTTTCGAAAATAAGTAAACAATTTTTGTTGGGAAAGAAAAATTTTCTTATTCACTGAATTTTCTGGGAATTTGTACAGAACTTTTTTCGACAAAACGGAAAAAATTCCTTCATTGGAAGCAAAATAAAAATGTTGAATTTTATTTGGAGTGAAATTCATAATTTCTTCTTTAATTTCTATTTTTTGAAGAATTTCTCCCTCTTGACTAAAAAGGAAGATTTTCGACATATAATATCTCGTTCCCCACAAATTCCCAGTCGTCGAATCAGCACGAAGAAGGGGAAAACCACCACCATCACACCACCTCCTCCTCCCCGGCCAGTCCCCAAGGTCAATTCTTTTTATTTCGGCTCCGGTTTCTGAAAAACAAACAATTTCTTTAAATTCCCAGTCACAAGTGAAAATTTGTTGTTGAAATTGACATAAAGAAAGAAATTCCTTTTCAGTGTAAATTATTTTTCGTTTTTGTAAAAAAGGGTGGCGCTTTTTTCTCTTCAAAAAGAAAATTCTTCCCCCCTTGCCAGACATGCCAGGATCGCAGACGACGATGAAAATGCCATTGGAAATGTGACAAATGTCCGAGGGACGGAATCTCCAGCCTTCGTCCGTCAATTTACATCGGCCAATCAGCTCCCCAGATTCATCGAATTCTTTAACCGAACCATCATTCCAATCGCAGACAAAGACATGATCGTCTTCATCGGTGGGGAGAATCGAGAGAATCCACTTCATGTTCGAATCGTGGAGACGGTATTGTTTTTGGAGCTGTAAATCCCCGGATGTCCCGACCCTCGTAAACTCTATTATTTCTTTTCTCAGTGACTCCAAAGATTCGTGACACCATTTTGAAAATGGAAATGTCAGCGTCAATTCCAATTTTTCGTGGAGGAGGGCAAACGATTGTGGGAGCCGCGATCTAAGCTCCGCTCTCACCAACCGTAATCCACAAAAGACGTCCCCATCTTCGGCGGCATCCCCCAACAATTGGTCAACATTATGGCGCCAAATCTTAAACCTTTTCAAAAGGTCTTCTCCCTCCTTTAGGGTGAGGCGCCATTTTTCTAACGGTCCGGAGATCGCCTCTCTCATAATGTCGAACAGCTCTTTCAAATTCTGACGTGTCTCTTCCGGGAAAGTCTCGAAATCTTCCCACATTTCGGACCATTTTGAGTCACAATCCATTGAAAGTTGGTCAATGGATAGCCTCATCTGTTCGGTCATTGCAAGGATCTGGGTTTCCAACTGACGGAGTTCTTGCTCCAGGGTGGGGACGACCGTCTTCTCCCTCGACGCCTCCTCTCTCACGGACAGCGGCCGAGGCGAACACTGAGAGGAAGCGATCACGTGATCCTCGTAACACGTGTCACACAGGCAAAGGTTGCACCGGTCGCAGAAGGCGTCCTTCCGTTTGCGGTGCAGGCGACACTCGTCTTTCATGAGGACCCCCACGGCCTCAACCCTCGACATGCCCCCAAGGTCCCTGGTTTCATGTGTTGGGAGAAATCTCCTATGGTATTTCTGGCAAGTCTTGCACAAGAGTTTTTCACAATCCGAGCACCAAATCTGGACAGCTGATTCGGTGCCGTCTTCTTCAAAGCACACGTCGCATCTCCATTCTTTTAATTCCAGGTTTTGGCGTGTCATGGTCTTCACCAAAAATGGTGAAAGTTTCAAAGTGTCACGTTCCCCCACCGGGGTGTGGCATAGGGGACATTTGACTTCGTCCTGTGTCACTGCTTTGAATTGGACATTGAGGCATGACCGACAAAAAGAATGAAGACATGCCAATGTCTTCGAGGAGAAATCCAAATTTTGGTCACAGTTCAAACACAGGAACCTTTCTTCATTAAAACTGCACGCCATTTTTAAAATTCTTTGATGAAATCTGGAAAGAAAAAGAAAAAAATGTTTCGAAAGAAGGATACAGTGATTATCAAGAAAGAAAGAAAAGGAAAGAAAGAGTAAAAGAAACAGAAAGAGAGAAAGGAGGAAGGGATTTCCAATTTGACGCCTTCACAATCACTTTTAACTTTCTCCTTTTATCCATTACAATAATTATTTTTTTCTATTTCTTCAGATGATTTTTTTTACAGCTTCGTATGGCACAGGGTCAATAAAATCAACAAAGATCGCCCTATATATATATATATATATATATATAATCTTTCCAGTTTTTATTATCCTTGTGCCATACTATATATTACCTGTTTATCAAATAAATGAATATATCGGCTGTTATTAGCTTATGAAACTTTTTTTCATTGAAAATTTAGTGCTATGGATTTAGACAGACAGACAGACAAAGATAAATTAATAGATCCACAGAGCCTGATATAAATTGTAATTTTGGATTTCTTGAACGAAAGTTTTTTTTTTTCATTCCTGAAGAAGATTGAAGGGAGATTATTTTTTTTCTTTTAAATAGACAGACAGAACAATAAATTGATTGACAAACCGCTAAAGACAGACAATTATAATTCTTAAATATTTTTGACAGTGATGGATTGAGAGATAAATAAAAACTCTAATGTAATGATATAAATTGTTTTACTTTTACAAAAAATATTTCATTAATGCAGAAAAAGTTGTCTGAAAAAATTTTCTTTGAAATAGACGGATCTTTATTTTTCTTGACCTTGTGCCATACTATATATTAGCAAATGTTAAATAATTAATTATGGCGGCCGGTTATCGTCTCCTTATTAGACAGACAGATAAAAAAATTGCAAGAGAAAGCGGGTTTTTTTTTCTTTTAATAGACAGACCAGCTGATAGATTGATAGATAGACTGATATAAATTGTTTTATTTTGATATTTTTTTTTTTCAGATAAAAAGATTTTTATGAATGAAGAAAACTATGAAAGAGAAATATAGGGATTTTTTTTCGGGTTTTGTGCGTGGTGGTCCAGTGGATATCGGCTTGGCACGTGAAATCGGAGTGCTGAGTTCGAATTCCAGTTGAATTCATTGCATTCACTTACGCGCAAATACCCTTGGGAAAGGTATTAACCCGTCTCTTCCTTCCAGTTATGGGTTAAATAACAGGACGGATTGGGTTCTATAGCCTTGGCAGGCAACCAGTCTACCGCAGAAAGCAATGACAACCTACGACGGGATAATCTTCTGCCCAGTCAGTCATGTCTCTTTCGAGACATGATCGCCCAAGCGTGTTTCACGTATGGCACTTAACTGACTGACTGACATAGACAGAAAAACCGATAAAATATTTTATTTTCACAAAAAGAACTCCGATTATAAAAAAGAGGGAAATGAGTATTTCTTTTAAATAAATGGAAAAACCGACCGAGTTTTCCGAATAATTACAAATTGTCTCCAAGCGAAATAAAGACGATGAAAGAAAAGCAAACAATTTCGACAAATAAGTAAAAAAAAAAAAAAACAGACGCAAACTTCTAGACGTTTCTTTGGAGAGTCAAAAAAATGCAGTTTTAATTAAAGAGATGACCCCTAAATTCTGATTTTGAATCCTTCCCTGATTTTCCAACGCGGTTCCTTTTTTTCTTTCAAAAAAATAAAAAATGTCGCTTTATCTTTGCTTTGCTTTAAAAAATGTTGGGAAGTTTTGTTATGTCTAAGGAAACATTTAAAATTAGAGAGAGAGAGAGTAAAAATGTGGGGGAAGTTAATTACTTAAATATTTACGAATAGAAATATACACAGAAACATATATATTTATATCCATACATACGCACTAACAAATATATAAAGATCAATAAATTTACAACTATTAAACATACACACACGCACTCATATATACATACATATGTGAAATACATGTGTTTATACACGCTCACACACAGATACAGACACACATAAATGAAACATTTTATATGTAAATAAAATGAAAATGTCGAATAAAAACTTTTTTTAATATGAAAAAACTATTAAAATAAAGAGAAATTATTAGTAATATAAATAGTATATCACTGAGTGAAAAATTTTATCTTTGAAATAGACGAATCTTTATTTTCATTGTCCTTGTGCCATACCATATATTATCAGACGAATTTTTATTGATCTTGTGTAGGTACCTACATTTTTTGATACCTAAATTTAAATTTAAATTTTAAAAATAAATAATCTTCAAGCCTTAAAATTAGCTTTAATTGAAAGCCAAGAGATTACATTTTAATTCCTGGAAGAAAAATACACTGGTGTTTTTTAAACCGAAATTATATTGATTTTAATCTAATTTTTTTTTTAAATCGGAAAAATTAAATTTAAATTTCCCACCGTTTTTGATTGATCGACACATCGGTCAACAGTATGTAAACAGTAGCCAAATTTCTGTTTTAAAAATCTTGCAAAAATAAAATATACCTCGCTGACACGTCATTTAAGACAATTTTAAAAATTGAAACTTACCTTTATCTGATTTCAATCAATTAATAATTCCTTACTGCCAGAAATTTACAATAAAAACAACTTTTTAACTACTGTAGCCCTACCTGTCATCACCATGATTTCGTAATGGGGGGGGGGCTTTAAAAGATTTACGAGATCCGGAAGTTGTCAGACGGAAAGTATTGCGACCATACGGGCCAAAAAAAAAAAAAAAAAAAAAAAAAAAATTCATTTCTTTTTTTTTGTTTTTAATTAAATAGTAAAATTAAAAATTTAAGTTAATAATTTCAGCAATTGTATAATATTTAATAGAATTTTAGTTTACATTTATAGCCAGACATTTGAATATGCTTTCTGAATAAATAAAAATTTAAATTTCTTTTAAAATAATTTTAATTTAATAAGAAAGAATGAAATTAAAATAACCAAACTAAGTTATTTTATGTTATTTATTAATGTTTTTATTATGTATTTTTCATATTATTAAGTTATCACTAAGTTTAAGGCATGGTAAAAATATCTAATTTAATTTTTATAGTACTGCAGATGTTATAATTATGGAAACATGTTATGACTCTCATGGGACATCGTACTTACTCAAAAATGGAACGTAAATGAACATATTACACGCAAACAAATTTTTTTATTTAATTAATTTAAAATATTTCTGCTAAACGATTTTTATTAAACTTTTCCATTTTAGATAGGCAATATAATAATCAGCTCTAAACTAAAAAGTCTACTCGCAATCAATTCTTTGGAGATTTTAAAAATATTTTTTATTAAATAATGAAATAATAAAAATTTTTTTAAAAAAATGAAAATAATTGTTTTAATATTTTATTATTAATCGGAAAAAAAATTTTTTCAGTGTATAATGTCCTTAATAGTTATTATTTATTCCAGTAATTAAAAGATTATCAAATTTTATGATATCAGAGTTTTATTGCATTTTTTATTTTACTCTTCTGAAAATGTTTTCGGATAGTGATTGCAAATAGGTGATTTATATTCAACAATGAGTCCTGCGTTGAACTAATAAAACAAAGTTAGCAACTAATTAAAATTTTTTAACATTTCATGGATTTACGTGAAGGCGCGGGGGTGGGTAACAGAAGTAAAAAAAAAATATATATATTTTTATTAAGATTTAAAAAAAAAATAATTTCAAAGGTAATTTCATTCATTTGTGAATGAATACTGAAAGTTATATTAAAATCCGACAATTACTTGATTATTGCGAGAATTTCCAAATTAATGTGTGTTTTTAAACTAAAAAAATGGCAAATGCAATCATTTGGTGTCCATTGTAAAACAGTAGTAAAACGTTTCTTAGCCGCTAACTCAATCAAAACTTTTCAAAACCAAAATATTCTGACGAAATTTCGAAAATGTTAGAAAGGATTAAAAAAATTTTTAAAATAATTAAAAACTACTTTGATCTTCCCTCTTAAAAATAATATAAACATTTTGAGGGAAAAGCTTGTTTTATTAAGTTTGGGACCATTTTTAATCATGCTATGCTGTTTTTTTTTCATTGACGTATATTAAGTAATGGGGGTACCTCAAGGAAAGAAGCTAAGTAGACAGTAAGACACAAAAATATGCTTAAGAGAGCAAAGAAATGAAGTCAAGAAATGTCACATTAAGGTAAACAATAATGTAAAATGTAAATAAAATGTCTTTTTTTTATAAAAATAGTGCAAAGAATAAATGTCCTTAATCGGAATGCTAAACAAAAACCTACCGTTGATGTCACCTAATTGGCGAGATGCAGGAATAAAAAATAAAAGATGTTAAACGTGGCAACAGAACGAAGATAAATCCACCGAAAAACGGTATTTTTCTAAACAAGTCTCTCCCGAACTAAAGGTCATCAAAGGGAGGCAAAAAAGGCCAAGTAGGGCAGAACAGACTAGTTATTCCCAAACATTTTTCTTCTCTTATTGCTCCCAACACAGAATTCAATCACCAGATTTCCCCCTTCACGTGTACAATAAAAAGAATAGTAAACTCATTACTAAAATTATAATATAAAATACATACTTACACTAGTGGTTCTCAAACTTTTTTCTTCCCTAATTGCCCCCAACACAGAATTTAATCACCCAGATTTCCCCCTTCATGTAAAAAGAGTAGTCAAAACACACTGTTAAGTTTCACTAATTTAAACTAATAAACTCATTACTAAAATTATAATATTAGTCACATACATTGTACTTCTAAGAAACCAATCTTGAGGTAGTGAATCAATATAGGCCAAATATGTACATGTTGATGCTCTCGGCTAAATGTCTACTCATAACGCTGTGAGCCTGTGAGAGCAGTCCTCTACTACTTCCTCACCCAATCCGCAGCACTCATGTTTGAATGTTTGAAAACTGATAGTATTCTAATTTTTTTTACACCCCAGCACTTGCACAAGGTGGTCAGTTTGAAATTTGCAAGGTAATATGTATAGCTTTTTCAGTTCTTCTTTCTAATACTTAGTCAATTCTAGAAATGCATAGGTTGTATGATGCAAAGCAGTGAATGTTTCTTTTGTTAATTTGCCATTTCTTCCAGAGATGCTATTCCAAGATTCTAACCGGTCACAGAATACAGAAAGAAATTTAAAATTTTCTTCATTTACTCTAATTGGATTAAGGTATTTATTTCTAAGCCGACAATCTTTATATGGTCTTTTTACATTCATTATTGTTCACCAAATATAAAATATGTTTATATATTCTGCAACTTCTGCAAAATTAGGCAAACATCTGTTTTCCTAAGGTCAATAATCCTTGAATAGTGTACTCATTAAAAATTTGCAGAATTAAATTAACATTTTACCTTTCAAGATGAATAGGTTAAATTTTCGTTTTAAGACCCTTCGCTTTTCCCCTTCAAATTTATCCAAAATAGCATTATCTCTGTGCAAATGTATATGCTGAAATCAAATCAAGTGTTAGTTATTGAAGAAAGTTACCTTTTTTTATCTAAATGTCCATAAAATTTAAAAAACGAACTATATCTTGCACTTTTTCTCTCCCGGAACTCTCACGAATCATGTAATTTACTGCAGAATGACGGACTACGTAATGCAACGAATTTTGGCAGATTTTTTTACTGATACTTCCGGCGATGTACTTCCGGAAATTAAAGTAATGCGCTATTGTATTTCTACAGTTGTTACTCTCATCACAGGAAGTACATCGCCGGAAGTTTCAGTAAATGAAGAAAATCGACCAAAATTCAAAACAATATTTCTGCCTACGTAGAACGTCATTCTGCAGTTAATTACATGATTCGTGATTTTTACGGGAGAGAAAAAGTGCGAGATATAGTTCGTTTTTTTATGGACTTTCAAAGCAAAAAAGGTAATTTTCTTCAATAACTAATTGTTGATTTGAGTTCAGCATATACATTTGCACAGAAATAATGCTATTTTGGATAAATTTGAAAGGGGAAAAGCCGCCGGTACCTAAACACCAAAGAGGAACGTCAACTGGATGATAGACAAACTTATCTACTCCTATTGAGAGAAAAATAAATAAAAATAACTAGCGATTAAAATTTTGGAGTTCCGGTGGAGATGTTGGGAGTATAGTGCTGAAGTAAATTTAGTAGGAGAAAGAACCTTTGAGGTCAATTTGTAACAATATTTAAAAATTGATTGAGATTAAAGGGCATGAAGCTTATGTGAGGTATAAAATTTAGCACTTTGGATACTATCTGATTCATGATTTCCATTGTGACAAAATTTTTGGAACAGCATGCATTTAGTTGCATCTTTTTGACCAAGCCAATTTTTCAAATGCATTTATATATATGAACTGAGTCGAATAGGAAAAAAGAGGTTGAGGCTTCATAACCGGGTGTGGATATACAATGGAAATCTTTGGGGGACTGCAAAAGAAAGATATAGATTTTTATTTGTCGCATTATTGTCCGTTATAATTGATAATACCTGAAAGACTATCTCCTCTAAACCAATTATTATACGTTTAAATAAATTATCAAGTTGAAGTTATTTAGTTGGCATAACATGCACAACATCCTTATATTGTGGGAATACACTGCTAACCATGAATGCTAAATCACTTGTTGCAGTTTCATTGCTGTTGTCAGATAAGCCAACAATATCACCAAACTTATAATCAAAATAAGATTTTAGATGAATTTCATCAACAAGTAAAGATACTATGGTGTCCTTCTGCACAAGTAACTTAAATTTATTTTTAATATAAACAAGAAAACAGTTTTCATGTTGCTCAATCAAAGGATTCATATATGTCGATAAGGTTAGTCTTTTAATGGTTGAATAGCTTGGTAAAATTATATTTTTGCTGTCTCTTCATAATCTGCACCATTTCGGTGAGCAATTATATAACAATGAAGAAAATATTATTTCTGTTGAATAATCAAGCTTATTCAGTGTCGTTAAATTTATCTGCTCATAAATTTGATTGTACTAAAATATTTGTTTGATTCTTCATGCACCACTAGTAGCAATGACATTACCAATTTTAATATTTGGAGGTTTGGTTTGCTGCTGTTCTGCGTCAATTTTCTTCATGTTTTCTATCTGAATTTCAAGAATATTTTGATCAGTTACATTTTTAGGAAGTTTATAGTTCACTATTGTATTAATTTCCACATCTCTACAAAACACATGTAAAGTAAAATCAGATTCAATTACCAAAGACAGATTAATTATTGGATATGGGGATTTGATGATGCTGCATATAAGTGTTTCTTGCTTCCTAACAACACTCCAGTAATTTCTATCAGGAAAATTCAATTTGCCTTCTACATCATCAATATTATGGAATTTCTGTTTTTGTTAATATGCCAAGTCATCAATAATACTTAATATTTAAAGCATTTTAACGGCAGAATTCTCCAGTTGAATTCTCCTTGAATCTGGCAACTCTATAGAGGTAATCAATGAAGATGCGGGACAGTTTGGGAGAATTCTAGTAATAGCATCACCCTGAAGATATGTTTTTTGAAGTCTAACTGCAATTTTGACACCTGTTTTTTTTTTATCAAACGCTGATGATTTTCTATATCCTCCAGTCAAAAATGTAGTTCGCATACCTAAAAACAAAAATTAAAAACCAAACCTATTTTAAATTCTTGTGAAAATCTAAGAAAAAAATCAGTCAGCAAAAATTTAATATATGAATAATTTTTCTTACAACTCTAAGAAAAGTGAATTCTTCTGATATTTTTAAGAAATATGATTTAATTTATAATTCAGCAAAATGATTGAGTGATGAAGCAAAGTAAAAAGAAAGAATTTTTATACATTTTTAAACCAAAATAATAAATAAAAAACATTTTTTATGAATAATAAAACAATTCTAACAAATTGTTAGACATTTTAATTATGCCTCTAAAAATATTCCTTTATAAATTTTTATAAAAAATTTATTTAAAGTTTTTTTTATGAAGTTTCTAGCTTTTAAAAACTTTCGCAATTTTCTTTTTAATGTGTTGTGAATTACAAAGATGAAATGAATTTAATTCTTAAAGTTTCTTTTATTTATGAATAAAATAATTCTAAAGAAATGTTAGAATTATATTTTATGTCTATAAAAATATTCCTTTATGAATTTATATGGAAAATTTCTTTAAAGTTTATTTTTTAAAAATGAGGTTTTAGCTTTTAAAAACAACACGAGCGATAAAGTCAAGTTATGTTGAATATAACTTTCTTGCTAGATTTATGTTTTAACTTTGTGTTGTGAATTACAAAGATATGAAATGAATTTAATCATAAAAGTTTCAGTTAAATATACTTATTTTTTAATACAAAAAATATACTCACTCTACTGAATTTAGTTAGGAAAAAATTGTCTCTTTTGTGAAAGTACGAATCCAAATATAATTATCTTTCGGAAAAGAAAATACATGAACTTTTGGGCCATTTTCAATAATACCCTTTGCAATTTGGTACAACACATCTGTAAGGCATTGTTTTCGTAAGTTAATACAATATTTAAAGGAAAAAATAGACAATTTAAAACCACTGTAAAAAATCTCAATACTCAAATGACGACTTCTATGTTGAAAGTTAGGACTCAAGATGATGACGTCACGAGTTCATGACATTGCATTGAACTGGACTTCCTTTTCGGTGGTCATGGTAATACTGACACACCCACAATTATATTGTTTAAATTCCTCTAACCACCTCTCCTTAATTTCCTCTTGTTTTTAAAATACCATCTGAAGAACAATATTGTTCTGAAACATAGAAATTATTTGTGTAGTGATATAATGCTTATATAAACCATTGTAATAACAAAATTCATAAACATGTATATATATATATATATAAATTAATAAAAAGTGTGTGTGTGTAGATGTGCAGTGTTAGGTTAGAATGAAAATTCAAAGTGTCAAATTTGAATTCGTTGCACACAAATATCTTGGATAAGTTATTAAGTTATGAATGAAATCAATTCTAATCATGGGTCTCAGTTGAGAATTTCAGATTGAAACTTTAATCTATGGTGGCAAATTGTTCTCATTCCACTGCCCATGTCTACAGATATCTCATCTTTTTTTTAGCTACTTCTCAATTATTGTCAACCCTCTTTCCATTGATCCTAAGTCTATACTACTTGGTGCAAGAATTGAATTTACAATTACTATGTTCTCAAATTCATCGTCTAATGCTTAAATTCCCTAGGCTATTTATTGTTCCATGCTACAACCCTGAATCTAGAACTTGGTGCCTTTAAATCTAATGTTTGTTTTTGCCTGCCTGCTGCTGACACTGTTGCTGCAACTGTATTTCTTAGCCACATTGACCCACTGTATCTTGTTGCTCCTGCGGATGAAGCTTTGTCATCATTTCTCCTTATTAATAACTCCCATATGATATTTCTATGGTAGATTATATGAGCCTTTTCAGGTAGGCTTAGTATACAAATAAATATGATATGAGAGACATTAATTAATATACTTATGTTCAAATGTAAATAATGATAACTCTTCTATGCAGAGATTTTGACAAAAAATGTAGAACATTATTTATGATAATAAAAGAAAATGACTTTGCAGGTTCACTTTATGGAATTTAATGATTTATAAAATGATTCATCTTTTGTTGGTCGTGTTGCTAACTTTGATTTAATGTTTCATATTTCAGAAGATGAAGATGATGTTATCCAGAAGACTCCAGAGCGAGAGGATGTACTCCCAAATGCGGGAAGATTCGAGACTGAAAACTGTAGGAGCAACGCAAATCTAAATTTTGACAACACTTTTTCAAAGTACTGGCATGAATATGCCAAAAGTCACGTGACTTGTTTCCTGTTTAGGATTGGGTTTCCGGTTCCTTTCAAAATTTACTTCAGCACTATACTCCCAACATCTCCACCTGAACTCCAAAATTTTAATCGCTAGTTATTTTTATTTATTTTTCTCTCAATAGGAGTAGATAAGTTTGTCTATCATCCAGTTGACGTTCCTCTTTGGTGTTTAGAACAAGAATAATTTTATCCCTTGTTTCCTGGTTAGATTTTGAGTTCCTTCTAAACTCTTTTAATTCTGTTGTGTTTTTCCAATCACAATCTTGACCTCTTCGAGTCTAGAGGTAGCTGTCATCTTTCCTGCATCACTTCCAAGAAATTCAATTCTTGCACTACCTTGAGTGGCTTTTGGGTTTTGTATTGGGTAATAGTAATGGGCCTCCGTTGTCCTAGTTGTCTGCTTGGCTGGAGCATCGGCATTTGTGACTGTAGAAGCCGATATGTTCTTGAGAGTCTTGCGAGTTGCAGAGGCTGCATTTATGCTATTTTTCTTGTCTGTTGGAGCTGTCATTTTGCTTTCTGCGAACCTGTGTCTCAATGGCAGCTCGTGTCAGTTGCTTCTCCCTTCATTTGATTTGTTGTGCCAGGGATCCTTTTTATTTTTATGGAAGGACTCGGTCAAGCTCTACAGCTTGGGTTGGTAGCCAAACCTGCACAGGATTCTGAAGACGAACTCCCAACTAACGAGCTCGGACGCCTTTGTCAGATCAGTGAAAGCTATATACAGGGACATCTGCTGTTTTCTGCACTTCTCCTGGAGTTCACGGAGCTAGAAGATCATGTCTACTGTTGATCGTTCTGATTAAAAACCAAATTGTCACTCGATGTAAACATTTTCAGCAAGTTTCTGGAGACAGAACAAGATCACTCGAGCAAAGACTTTGCCAACACTGCAGAGTAGAGAGATGCCTCTTTAATTGTTGCAGTCGTTTCGCTCACCTTTGTTCTTGCAGGGAGGGATGATTGTAGTGTCCCTCATGTCCTTTGTTACAGCCCTTTCTTTTCTACACTGGTAGAGGATTTCGTGCAGAGGAAGCAGTAGGACAGTCTTGCAGTGCTTGATATGATCAGGAGAAATTCTATCACTACCTGGAGATTTCGCTGTTGTCAAGCTGTCGATGGCCTCGCTGAGTTACTCTATCGTCGGCTCAGTGTCAAGTTCTTCCACTACAGGTAGGCACTCATTGGCATCAAGGGCTGCAGTCGTCACAATATTCTGTTGAGAGTAGAAGTTGGAAAAGTGCCACACCCATCTCTATATCTGTTGCCTTTTGTCTGTGATGACTACTCCAGTAGTGGATTTGAGGGGAGCTGTCTTGTTCTGCACTCGTCCCATTGTTGTCTTGATGCCATCATACATTCCTCTGATATTCCCTGTGATTGCTGCTGTCAGGTTTTTTTCACTGACCTCTGTCCAGTATTTGGGGGCACAGGGTCTGGCAGTCTGCTGAGTTTTGCTCCTGGCAGCCCTAAAGATATGAAGGTTTCTTTTGTTGGATGATCGCTTGTACCCCACTAGAGTTCTTCAGACTCTCTCTAATCACAACACGGACTGTGACACAGACCACTCCCTAGTGTGCTGCAAGATCAAGCTCCAGCCGAAACAGTTACATCATGGCAAGAAACAAGGGAATATTCGCATCGATAACAAAAAGATTAGACAACTAAATTTTGTGGAGCATTTTGCCAAGAGATTTGAGAGGGAACTGAAAACCTCACGATTCAGACACACAGCCACAGAAAAGTGGGCTACCTTACGGAACACCATGCACTGCAATGTCTCGCCCGCCTTCGGGAGAAAGACCTTGAAGTCACATGACTGGTTTGAGTCAAAGTATACTGAGATCTCTCCCGTCATTAAAGCAGTGGATTGGATAAACATTAGTAAAAATGTTGTCCTGATTAATTGAGTTAGGTCTTTGCAGGCTACAATTGCAAATTTTAATAAATCTTTCTCTGATAAAATGAGACCCGGATGTGATCAGGACACCCAAATAGTGGATTGGACAGTAAATGATTTTATTAGTCTGAAGTGACTGTTGTTTTATGTCCAAGTCTATATGTAGAGAAAAGGAAATGAAGCAAATAAATTAAAATTTTGGGGATCAAGTGCCACTTTACCAGAAGGTAAGGAATTCAGTCATGGACGTTTTGAAGACAGTCCCAGCTGGAATGCACCAGTTATGAGACGCCTGTTAGTGGGTGAAAAGTTGTCAGTGAAGATGTACAATCATGGACCGTGGGAAGAGGGACACTGAGTAAGCAGGATATAGAACTTGGTGGCAATCAGAGTTCTCACTAGACAAGGGGGATATCTGGCTTGTTTGTTGGCCATGAGAGAAGTAGAAGCAAAGATATCTCGAGGGTTACCTACATAACCCCCACACCCCAAAGACTGTGCCAGGTGAAACAATGAATAACTTTCTGCTCCTTTGTTAAACATTCTCTTTCTTGCATTTTGTTCACACCATCACAAACAGAAATCAAACCAATTGTGGAGTGAAGCCGTCTAATTGGTAAAAGACTGTGCAAGGCCCCTGAGTGTATAGTCATGCCCCCCATTCTAGAGTCCCTATTGAAGTGGATCAAGGGTAATGAAGACCAAGACTTCTATGATTGATTCCATAATCCAGAATTCTGAAAGTAAACTGTGATACCGGGGGGTGAGGGGGGTTCATTTACCAACACTTTCTTGGCAACACACAGGATGACAGGCTGAATTGGAGAGATTTTGAAAAATATATTTCTGTCTGTCTGTCTGTCTGTCTGTTTGTCTGTCTGTCTGTCATGCTTTGTCTGTGTGTTTTCGCACATGAATATTTAATGTATATACATATATCTATTTTTATGGCTTTGTTTGAACTGAAATCAGTTGTGGTTGAGTGGTCTAAGTCACATCAGATCAACTGATGGCTTCCTCTAGGTTTGCAGGTTCGAATCCTGCCAAATGACACACATTTTCCTAACAAAATTTCTCATAAATACTCAGGATGGTATATATATATATATTGCTTAATAAAAAAGCAGAACATCTACTCAAATACGAGTATGGATTAAAAGGCTCAAACAAATAAATTAAATATGTCAGTTGTTAATTCTATTTTATTAATCTCCGGAACTTTCTGTAAATACATATATCTGTCATGCATGACTTGGCTTGTTGATTTTGTTCATCTTCATATCTGTGACACTTGTTCTCGTCGACTTTACCCGTGGCCACCCTCGGGTCTAATCCTGGTCGTGACAACACCAAATATGTCAAATGTTTGCCCGGCCGGTTGGTTGGTTCGCTCGCTGGTTCGGGAACGGATCCTGCTGCGATGATGTCGAAACGGTAGGAGCAATGTCGGCACATTCGGGCCGCTGGTCGTGATGATCACGTCACAGAAGCTGGTTCTCAAGACGTCTATTACAACAACGGACCTACTGCCCACGTTGTGAAAGTCTCGATGTGCAAATCCGGTAGCCATATTTCTACCAGATCCATAAAACAACATAAACACGGCAACAAAAATAAAAATTAAAAAAAATTAAATAAATGAATAAGTTTGAAGACACCTGGAGAGTTACGAAGAAATTCTTTATAAAAGAAATAATTAACTCCAAAAGCAGAAAATACAGTTTGAATTGGCGGAATACCAGTTTACAACGGAGAGAGGAGTTGTTTAAAAATACCAGAGCTTGCTTTCAATTTTCAAATAAAAATTAAATTCTTTCGAAGTTTCATTAAAAATATCAAAGCTTTTCAAACTTCAGATAAACAATATTTAAACAATAAAGTTCTTTCCAGGTTCTCGGAAGCGCATTATTTGACATTAACTCTTTAATTTAATCAGCGGCGGGTTTCATTCAACATTTTCAGCCATGTGTTCTGGGGTAGGCGAACAGCCGTGGATCATGGCTCTGTAGTTGGGAACCCTTTCCACAATCGTTACATTTCGACTGCAATTTCAAAAACTATCCCAAATCTCTTTAAAATACCTTTCCTAGCAGTGCGAGCTCTTCGTTGTTCTGTGGTGGGCAACCAGCCTCTGGATAGTGGCTCCCCGGTTGGGAACCCTTTCCACAGTCGTTACATTTCGACTGCAATTTCATCAACTCTCACAACAACTAATTTTTCTCAATGAGTCTCCATTTTTACAGCCATCCCCAATCCTCTTGGGGGATATAGCCCCCTCAAAGCTTTTGACCAATGAGATTATTTTCCACCCACACAATTTATGGGGAGCCATGACTCGATGAATGAAATATCAACAGCTCACATGACGTAATGTCTTTCTGTCTTCTTTCTTTTGTTTACATCATCTGTCTTTCGATCTTACAATCTGTTCTCAGGAATAATTGTTGAGGATCTAACCCTACGTGACCTCATCAAGGAAATCCTGACATTTTGTTATGACTGCGACCATTTTCTCATTTTCCACCTGGCCCAAAACAATTCGTTTCGTATATGAAAAAAAAAAAAAAGAAAAATTATATTTTTCTCTCTTTTCCCAATTGTCAGCCAATTTTTCTATTCCTCGGATTTTACAAGTATATAATAGTATTAAAAATATTTTTTTTTTACGTAAACTTACATCGCGGATTACAATAAAGTATAACTAATAATACCACTAATATTACTGTCTCTCCGTTGTATTAAACCAAACGAAAAAATATATCAGCGGGAAATAGTGTCAACACCTCCATGAGTAATTTTAATTTTGTAATCTAAATATTTTGTACACAGTTTCATGCCTTCGACTCCAGATATTTAGTAAATAATTTTATACACTTTCAGGATATACTTTTTTAGATTTATAGTTTGTAGATGATACTGTTATATCGATCGTTATTTTATTATGCAAATATACTGTTGGTCGTTTTACTATAAAAATGAACTGTTGGTATTTGTTGGTTCACTATTTACCCATAGAAAGGACCCTAACAGGTGCTACCACCCCAGGTCAGGGTAAACCTGTAATCAACAGTATTTGTTCAACCTATAACTGGGGAAGAAAAGATGGAGTCCTACCTTTCCCAAGGCTATTTGAACCTAAGTGAATGTAATGAATCCAACTGAAATTTCAACTCAGCTCACTGATTTCTCTTTCCGAATTGATATCCATTACATCATGACACACATCCAAGTAAGTTAAAATAACTATGTAACATAAACAAATAGTCATAAGACTAAAAACATTGTTTTCTGTTATATGATTTCTCTCACAACCAATACGACAAGAATGGTTTGTCTACCATCCAGTTTACACTTTTCCTTCTACTTTTGAACGAAAGTAGATCGTTTATTCCTGGTCTCATATTTAGGATTGGGTTTCCAGTTCTTTCTAAAGTCTATATTAGTAAAAAGAAAAATTATTCTGTAGTAACCAAAAGATTTCTCTGCTACAGTTTGGTGTCAGATAAAATGACGGTCACCCATGATTTGTTATTTTACTGCTACAACCAAAACTCCACGCTTATACGTGTAGTAGCCCATTCGCCCTCACCTAATTTGAAGCTACCAATTTCTGAAGTATCATTGGGGGGAAAATATTTTGTTTGTTTCACAATGATTTTTCACCTGAGGGACTTTTCAGGTAGAGGGTTACAAAGTAAAAGCTACAGCTTATGTGGACAGTATATGTGCGTGGGTGGTGCAGTGGATGTCGGCTTGGAATGAGAAATCGGGGAGCTGAGTTCAAATTCCAGTTGAATTTGTTGTATTCAATTATGCGCAAATAACCTTGGGAAAGGCATTAATCCATCTATTACTCCTAGTTATGGGTTAAATAACAGGACAGATTGAGTTCTGTAGCCTTGGTTGGCAACCATTCTACCACAGAAAGTAATGGGGAAATCTTCAATCCAGTCAGTCATGTCCCTTTGTGTATCACATACTTAACTGACTGACTAGAGAACTCTGCTAGATTTAATCTGACAGCTGGCTAAACTTAAACTATATTTTTCTATAAGTTTCTGATGAAATTTCCTGAAATTCCTTTGTTAATTTATATTTCTCTTTCTTTTCTATCGTTGAATTTGTAGTTGGCAACAAGCCCGTGAAGGATTTCCGCATGATTGAGCGGCATTATTTCCGAGAAAAGCTCCTGAAAAGCTTTGATTTCCATTTTGGCTTCTGCATTCCAAGCAGCGTAAACACGTGCGAACATATATACGAATTCCCAACATTATCAGAATGTGAAAATAAGTCGCTTAATTTTATTTGCAGTCACTTCTCATTAGAAAAAGAAACTTATAAAATAAACACACATACCTGGCAAGGATTCAGTTAGAACTAATTTTTTAGTTTAATTTTAAATTATTTTCATGGTAATAATTGTGAGAAGCTTATCTCTTTGGTACTTCAATTTACAAATTTAAGTCCGTACATGATTGGTAGTTAGGTCTCATTGTTTTAAATCGAAATGGATTGATGTTACTGTAATATTTCAATGTAATAAAACAAAAGTGAAAGAAGTTAAGAAAAAAAACAACAACCAAAAACAACAAGAAAAACAAAAGAATAAAACACTTCCCTTTGATAGCAAGAACCCACCCCCTAGTAACTTCTTGCTTTTTTTCCCTCCCTTTGTAATTTCCTGTCCAATGCCATCCCCTCTCCGCCCTGTATTAGTCTTTTTTTTGTCTCTTCTTATATCGAAGATGATTAGAAATATTTTACATCAAGAGAAAAAAGAACAAACATTTTTAATCAGAAAATGTTTTGGAAGATTAAAAAAATAGAAATTTTTAGCAAGGGCAACAACTCTTTAACAAATCAAAGAGTTGTTTCCCTAGACTACCTTTTTTTTTTTAATTTCTTATTGACGGGTCCACTAAAAACTGATCTTGTGAATGCCAACCAGAAAGAAGAAGAAGAAAAAAAAGAAGACACTTTGAAATAATTTTGCACATTAATTTAATAATTAAAACATAAAAAACGGGGTTGGTGACAATAGTTTAAATGTGACCACACTGGAGAAAGAATTATTATTATTATTATTATTTATTTAATATTAATTTTTTTTTAGGATCTTAGGAACCCAGTTTTAAATCATATTCCCTAATAATTATAATAATAATCATCTAAGTCTTTTTTTTACTACTGTTTTTCTTTTCTTTTCAAGGAAATTTAAGAAAAAATACTTTAATTAGACTTCCTTTGGCTGTTCCTCTCTTTAAAACAAAACTTCTGGGGAGGGAGGGTTAGCAATTGCGAAAACCTTTTCCATAAATGTTGCAGTAGTCGCTGTTTAAAATGAAAAGTGATTTTCAGATCTGAATGTCATTCTCAAAAATATTTAAACAATTTTGAAAATTATTAGAAAAAAATTAATTACTGTAAAAATCCTAAATATATTTGCAGAAAGTGTTTAATCCTTTCGTTCAACTTGGGATTATTAAATCCATTGATACAGTTGCTTGTACTTCTGAATTGTTTGATACTGGAATCATTAAAAATTTTAGTCTTTCATTCTAGAATCATTACAACTTTTAGATGCAGTTCAGGAAATTAATGAAGTTTAATGTGTTTGAAGGTGAGCAGTATATCCGTGAAACTAGAAGTTAAAAAGATAAGTCATTTGCATTTTTCCTCTCTCTCTCTCTCTCTCTTTCTTACGCACAAATATATATATATATATATATATTATCGTATATATATTATGCATTACAAATAAAACTGACTGTATCAGGTTTTAATATCAATAAGATTAATAATAATAGGATTTCCCATGTGATTTTACCTTCATGCCACTTTGTTTTAGGATATATATATATATATAATGTAATTGAAGCAAAACTTCTCCCAAAATGTTTCATTCCTCCATACTTTTTGCAACCGGAGAAAATTTTTAAAGAAAATAATGGATTTTTATTAATCCTGCCAGTGAGCATCCATTTTTCTTTAATAAGATATCTCGAATATTCAGTGTGGTAGACAAAAATATATTGTTTAATAAATAAATGGGACGTCTACTCAAATACGAATATCCACTAATAACGTTTAAAGTAATATAAAAATCTGTTGACTGTTGAGTTGAATATATGGATTGAAATTCGACAAGATGAATGGATTAAGTAAAGAACAGGTCATGAAAAAGTGTCTTTAATATAACATGTTTCACTTTAACAAGCTTCTTCAGAGATTTTTTAAGGACAAATGAGTAAAAAAATATTTTAAATATTTAAAAACATTTTTTATATAATTCTGAAGAACTTGCTAAAATGAAACATGTTAAAGACACTTTTTTCCTACCTGTTCTTTACTTATTCTTTTCATATATATATATATATATATATATATATATATATATATATATATATATATATATATAAAACATAGTGATGATTCACGTATACTGTCTTAATATGTATAGGAAAGAATATTAAAACGTTTTGAATTTAAAAATGTCTTTTTTGACAGTATTTTTTTATTTGCATTATTGTATTTTATATTTCAGACTGCCCACGAGGGCGTTCTGAAATATAAAATAGAATAATAGAAATAAACAAATACTGTCAAAAAAGACATATTTAAACTGAAAACATTTTAATATTCTTTCCTATATATATATATATTGTCATCCGCAGACAGATGTTTCGCAGCTCATCAGTACGGTTAGACTCCGATTGCTACATAACCCAGGCTCGAAACCCGACCGATTTGGCGTCAGTCGGCGACTCTACCCCAGGGCTAGGGTATGATAGATAGATAGATAGATACTGAGCAGGTTCATGCCATCTTGGGAGTTTCGTGAGAATACCGTTATGATGTTCTCACTCATCAGGGCTGTTTGACAAATAACCCCTGACAAATGAGAACATCTTTATGGTATCCTCATAAAACTTCAAAGTGTGCATGAATCTGCTCAGTTAAAGTGACAAACTCTTTGTGCTTTTCAACACTCCATCTCCACCCTGATATCGAGCACTTTATGATAGAAAACCCGCTTGCCTAAATACATTTTATGAGCATAACCACAAAAAACAACCTTGGTGCTAAACACCTTCACAATTAAAAACACACGCATAATAATATATAATTTTTTTAATCTGACATTATTTATTATTATAAAAGTTATTTTTTGTGGGTGTTTCAGTTGATATCTCCCAGTTTTTTTCTAAAAAACTTTCAGTTGGAAAGATAAGTATTTTGAACTTTTCTTTTATCAGTTTTCCTTTTATAACATTTCACCCTAAGCAAGGCAATAAAGCCACTAAAATTGCAAGGGGTTACTAAGTGTGAGACAATAAGAGAAAAATAAAACATTATAAAAGAGAGAACAAAAGAACAGTGTGTGTATTTGTATATATATATATTGTCATCCGCTGTATCACAGCTCATCTGTACGGTTAGACTCCAATTGCTTTTTAACCCTGGATTGAAACCCGACTGAATTGGCGTCAGTCGGTGATTCTACCTCTGGACTATGGGCGTTCGGTGGAAGAAGGCAGACATTTTAGCGCATATATTATCATTATACGCGCCCAATATATATATATATATATATATATATATATATATATATATATATATATATTTTGTGTGTGTGTCTGAAAATGTTGGGACAAAATGGAATTCAACATTTTCACTTCAGTTTTGAAACTATTACACCTTCTCCCAACACGCACAATCAAGTTTCATTACCGACAACTGACATGGTTCTACAATTATACTTTTTATTCAATTTTTCTTGTATTTATATCAATACCTTGTCAGATGTCTTTAATGAAATGTGCCTAAAAGAGAGATTGCTGCTCAGATACTGAATATATATATATATATATATATATATATATATACATATATATATATATATATATATATATATATCACTGATTTGTAATTTGTTATTATATATATAGTCATCCGAAGACTAATGTTAATAGAATTAATGTGGAGATTAATTTCACTTAATTGGGCAGTGTTATTTCAGTCATTAAGATTTTGTTATTTTTTCTGATGAGCAGAAATAAAATCTCTGAAGATGGAAGACATCACAATAAGAGCATCATGAAACGTCAAAGTTCACATGACTGAAACAACACTGATCATGACAAATTTCACTATATATATATAGTGAAGTTTGTCATGACTCTGCTCATCACAATTCAACACACACACACACAGACAGACACACGCACATATAATAATTGTGCATGTGTGTGTCTCTACTTATGTAGATATATGCCTAATCACACACATACGTTAGTTTCTTGTCAGCTTATAACAATTTTAAATGTACATGTAAAATATATGTGGGATAAAATCTAAATGAAAACGAAAAGTTTGAATCATTTCAGTCACAATCCAGAGGAAAAAACAGACAAAAATTCCAGTTGGAATATCAGTTTGAATTCTTTTTTTAAGCCAAATACATAGTTTCATCTTCTAGGTTGGCTTTTTCTTTTTTGTGCAAAATCTGAAAAATATTCCCCCACCCACTCAAAAAAAAAAAAAACTATCAAAAATTAGTGACAGAACCGAAGAAAAGTAAAGAGACATTTTGACAATGTGTGACAAAATAGTGAGAAAAAAAAAATGGATTTTGCATCAGGTGAAAAGTAAATAAGAAAGGTGGTTCATTGAGTTAATTTTTGAAATTAAACCAACTTTATTTGCACATCAACCATTGATGGTCAGAGAAAATGCCGCCAAAAAAAAAAAAAATTTTTTTTAAAATAAAGAGTTTTATTTGAAATTCTTAGCCCCTGAAGAAGGCCGCAGAGTACAATGGCTGAAACGTCGTACAAATGACAACAAAGATGAGGATCATCGTCCGAATAATGTAAATATTTCCTCATCTCAGAAATGTAGACGTGATTTTTTGTCTTCATTCATATTACGAAACATTACTTTTTCTCAATATTTATACCTCAACTCATATTTTGAAATCATAAAAAAGTTTTTAAAATTTCAGAATTAAAAAATGGAAACACAAAAAAATTAAATTAAATTAATTTTATTTGTAAAATTAAAAATAAACTTCAATTTTCAAAATTCTTTTGTTTTAACGAATTTTGAAAATTTTTATGAAATGTTTTTGATCGTTTCGAAAACAAACAAACAATTTTTGTTGGGAAAGAAAAATATTTGCATCTTCTGATTTTTGTGGGAATTCGTACAGAACTTTTTCCGACAAAATGGAAAAAATTCCTTCATTGGTAGCAAAATAAAAATGTTGAAATTTATCTGGAGTGAAATTGATAATTTCTTTAATTTTTATTTTTTTAAGAATTTCTCCCACTTGACTAAAAAGAAAGATTTCTGACATTTTACGCGTCGTCCCCCACAAATTCCCAGTCGTCGGATCGGCACGAAGGAGGGGGTCACCACCACCATCACCACCACCACTCCAACTCCACCTCCCCGGCCAGTTCCCAAGGTCAATTCTTTTTATTTCGGCTCCAGTTTCTGAAAAACAAACAATTTCTTTAAATTCCAAGTCACAAGTGAAAATTTCTTGTTGAAATTGACACAAAGAACAAAAATCATTTTCTGTGTGAATTATTTTTTGTTTTTCTAAAAATGGGGGGGCGTTTTTTTCTCTTCAAAAAGAAAATTCTTCCCCCCTCACCACTCCCACTAGGACCACAGACGACAAAAATGTCTTGGGAAAAGTGACAAATGTCCGCGGGGTAGAATCTCTCATCTCCGTCTGTCAATTCACATCGGCCAATCAACTCCCCAGACTCATCGAATTCTTTCACTGAACAAACCCAAAAATCGCAGACAAAGACATGGTTGTCTTCATGGGTCGCGAGAATTGAGGGAATCCTCCCCAGGTTTGAATTGTGGAGACGGTATTCTTTTCGGAGTTGTAAATCCCTGGATGACCTGACCCTCGTAAACTCTATTATTTCTTTTGTCAGTGACTCCAAGGATTGCTGACACCATTTTGAAAACGGAAATGTCACCGTCAATTCCGATTTTTTGTGGAGAGGGGCAAAGGATTGTGGGAGCCAAGATCTCAGCTCCGCTCCCACCAACCGTAATCCACAAACGACGTCCCCGTCTTCGGCATCGTCCCCCAACAATTGGCCAACATTATGGCGCCAAATCTTGACCTTTTTTAAAAGGTCTTCTCCCTCCTTTAGAGAGAGGCGCCATTTTTCTAACGGTCCGGAGATCAACTCTCTCATATTGTTGGACAGCTCTTTCAAACTCCGACGTGTCTCTTTCACGAACGTCTCGAACTCTTCCCACATTTCGGAACATTTCAAGTCGCAATCCATTGACAGTTGGTCAATGGATTGCCTCGTCTGTTCGTTCTTTTCAAGAATCTGGATTTCCAGCTGACGGAGTTCTTGCTGCAGGGTGGGGCCAACCGTTTTCTCCCTCGACGCCTCCTCCCTCACGGACAGCGGCCGAGGTGGACACTGGAGGGAAGAGGTCACGTGATCCTTGTAACATGCGTCACACATGCAAAGGTTGCACCGGTTGCAGAAGGCGTCCTTCCGTTTGCGGTGCAGGCGACATTCGTCCGTCATGAGGACCTCCACGGCCTCACCCCTCGACATGCCGCCAATGTCTTTCGATTTGTGTTCGGGAAGTAATCTCTTGTGACTTCTCAGACAATTCTGGCACAACAGTTTTTCACAATCCGGGCACCAAATCTGGATAGTCGATTCGGTGCCGTCATCTTCAAAACAACCCTCGCATCTCCATTCTTTTAATTCCAGGTTTTGGCGTGTCATAATCTTCACCAAAAATGGTGAAAGTCTCAAACTGTCACGTGTCCCCACTGGGGTGTGGCATTGGGGACATTTGACGTCGTCCTGTGTCGCTGCTTCAAATTGGACATCAAGGCATGACTGACACAAAGAATGAAGACATGCCAATGTCTTTGAGGAGAAATCCAAATATTGGTCACAGTTCGAACACAGGAATCTTTCTTCGTTAAAACTGGTCGCCATTAGTAAAATTCCTTCGGGAAATCTGGAAAGAAAAATAAAAAAGGTCAAAAGAAGGATAGAGTGATTATCAAGAAAGAAAGGGAGAAAGGAAAGAAAGATTAAAAGAAACAGAAAGAGAGAATGAGGGAAGGGATTTCCAATTTGACGCCTTCACAATCACTTTTAACTTTCTCCTTTCACCCATTAAAATAATTATTTTTTCTATTTCTTCAGATGATTTTTTTAATTCCTTCGAAAAATTATTGACCTTGTGCCATAATATATATTATCAGATAAAAGTTCACAATCACTTTTATGTTTATTATTTATGGAAAAAGGAGAAAAACGACACGTCTTAAAACAATACAAACAATAATTACAAATAAGAGAAACAGTACATAAAGTTTAAGGTTACAGTCCTGTAAGTAAAAAGGATGTAAGGAAAGAAGCTAAAAAAGACAGTAAGACACCTTATTATAAGGTGTTTTACTGTCTTTTTTAGCTTCTTAATCTTAATCTTATCATAAGGTGTCTTACTTTAACATTCTCATTAATACTTATTAGACGGTTAAAGAGAGCAAAGAATTGAAGACAAGAAATGTATGTCACATTAAAAAGTAAACAATGATGTGAAATGTAAATAAAATGTCCTTGGTAAATGTTCGTTTTAAATTCCCTTCGCTTTTCCCCGCTTCAAATTTATCGAAAATAGCATTATTTCTGTGCAAATGTATCTGCTGAACTCAAATCAACAATTTAGTTATTGAAGAAATGTTTTGAGAGCAATAAGCGTAGAAATACAATAGCTCATTACTTTTAATTGCCGGAAGTATCAGTAAATGAAGAAAAATCGACAAAAAATTCGATCACATTGAAGCAGTCCCCTCATTCTGCAGTTAATTACATGACTTCATGAGAGTTACGGGAGAGAAAAAGGGCAAAATATAATTCGTTTTTTTTTTATGGACATTTAAATAAAAAAGGGTAAGTTTCTTCAATAACTAACACTTCATTTGAGTTCAGCATATACATATTTGCACAATGCTATTTTGGATAAATTTGAAGGGGAAAAGCGAAGGGAATTAAAACGAACATTTACCAATAAAATATCCCTTTTTTATAAAAAATAGTGTAGAATAAACGTCCTTAATCGGAATGTTAAACAAAAACCTACCGTTGATGGCACCTAAATGGCGGGATGTAGGAATAAAAAATAAAAGATGTTAAACGTGGCTACGGAACGGAAGTTAAACCCACCGGAAAACGGTGTTTGTCTAAACAAGTTCCTCCTGAACTAAAGGTCATCAAAGGGAGGCAAAAAAGGCCAAGTAGGGCAGAACATACTTAGACTAGTGATTCTCAAACATTTTTCTTCTCTTATTGCTCCCAACACAGAATTTAATCACCCAGATTTCCCTCTTCATGTAAAAACAGTAGTCAAAACACACTGTTAAGTTTCACTAATTTAAACTAATAAATCATTACTAAAATTATAGAATTAGTCACATACATTGTACTTCTAAGAAACCAATCTTGGGGTACAGAATCAATATAGGCCAAGTATGTTGATGCACCCGGCTAAATGTCTACTCATGACGCCGTGAGCCTATGATAGTAGCCCTCTACTACCTCCTCACCCCATCCTCAGATTTCATGTTTGAATGTTTGAAAACTGATAGTATTCTAATTTTTTTTTTCATTTAAACACTTGCACAAGATGATCAGTTTGAAATTTGCAAGGTAATATGTATTCTTTGGGCTACGTACTTTGACTGATGTTCAAGTGCTTACCTCTTAGCTGATGTTCAAGGCCTTTCTGTCTACAATTAAGATATAAATTATTGATCGTTTAGAATTTTTGCAGGAAGAAAACATGACAATCCATATTTTTAAAAAATGTATTTAATTGTTCAAACACATTTGAATTTTACATAATAAAATATACTTTCAGCAACACTAAAACATCATATTTTCCTACATAATTGCTTGTTGGCACCTGGTCGAATATATCATATTGGCCCCATAAAAGAGAGCGTCGGCCACAAAGCGGCTAACAGTAGTTTTCTTATCTCTAGTTTCAGGTATCCATCCTCTGGCACCTGGTCGAATGTCATTACTGGAAACATCAATGTCCCAATTCCTTATCAATGAAAAATCAGCCAAGTCATCTTGCTTCACATACAAAGATGCTACCACAAAAAAATTTTGTATATCAGTTTCATCACTTGTAAATGACAGACAATATGTGCACTTGTTATGAAAAAGATTAATTTTAAAAGTACTTTTGTGCTTACCTGTTTCAGTTGTTTTGTTTTAGTGTTGCTGAAATATATCAAAGTCCTTTCAAACACTCAATAGAAGCAATAATATTTTACAGCAAATCATAAAAAAACGCAATCGTATTTTTGAAAAGTTTTGGATGAAATGAGTTTAGCCGTCCGGTCAATGTCAACAGCTCTTCGAGGTAAAAATTTTGAAAACAATAAAAATTATTTACAGGGTCGTGAATGGAGATCGAAACCATGACTGCTATATTTATAAGCAAATGACTGTCGCCTATTCCTCTCGGCCAAGCAGATCAGCACCGGTTCCTCAACCACAAATAAGGTTGAAATATTTCTTAATGGTGGATATTTGTGTCGTTCCACTAAAGATAAGCATGTATCTCGCACATGTTTCTATTAGAACATTTGTGTTATCTTAAAGTCTCAAAATTTCGGGCACTTCAATGAGAGCTCAGCCAATTACAAAAGAAATATGTTTTTTATTTCATTTTTACTCTATCTAAAATTGTAGAACGACATCCGAAATTAAAAAATATATTAAGATACGGACGGTTAATGAAAGTTTTAAAAATAATTTCGACGGCCGATTTAAGAAACGAAAATCATGTTTCCAAGAAGCAATAAAAAATATTCACACCTATATTCGTTAATTATATAAAGTTTAGGAGATGCAAAAATTCAGACAGACCTTATTTAATGAAGTAAATAAAAATGTTACTGATAATTATTTTCAAGTCCTTTCAAACACTCAATACAAGCAATAATATTTTATAGCAAATCATAAAAAAACGCAATCGTATTTTTGAAAAGTTTTGTATGAAATGTGTTTAGCCGTCCGGTCAATGTCAACAGCTATTCGAGGTAAAAATTTTGTAAACAATAAAAATTTTTTACAGGGTCGTGAATGGAGCTCGAAACCATGTCTGCTATATTTACAATCAAAGGACTGTCGCCTAGTCCTTTCGGCCATGCTGATCAGCACATGTACTTCTAACATAAATAAGGTTAAAAGATTTCTTAATGGTAGATATTTGTGTCGTTCCACTAACGATAAGCATGTATCTCGCACATGTTTCTATTAGAACATTTGTGTTATCTTAAGGTCTCAAAATTTCGGGCACTTCAATGAGAGCTCAGCCAATTACAAAAGAAATATTTTTTTTATTTCATTTTTACTCTATCTAAAATTGTAGAACGACATCCGAAATTAAAAAATATATTAAGATACGGACGGTTAATGAAAGTTTTAAAAATAATTTCGAGGGCCGATTTAAGAAACGAAAATCATGTTTCCAAGAACGAACGGTTAATGAACCCAGTTATAATGTCTTATTCTACTCTAAAAAATCTCAAACTTTAAACAGTTGATATTACACCCTCTATGACCGCTAATTTCCATTTGTCTGCGATCCCTATTCTAAAATCATATTCTACTCACAAATAAAACTCCCGAAATCTGCCCCAAAGTGTAAAATAAAACAAGCAATAAATCTCTGATAATATTTAATGTGAAAAACTTTTAATTGCTTGAATAAATAATAAAAATTAAGGACCTTATAGTTTGAAGGAAACATTATTTTTTTATTAATAATAAATTTTTTAAAATTTTCATTTTTTTTTACTATAATAATTGATTAAGTTTCAAAAATATTTAAAAAATCTTCAAAGAACTGTTCCGGTTAAATTTTTTATTTAAGAATTGATGATTATATTGCCTATCGAAAATTCAAAGATTTAATAAAAATCGTTTTACTTCGATATTTTTAAAATAATTTAAAATTATTTTTTCTGTATGTAAAAAAATGTTCGTTTTTCTTAAGTACCTTGTTCCATAGGGGCCATATTGATTTTAGAAGTTAACAAGTGTTGTGGATTATTACCCTTACATGAAAACCACAGAGAAGCGCACTATTTTGTTATATTTATGTTATTGCCTAACAATGAAATAAGATTTTAAAAAATAAAGTTTAAACATTTGTAGAAGTATTAATAAACTGAAAACTACTATAAGAATTTAATAATTTTAACTTATCATAACAATCATGCGAATAATTCGTATTAATAAAGAATAAAATGAAAAATAAAATATTTAAAAATATCAACATTTCATGAATTTTTATAAATTAATAATAAAAACACCGCAAAATTTCAGGAATTACTAAGTTACGTCAGTATTTATTAAATTTAAAACTATTAAATATTTAAATTAATTTAAGAAAAGTTTACATTATTTTAAAAGAAAATTTATTTTATCAGAAACTATATTCAAACGTAAGCTAATGCAACTAAAATTCAATAAAATATTTGATTGCTGAAAATATTAGTTCTTTTAAAATGGAAGTCAAAGAAAACGAGGATGAAAATAAAGAAGAAAAAGAAAAAGGAAAATAGAAAAAGAAAAAGGAAAAAGAAAAATGAAATAGAAAAAGTAAAAAAGAAGAAAATAAGAAAGAAAGTAGAAGGAAAAAGAGAAAGAAAAGAGAGGAAAGAAAAGTAAAAAGAAAGAAAAGGCAAAGAACATCGACAAATCGATCTTGACGTGTTTTTTTTTATATTTCTAAGTTCATTTGATGAATTTTTGCAAAAGTTCCACTCTTTAAGGATCAAAGTGCAATAACTGTTCCTGCTAAACTAATTTTTATTTCAATGAATTTCATAAAAACGCTTATCGGAATGTGGGACAAGCGTGTCGAGTCCAATTCCAGGACAGAGTCGACTCTCTAGCTTTGGTTGTCAACCAGCCTAGGATAAGGAAAACTATGAATACAAAACAGGTTAGACGTGAGGTTAACAACTCCCCCTCATAAAAATGTACTTGTTAGGTACTCTACCGAAGCAACACCCAGTGTGGTGTGGCTATGTCTTCATACTCTCCAAGGGATTTTATAAGATCTACATAAAATTTACAAATTTAAATTCGATTTAATTCAAATATAATAATCAGCTAATATATATTTCTAACGCTTTAAAGAGATAATATATGTAGAATTATTGTCAGATATATCGATTTTCCGAACCAAAAGAGGATATAAATCCTCTTTTGGTTCGGAAAATCGATAATCCGACAAGTATAAAAAATTAGAAGGGCTTCTGGACTTTGTCGGGTGGCTGAGAAAGTCGATCATGTCTTCTGTCGGTGATGAGTTCTCGGATCAAATTGAAAGAATCTCAAAAAAACTAATTTTCGAAACAGATCATCTCGACGCAACATAATCTTTTTCTTCCCCCAGTCTCATTATATAAATAAGTACTATCAAAGTTAAGATGTATATCTGAACAAGCTTAACTGTGTGCCCACCTGTTAGTGTTTCCCGTGTCTCGCCCGACATGTTGCGCATCGTCCGAAATCATTCTACCCAAAAATGAATCAATCGTTTTCCTCGACAGTAGAACGCTTGTTTCATAGGTTGTTCCCCTTTACGAAACGTTCATTTAGGCTTCATAGATTTATGGCCGTTCTGGATAACCGTACATGGGCAGTTATATAAAATAATTGATGACAGTGCTGTCATCGCCTACTTGAAATTCAGTGAGTAAAACAAACCTGATTAAGAAGTACTTTCATTCGAAATTTTATGTCATAGATAAGTAATATTTGTCTCAAATCGGATTAATTTGGTAATTTTTCAAAAATAACGCGTCACAGATGTATTTTATTTTCGCTAGATTTATAAAACCGAGAATTAACTTTTCTTTTTAAATGTGTCGATCGCGCAAAAATGGTAAAAAAAAATTAAAATTTTTAAAATTTCAGAAAAATTTAGATTCTAATCGATATAATTTCAGTTTGAAATACACCAAAGTATTTCGCTTACTGGAAATAGTAAATTTAATCATTTAGTTTTCAATTAAAGCTAAAATTAAAGTTTCAAGAATTTTTTAAAATTTTTGAACAAACAGTTTATAATTATCCTACATATTGTGACGTCAGCCCATAAGCCCCGCCCATGGAGCAGGCCTTCTCTCTAGGTGTTGTTGGTTTCTCCTCCATTGAGTGACGTCAGCATATAAGTCCCACCCACTGAAAAGATCTTTTAACTCGAGATACTGGATTATCCTTCTTAAAGTGACGTCAGCACATAAGCCCCGCCTGTCGAGCAGGCCTTCTGTCTCGGCGTTGTTGGTTTCTCCAACATAGAGTGACGCCTGCACATAAGCCCCACCCATCGGAAAGACATTTTACCTCGGGAGTATTGCTTTATCCTGCATATAGTGACGTCAGTACATAAGCCCCGCCTATCGAACAGACGTTCTATCTCTAATTTTAATGTAAGATATGTTGTTTCCAAGTTTATGATATCAAACCCCAACTATCTAGACTTGTCCAAGAGTGTTGGGTAAAAATTGAGTTTCACTTTATAAACATTTTGGTGCCAACGAAATGAGACTAAAAATCGCTACGCCTGTTCTAAAAGAGTTGCCAAAAGTCGGCAGATATCTGATTTGAGAGAGAGAGAGAGAGAGAGAGAGAGAGAGAGAGAGAGAGAGAGAGCGTGAGATATATATAGAGAGAAATGGAGATGTATACAGACAGATTTATGAGGGTGTGTCCAAAATTTTTCTTGAATTTGGATGTAAACAATTCTTATGCTACTCTGACATAAATAGATTACCATATTTACACACAAAATTTTTTTTAATTATTTTAAAAATAAAACTGGTGAACGATTTTTATTAAACTTTTCAATTTTCTATAGGCAATATAATAATCAATTCTTAAGTAAAAAATAAATTAAACAACGTTTCCATAAAAGGTTTTTAAAATATTTGTAACACTTTTATGAATTATTATAATAAAAAATAAAAAATAAAAACAATTATTTCAAAATTTTATTAGCAAACGAACATTTTTTTTTTCAGACTATAATGTCCTTAATAATTATTATTTATTCCAGCAATTAAAAGTTTATCAAATTAAATTATATCAGAGTTTTATTGCATTCTTACCGTACTCGTTGGAGCAGATTTTCGGTCAGGTTGTCCACTTTAAAATAAAAAACACAGATGATTTTTATGCCCCATTGACTCCTGCATTTAACTAATAAAAACTTTTTTACAACTAATTAAAATTTATTAAAATTTCATTGATTAACGTAGAGGTGGTGGTAACAGAGTTAAAAAATATTTTCACCAAGATATTTAAAAAATAATAATTTCAAAAATAATTTCATTTATTTGTGAATGAGTACTGAAAGTTTAATTCAAATCTGACTATTATTCGATTTTTGCTAGAATTTTTAATTTAATGTGTTTGTCACCGGGAAAAAATTGGGTTGTGTCATCATTACGTTACCCATTGTAAAACAGCTGTAAACTTTTTTTTAGCCATAAACTCAAAATAAAAAATTTTTCTAACAAAATTTCGAAAATGTTAGCAGAGATAAAAAATTTTTAAAAATAATTAAAAATTGCTTTGATCTTTCCTTTTAATAAAAATATAAATATTTTGATGGAAAAAGTTTGTTTTATTAAGTTTATGAACTTTTTTATTCATACTATGCTGTTTCATGCTGTTTTTTTAGCAATTTATTGGAGGTACCTGTAGCCGTTTTAACTTTAAAATGATGAGATCGTGCCCAAAGTCTAGATAGCATAGAGGAAAGTTTATTAGAACATGAAAATATTTATAGAAAAGACACAGAGAAGCTACGTTTTGTCATTGGAAAAGAAGACTGAAGCCATGATGCCAGGTTAGAACCAATAACATTGCAGATTCTTGACAAAATCCAAAGGAGGATCTGCAATATAATTGATCCTGACATGGCATCTCTGCTTCAGTCACTTTCTCGTCGCCGTGATAAGGCTTCCTTCGATTTTTTCTATCAGTATTTTCATGGCAACTACTCTGCCAAGCTGCTTCCCACCCACAACGGTACCCCGACCACATTTATTCGCTCGTGCAACTAGATTGGCATCAAGGTCCCACCCTTTTACTGTACAAATAATTAAATGTAACCGTCTCTTCTACTCTACTTGTTGCTTTTCTCACACTTTTATTCATTTGAATGCTTCCCTGATAGCTAGCATCTCCAAAAGTTTAAATGCATCATTAATTGCCATCTTCTATCTACTCGATACCCATCCATCTCTTATCTTTTCTTCGACATCCCCTGGACCTTTTTATTCTCTCACTTTAACCCCCTTGCGCACCAGTGACATTTATTTCTGCCTTGATTCAAATGAAATGATTTTTTTAAAAATAATAAAAAAATAAAAAAGATTCTTCTGTGTGATATTAAGAATCTCTACACAGATATGTTCATTGTGGTGCAGTGGATATCAGCTCAGAACAAAAGGTCGGTAAGCAAAGTTCAAATTCGAGTTGAATTCGTTGCATTCACTTAGACTCAAATAACCTTAGGAAGGCATTAATATGTCTCTTCTTCCTCCAACTACCAGGACAGATTGAGTTCTTGTCTACTGAAGAAAATAATGGCAAACGACTGTGTGGAAATCTGCCAGTCAGTCATGTCCCTTTTGTGACATGATCCCCTAAGCGTGTATCATGTGTGGCACTTAACTGACTAACTGAATATGATAGTTGGAAAAAAATTAAAGTTTCTACTGAGCATAAAGTGAGAGATCGATTTTCTATTGTGATGAAGTAAGAAATTGATCCATCTAGAATTAGTACATATTGATACACTCCTGATCAAAAATTTAAGACCACTTAAAAATCTTTAAAAATAATTTTTTTTACGGATAGATTTTAAACTCCTCCCACTTAAGGTTACCAATACTACAATCTAAAAGGTTATGGAAACAAGAAGCTACATTCCAAACATTTTATTTCGAAATTTACATTTTTATAAAATGAGCCAATTTACACATGATCAAAATTATAAGACCAGGGGTATAAATTGTTAGATCTATGGTAATTCCAATGTTTTTAGTTCAGTTAGAGATTAGCAATCACTGTGTAAAGGTGTTGACATGCCTAAAGCAAGCAAACTTACCGAAGTTGAGCGTTCTCGAATTCTAGAATTCCATAAGCAAGGTTTGTCACAGCGGCCGATCGCAGCTAAGGTAAATCGCAGTAAAACTGTGATTTGCAACTTTCTAAAGAACAGTGAGAATTATGGAAAAGCAAAATCCTCTGGTAGGCCCCCAAAAATTTCTCCTGCATTGAGTGGGAGAATTAGACGGGTTGTTATGAAAGACGGCGGACTTTCTTCTAGTCAAATTAAGGCAGTCACAGATGCTGATTGCAGTCCCGTAACCATCAGACGACACTTAAGACAAAAAGGCATGGTAAATAAAAAGCGTAAACAAATTCCTCGGCTGCTTCCACGTCACAAGATGGACCGCTTAAAGTTTGGTCGTGAATACCAAACATGGGACGTTGAGAAGTGGAAGAAAGTCCTGTTTTCTGATGAGAAAAAATTCAATCTCAATGGTCCTGATGGCTTCCAACGATATTGGTATAACAAAAACATGCCTCCTGAAATTTTCTCTGCACGTCATAGTGGTGGAGGATCCCTAATGATATGGGGTGTCTTTTCTTACAGAGGGACGATGGACCTCCAGGTGATGCAGGGTCGTCAGAGAGCGGCTGGTTGTGTTAACATGCTACAAAAAGCATCTTTGATGATGGAGGGCCATCGTTTGTGTGGGGATGGATGGTTATTCCAACAGGATAATGCTGCAATCCACACTGCAAGACGGACCTTGACCTTTCTATAAGAAAATGGGGTCCATCTCTTGGGACATCCTGCATGCTCTCCGGACTTGAACCCAATTGAAAATGTTTGGGGAGGGATGACAAGAGATGTTTATCGAAATAGCAAACAATATTCAACAAAAAATTAACTTCGTGAAGCCATCTTCAGAAGCTGGAGCAACATCCCCCGCACCTTAATGGAAACGCTTATTTCTAGCATACCCGACAGAATCTTTGAAGTCATTAAAAGCAGTGGAGGTAGACTTCATTATTAAATTTGGTTGTTGAAAGTTTTCATACACTTTTTGTACAATTTCGTAGAATTTTTGTCTCTGGTCTTATAATTTTGATCATGTGTAAATCGGCTCATTTTATAAAAATGTAAATTTCTAAATAAAATGTTTGGAATGTAGCTTTTTGTTTCCATAATCTTTTAGATTGTAGTATTGGTAACCTTAAGTGGGAGGAATTTAAAATCTATCTGTAAAAAAAAAATTATTTTTAAAGATTTTTAAGTGGTCTTAAATGTTTGATCGGGAGTGTATATATATATATATATATATATATATATTTTCTAAACATATGCTGTTAAATATAAGAGACAATGAATGTCTATTATGTTTAATCATGAGCCGTTCTAAACGTCGTATTTTGGCTTTAATTTCAGTTGAAAATAAAGACAAAAATTCTCCAACATTTGGATAATTATTTATTGATTTTCTTCTAAGCTTTCGGCTCACATGAGCCATCTTCAGAGAGGTTTTTTAGACTGAAAAATTTTAACATCCACCATCACCATGATTTAAATCCGGAAATAACATATTACATTGCATTTTACTACATGGTTTTGTTGTCATTTCGCGCCATCCCGCGATGTGACGTCATAAAACCGCATCGCAAATTTAAGAACTGCGTTTATTATTTTTGGTAACTATTGCCGTTGCCAAGCGGAGTTTTATGTCAACACAAAATAAAATCGTCGGTGATGGTGGATGTTATTGTCTTAACGTCTAAATAACCTCTCTGAAGATGGCTCATGTGAGCCGAAAGCTTAAAACCAAATTAATAAAAAATTATCCAAATTTTGGAGAATTTTTGTCTTTATTTTCAACTGAAATTAAAGCCAAAACGGTTCATGATTAAACATAATGAATATTCATTGTCTGTTATATTTAACAGTATATGTTTAGAAAATTACTTGCTGCCTCGATACAATATATATATATATATATATATATATAGAGAGAGAGAGAGAGAGAGAGAGAGAAAGAGAGAGAGAAAGAGAGAGAGACGGGTTGATAGATGTCTGTTTCAACATACAAGTATAATAATAATTTTCCAGTTAATCCTAATAGTTATTTTTTTTTAATTTTTTTTATTACAATAGATCTGTGGAGCCAAGGAGCCTTGCGGCCAATACGGAACTTGCGCACCCCACCGTAATTGCGGGGTCTGCGGGGGCCCTAAGCACGGCTCTGGAGATACCTAGAAAAAGATCCTTGACGATGAAATTTTTTTATAAAATTCGGTACATGTTATTTTTTATCATACCATAGTCATGTTTCTCGAATCCTTCGTGGTACCTAAAAGAGTTTTTTTTTTTTTTTTTTTTTTTGAAGACGAGCATTTATATCCTCATGTCTGTTGCAAACGTAAAAATAGCCTTTATTAAAATTCTCAATAATTAAAATTCGGAAGCATAGCACAAAATATGCAAGTGGAAACGGGAGATAAATAAGAAAATTTAATGTGAAGTTATTTCCCTTGTTTAGTTAATATATTTAGTGCATCATGACGAAACAGGTTTTTGATTTCATTTTAGTTTTTTGACAAAACAAGACAAGGAAATTATTTGCAAATTTACGCATAAATTTAAATAGCTTGGAAGTGTTCTCACCGAAGAGGGAGACTGTGACACAGAGATCCGAAGGCGAATGAGCATGGCGAAGGACACGTTCCTGAACCTAAGTAAAGTATTAAGGCACAGGAAACTTTCACTACAAACAAAGAAGAGAGTACTCTACAATATGGCAGTGAATGTTGGACAATATCAACAAAGATGAAAGGAAAACTTGAAGCAGCTAAAATGTGGTTCTACAGAAGGATGCTGCGGATATCGTGGATTGAGCATATGAGCAATGATGAAGTTTTGGAAAGAATGGAAACAAAAAGGAAATTAATATTGAGAAATCAGGAAGAGACAACTGAAATTCCTGGGACATGCAATGAGGAAAGGGGACTTGGAGAACCTGATGCTAACAGGCCAGATAGAAGGGAAAAGTGATAGAGATAAGCAGTGGATAACATATTTGAAGGCCCTGAGCTGGTGGATGACAAAACGGGGACTGCGAGATGTTACAAGAGAAAGCGTGCTAAAAGCCACCAGGGATGGGGAGATGTGGAAAGCCATGATCGCCTACGTCTTGTAAGGACAAGGCACATAGAAGAAGAAGAAGAAGAAGAAGAAGAAGAAGAAGAAGAAGAAGAAGAAGAAGGAGAAGTTTCTTCATAATTTTATGAAATTGTCTCTGTTGATTTTATTTACAAACAGGATATGCTCCTGTTGTTTGCAATTTCAAATAATAAATATATATACAATGTTAATATACTTTTATTTCTGACACTGGCCTGCTTGAAAATGTTAAATACTTGCCAGTAGATGAGAAACATTTTTTAGAATTATCAAAAGTTGATAAAAATTATGGAAAAAATAAATTTGAGTTTCATTAAAACAATTTGGCTCTGACATTACTCTTGTCAGATTAGATTTTGCTATGGAACAAGGATTACCAAATTGGTTTTATAGACGATTACAAGTTTGAGTTTAATCCAAAATGTGTATCTCACACGTGGTTGTGGCCTTTAAAATAATTTTACAAATTTAATATAACCTAATATATATATATATATATATATATATATATATATATATATATATATATATATATATACCACATGTAAACATTTTTTCTCTCCTAAAGTACCAAATTATTTTCAGCATTTATTAATGACTTTCTCTTTCTTTTTTAGGGGCTAAGTCTTTTGTACACTCCACGAAGACATTCAAAGAATTGTGAAGTCGGACCAAACACAAATTTGATGATCACTTTTACACCCTGAACAAAACTTAATTTGTAGTGAGAGTTGTCAGAACCATACTGAGGACGGAGATGAAGGATTGCCTCAATAGCATGATGTTTAAGCTCCATGCCTTGAGTTTGCAATCCAAGTAGATGCTGAGGATCTTGCTGAACTTTTAAAAATATAGTCATCACTTCACCCTTTACATGAGCAGGAACTTCGTAGGCTGCCACTGTGGTCTTTCTCATTACCTCTGTATTCAGTATGAAAGATGAGGTCTTTAGTGATCAACTCCCTGTTGACCTTGGCCATATAATCTTTGGGTGTGGGCATTAGCATGTCCCACATCCAGAGCCGTGAATAGGGACCCCGCAGACCCAACAATTGCGTCGAGTGAAAGTTCCCTAGGGGCCGCAAGGACCCAGAAAGCCGCAAGATTTTAATGAAAAGAAATTAACAAAATAATTATTAGGATTAACTAGAAAATAATTAACATAGTTGTATGTGTAAATAAACATCTATCAACCCATCTCTCTCTCTCTCTCTATATATATATATATATATATATATATATATATATATATAAAATCTTTGATAGAAGCCTTCGGGTCCTGAAGAGGCCGCAAATCATTTAATCAAAAAAAAAAAAAAAAAAGAAGTTGAAAGAGAAATAGATTATAGATATCTGTTTCAAGAGACATAAAAAGTCGCTAAAAGTTTTCAAAACGTTCGGAATGTATAACTTCAAAAGGCTAATTCCTCGATTTCTTCCGTTTTTTCGTGATCACGGAATCTCTGCGTTCCGAGAGTCTGTTATTTTGTTTAAAGTATCATTTATTGTGGGGTCAGTATGTTCGGGGAGGCGCAAGTTGGAGAGGGACAAAGCGCATTCTGCAGAGGGTAGGCGCGATATTGCTAAACACGGCACTGCCCACATGAAGGACCTAACAGAACAGATACTTTGAGGCATGAATCCAAAGAATTTGATGGTCTTGTACACTATCTTTGGATGAATGGCAAACCTTTCTTGTCAGTTTGTCCCTGACAAAGAGACAGTTCTGAGGGCAAAATTATCTACCTTTTCGGAGTCAACTCATAACCCACCTTCCTTAATAAGATATATTTAACTAATAAAACAAGATTTGCGATCAGTATTGAATTTCTATAAATATCATTAGATTAATTGGAGGGGAGGAGAAAACATGTAGAATAAAAGAAATTTACAAAGGTTTTCTAAAAATAATAATTGCATAAATAACTTCATCTATAAATAATTCCTCAGTTTGATTTAAATCAGACAATTATTTTATTATTACAAGAATTTCCAAATTTAGGTGGAAAAATGATTTTTAGTTAAAAAAGTAAAAATCAAAAAACATTCTAAAAGTTTTGATAAAACAAAATTTATGAGAAAAATTTTCAGTCCTTATTTATAAATTAATGACTTGTATATTGAATGGGTTATTTTATTAAACCTTTTGAGGTTTGTTTTTGATCTCTAGAGTAATTTTTATAAAATTTGGGCGTGGTTATTACATTATTTGACAATTATAAACAAATACCTGAAGATGTTTATCATATATGAAAAAGTAATTCCATAAAACTAAAATCTTTCTGACTCACATAAAACGTTTAATTTTCTTTTAGATTAAGCAGAAAAATTTAAACTTGATAAAAAACTTACTTGTAATTTTTAGTGCAATTTTGAAATTCATACTGTTGCTGTTTGTAAGAATTTTGTTTTTCAATAAAAAGTTATCGAAAGAATCAAAATGTGTCATTTTATAGGAAAAGCCTTTTTTTTCAAAACAATTTGATTTTTTTTTTCAATAACTGTCAGATTATTTTTGTGTAGTTGTTCAAAAAGGAAATAATTAATTATTACCACCTTTTGACAGACTCTTTCAATAGGGAAAAGTAAGGATAATTCAAGAAGTTTTAAGTTCTGAATAATTATTTTAAATTTAAAAAAAAATTGGGTGCAGTTAGATATTTCATGACATCAAACAGGTAAGAAAGAAAGCAATATATTTGCGGTGAGTTAGATAGTAACTAATGTATTTAGGGAGAATGAGGAAACGGGTTTTTATTCTTTTCTAACAAAATAACATAAGGAAATTATTTACAAATTTACGCATCTGAAGTTTCAGCAGCTTGTTTCAGGGAAAGTTATTCATATTAAATCATTGAACAAGAAATAATATTCCACAATATTTAAAAAAAATAAAATTTAAATTTAGTTACCGAAAATGAGTGGAGGTATCGACACAAGTTTATTTTTCTTTTTTGGCTGGAAGGCAAGATTTTATGCTCTCATGTTTGTTGCGAATGTAAGAACTGCCTTTATGAAATCCTCAATTTGTAATATTTGACAAAATTAAAATTCGGAAGCGTAATACAAATATGGATACGCGTTGTGCGTTGTGGGGCAGTGGATATCGGCTCTGAACGAGAAATCGGGGAGCCGACTTCGAATTCCAGTTGAATTCATTGCAGTTCACTTCCGCGCAAACACCCTTGAGAAAGGTATTAATCCGTCTCTTCCTTCCAGTTATGGGTTAAATAACAGGACAGATTGGGTTCTATATTCTTGGCTGGCAACCAGTCTACCGCAGAAAATAATGACAACCTACTGCGGAATAATCAGTCAGTCATGTCTCTTTTTAACTGATGAATACAAATATGCAAGGCCAAGGGAGATAAATAAGAATATTTTATTTTCAGTTATCTCCCTTGCATTCTTATCTTCATTCATATTTCAATATTTATACCTCGACTCATATTTTGAAATCGAAAAAAGGTTTTTAAAATTTCAGAATTAAAAAATAAAAACGACGGAAAACTTAAATTAAATTAATTTTATTTGCAAAATTAAAAATAAATTTCAATTTTTAAAATTTTTTTGTCTTAATGAATTTTGAAAATTTTTATTAAATGTTTTTGATCGTTTCGAAAATAAATAAACATTTTTTTGCTGTGAAAGAAAAATATTTGCATAATATTCTGATTGTGGGAATTCGTACAGAACATTTTTCGACAAAACGGAGAAAATTCCTTCGTTGGTAGCAAAATAAAAATGTTGAAAATTATTTGGAGTGAAATTGTTAATTTTTTCTTTAATTTCTATTTTTTGAAGAATTTCTCCCTTTTAACTAAAATGGAAGATTTTCGACATATAACGTCTCGTCCCCCACAAAATCCCAGTCGTCGGATCGGCACGAAGGAGGGGATTAACATCACCAACATCACGATCACCACGACCACGACCACGACCACCCCACCTCTCCGGCCAGTTCCCAAGGTCAATTCGTTTCATTTCGGCCCCGGTTTCCAAAAAAATTTGAAATTCTTCAAATTCCCAGTCACAAGTGAAAATTTGTTGTTGAAATTGACACAAAGACCGAAAATCCTTTCCTGATAATGATAAATACGACAATTTATTTATCACCCTCTCTAAGTTTTTCTTTTTAAGAAATAATTGCGACAATTTATTCATCGCACTCAGGATTATAATGAAACACATGAAGTAAGAAAGATCGATAACCCAGAGACACTATTACAAGACGACGGTCCGTGGAATAGAACAAAAAAATGAATACGACAATTTATTTATCGCACTCAGGACTTTCGTGAAACATATGAAATAAGAAAAATCGAAAGAAGAATGCGACTGGCACAAGGCAACAGTCCGTGGAAACGAACTAGAAAAGAATAATAATTGCGACAATTTATTCATCGCACTCAGGATCATCAAGAAACACATGAGGTAAGAAAAATCGATAACCCAGTGACACTGGTACAAGATGACGGCCCGAGGAAACGGACAAAAAAATGAATACGACAATATATTCATCGCACTGTAGATTTTCTCGTGAAAAGAAATAATTGCGACATTTTATCTATCGCAATATACATTATAAGGGGAAGTTGTGGGGCACCATGTACATGTGTGAGACGAAAAATAGAGGATTGGGAGAGCCATTACCATGTATGTAATTAATAAAAAGGGAAGACGTCGAGAGCCATGACAGCCTTATTTTTCGCGAATCTTTACACTGACCGAAGACGTGAGAGGCAGAATTGAGGAAGGCGTAACCCAGTTAGAGAGATATTTTTCGTAAATTGTTGCTTAGATAATTTAATAAAATACGTTATTTATAAATGGGAATTATTAAGGACACCATTGTCGTCAGAAAAATACCAATTATATTGAGGGATGTTAATGCTAGGGGGGATCAGTTTATTACTTAACAACAATAGAAAACTGATCCCCGTCTTTAATCGTAATAGAATCTTTAATTGTTTTGGATTCCAATATTATTATTGTGTACTAATTCTAGGGGGATCAGTTTATTACTTAACAACAATAGAAAAACGATCCCCGATTTGATTATTGTGTACTCATTCTAATGCTACTGTTACAAGGTAACAGTCCCTGGAAAAGAGAAAAGAAAAATAATAAATATGTCAATTTATTTATCGCACACTCGATTTTCTTTTACAAGAAATAATTGCGACAATTTATTGATCGCACCGAGGATTGTCATGAAACACATGAAGTTAGAAAACTCGAAAGTACAATGCGACTGGCACAAGGCAACATTCCGTGGAAACGAACAGGAAAATGAAAATTTAATACTTACGACAATTTTTTTTATCGCACTCCATCTTTTCAAGTGAAACTACACAATTGCGACATTTTATCTGTCACACTATACATTATAAGGGGAAGTTGTGGGGAACCTTGTACATGTTTGAGACAAAAAATAGACGATTAGGAGAGTCATGACCATGTCTGTAATTAATAAAAAAGAGATGTCGTCGAGAGCCATGACCGCCTCATTTTTCGCGAATCTTCACACAGAAGACTGACCGAAAACGTGAGAAGCAGAATTGAGGAATGCGTAACCCAGATAGAGAGTCTCAGTTTAAGCATTGCACAAAGGGGATTAAGAGAGATATATAAGGAAAACATTTGAGAAGCGAAGAAATGGAAGCTGGGGAGAGCCACGACTACTTAAAAGGAGATATGATTTAACAACTCGAATATTCGCCAGTTTAAATCGTCCCTGTTTTACCCATGGTTGGGGAGACAACATTTGTCGAGTAAGACGCATAGTGGGGTTTTAAAAATGTATCAATCAGTTGGAATGGAACAAGCTAACAGTCTGAGGTGTTAGTACAAGCTAACGCCTAATGGGACAGGCATAAGCTAACAGTCTAAGGTGTAGGTACAAGCTAACGCCTAATGGGACAGGCATAAGCTAACAGTCTAAGGTGTTGGTACAAGCTAACGCCTAATGGGAAAGGCATAAGCTAACAGTCTATGGTGTTGGTACAAGCTAACGCCTAATGGGACAAGCATAAGCTAACAGTCTTGTTGAGTTGCTGTCATTATGTAGTCATTAATAAACAGTTCACTCTATAAGGATAGGATTTCAACATGAAAGCAATACCATAGACATTTATTAGTTACTTTTTAGATATAATATTATTGGTGTCACCGAAATGAAAGTCAAAATCGCTACTCCTGTTCGAAAAAAGTCGTTAAAGATCAGAAATTATCGGATTGAAAAGAAAATTCCAATAATTTCGGATCTGTTATTAAAAAAAAACAAATTTGCAGACTGAAAATTCGTCCCGTTCCGAAAATAATTCGATAAAAATAACTGAAAAATTGATATTTTTCGTAAATTCTTGCTTACATAATTTAATAAAATACTTGATTTATAAATGGGAATTATTAAGGACGCCATTGTCGTCAGAAAAATAATGCTAGGGGGGATCTGTTTATTACTTAACAACAATAGAAAACTGATCCCCGTCTTTAGTCGTAATAGAAGATTTAATTGTATTCGATTCAAATGATGTTATTGTGTGCTAATTCTAGGGGGATCAGTTTATTACTTAACAACAATAGAAAACAGATCCCCTACCTTTAGTCGTAATAGAAGTGTTAATTGTATTCGATTCCAATGATATTATTGCGTAGTAATTCAAGGGGGATCAGATTATTACGTAACAACAATAGAAAACTGATCCCCGTCTTTAGACGGAATAGAAGATTTAATTGTGTTCGATTACAATGATATTATTGTGTTCTAATACTAGGGGGATCAGTTTATCACTTAACAAGAATAGAAAACTGATCCCCGTCTTTAGTCGTAATAGAAGTCTTAATTGTATTCGATTCCAATGATATTATTGTGTAGTAATTCTAGGGGAATCAGTTTATTACTAAACAACAATAGAAAACTGATCCCCGTCTTTAGTCGTAATAGAAGCTTTAATTGTATTCGATTCCAATTATATTATTGTGTAGTAATTCTAGGGGGATCACTTTATTACGTAACAACAATAGAAAACTGATCCCCGTTTTTAGTCGTAATAGAAGCTTGAATTGTATTCGATTCCAATGATATTATTGTGTACTAATTCTAGGGGGATCAGTTTATTACTTAACAACAATAGAAAACTGATCCCCGTCTTTAGACGGAATAGACGATTTAATTGTATTCGATTCCAATGATATTATTGTGTACTAATACTTGGGGGATCAGTTTATTACTTAACCACAATAGAAAACTGATCCCCGTCTTTAGTCGTAATAGAAGCTTTAATTGTATTCGATTCCAATGATATTATTGCGTAGTAATTGTAGGGGGATCACTTTATTACTTAACAACCATAGAAAACTGATCCCCGTCTTTAGTTGTAATAGAAGCTTTAATTGTATTCGATTCCAATGATATTATTGCGTACTAATTCTAGGGGGATCAGTTTATTCCTTAACAACAATAGAAAACTGATCCCCGTTTTTAGTCGTGCTAGAAGCTTTAATTGTTTTCGATTCCAATGATACTATTGTGTAGTAATTCTAGGGGGATCAGTTTATTACGTAACAACAATAGAAAACTTATCCCCGTCTTTAGTCGTAATAGAAGCTTTAATTGTATTCGAATCCAATGATATTATTGTGTAGTAATTCTAGGGGGATCAGTTTATTACTTAACAACAATAGAAAACTGATCCCCGTCTTTAGTCGTAATAGAAGTTTTAATTGTATTCGATTACAATGATATTATTGTGTACTAATTGTTGGGGGATCAGTTTATTACTTAACTACAATAGAAAACTGATCCCCGTCTTTAGTCGTAATAGAAGTCTTAATTGTATTCGATTCCAATGATATTATTGTGTACTAATTCTAGGGGGATCAGTTTATTAGGTAACAACAATAGAAAACTGATCCCCGTCTTTAGTCGGAATAGAAGATTTAATTGTATTCGATTCCAATAATATTATTGTGTACTAATTCTAGGGGGATCGATTTATTACTTAACAAGAATAGAAAACTGATCCCCGTCTTTATTCGTAAGAGAAGCTTTAATTGTATTCGATTCCAATGATATTATTGTGTAGTAATTCTAGGGGGATCAGTTTATTACTTAACAACAATAGAAAACTGATCCCCGTCTTTAGACGGAATAGAAGATTTAATTGTATTCGATTACAATGATATTATTGTGTACTAATTGTTGGGGGATCAGTTTATTACTTAACTACAATAGAAAACTGATCCCCGTCTTTAGTCGTAATGGAAGATTTAATTGTATTCGATTCCAATGATATTATTGTGTAGTAATTCTAGGGGGATCAGTTTATTCCTTAACAACGATAGAAAACTGATCCCCGTCTTTAGTCTTGCTAGAAGCTTTAATTGTATTCGATTCCAATGATATTATTGTGTAGTAATTCTAGGGGGATCACTTTATTACTTAACAACAATAGAAAACTGATCCCCGTCTTTAGTTGTAATAGAAGCTTTAATTGTATTCGATTCCAATGATATTATTGCGTAGTAATTCAAGGAGGATCAGTTTATTACGTAACAACAATAGAAAACTGATCCCCGTCTTTAGACGGAATAGCAGATTTAATTGTGTTCGATTACAATGATATTATTGTGTTCTAATACTAGGGGGATCAGTTTATCACTTAACAAGAATAGAAAACTGATCCCCGTCTTTAGTCGTAATGGAAGTCTTAATTGTATTCGATTCCAATGATATTATTGTGTACTAATACTTGGGGGATCAGTTTATTACTTAACAACAATTGAATACTGATCCCCGTCTTTATCGTATTAGAAGCTTTAATTGTATTCGATGCCAATGATATTATTGTGTACTAATTCTAGGGGGATCAGTTTATTAGGTAACAGCAGTAGAAAACTGATCACCGTCTTTAGTCGGGATAGAAGATTTAATTGTATTCGATTCCAATAATATTATTGTGTACTAATTCTAGGGGGATCAGTTTATTACGTAACAACAATAGAAAACTGATCCCCGTCTTTAGTACGACTAGTAGCTTTAATTGTATTCGATTCCAATGATATTATTGTGTAGTCATTCTAGGGGGATCACTTTATTACTTAACAACAATAGAAAACTGATCCCCGTATTTAGTTGTAATAGAAGTTTTAATTGTATTCGATTCCAATGATATTATTTTGTACTAATTCTAGGGGGATCAGTTTATTACTTAACAATAATAGAAAACTGATCCCCGTCTTTAGTCGTAATAGAAGTTTTAATTGTATTCGATTCCAATGATATTATTGTGTACTAATTCTAGGGGGATCAGTTTATTACTTAACAACAATAAAAAACTGATCCCCGTCTTTAGTCGTAATAGACGCTTTGATTGTATTCGACTCCCATGTTATTATTGTGTACTAATTCTAGGAGGATCAGTTTATTACTTAACAACTATAGAAAACTGATCCCCGTCTTTAATCGTAATAGTAGTTTTAATTGCATTTGATTCCAATGATATTATTGTGTACTAATTCTAGGGGGATCAGTTTATTACGTAACAACAATAGAAAACTGATCCCCGTCTTTAGTCGTAACAGAAGCTTTAATTGTATTCGATTCCAATGATATTATTGTGTATTAATAATAGGGGGATCAGTTTATTACGTAACAACAATAGAAAATTGATCCCCGTCTTTAGTCGTAATAGAAGCTTTAATTGTATTCGATTCCAATGATATTATTGTGTACTAATTCTAGGGGGATCAGTTTATTACTTAACAAGAATAGAAAACTGATCCCCGTTTTTAGTACTAATAGAACTTTTAATTGTATTCGATTCCAAGGATATTATTGTGTACTAATTCTAGGGGGATCAGTTTATTACTTAACAAGAATAGAAAACTGATCCCCGTTTTTAGTACTAATAGAACTTTTAATTATAATCGATTCCAATGATGTTACTGTGTACTAATTCTAGGGGGATCAGTTTATTACTTAACAATAATAGAAAACTTTTCCCCGTCTTTAGTCGTAATAGGCTCTTTAATTGTATTCGATTCCAATGATATAATTGTGTACTACTTCTAGGGGGATCAGTTTACTACTTAACAACAACAGAAAATTGATCCCCGTCTTTAGTCGGAATAGATGTTTTAATTGTATTCGATTCCAATGATATTATTGTGTACTAATTCTAGGGGTATCAGTTTATTACTTAACAACTATTGAAAACTGATCCCCGTCTTTAGTGGTAATAGACGCTTTAATTGTATTCGATTCCAATGATATTATTGTGTACTAATTCTAGGGGGATCAGTTTATCACTTTACAAGAACAGAAAACTGATCCCCGTCTTTAGTTGGAATAGAAGCTTTAATTGTATCAGATTCAAATGATAATTTTGTGTATTAATTCTAGGGGGATCAGTTTATTACTTAACAACAATATAAAACTGATCCCCGTCTTTAGACGGAATAGAAAATTTAATTGTATTCGATTGCAATGTTATTATTGTGTTCTAATTCTAGGGGGATCAGTTTATCACTTAACAAGGACAGAAAACTGATCCCCGTCTTTAGTCGTAATAGAAATTTTAATTGTATTCGATTCCAATGATATTATTGTGTACTAATTCTAGGGGGATCAGTTTATCACTTAACAAGAACAGAAAACTGATCCCCGTCTTTAGTTGGAATAGGAGCTTTAATTGTATCAGATTCCAATGATATTATTGTGTAGTAATTCTAGGGGGATCAGTTTATTACTTAACAACAATAGAAAACTGATCCCCAGCCTTTAGTCGTAATAGAAATTTTAATTGTATTCGATTCCAATGATATTATTGTATACTAATACTTGGGGGATCAGTTTATTACTTAACAACAATAGAAACTGATCCCCGTCTTTAGTCGTAATAGAAGTTTTAATTGTATTCGATTCCAATGATATTATTGTGTAGTAATTCTAGGGGGATCAGTTTATTACTTAACAACAATAGAAAACTGATCCCCGTCTTTAGTCAGAATAGAAGTTTTAATTGTATTCCATTCGAATGATATTATTGTGTACTAATTCTAGGGGGATCAGTTTATTACTTCACAAGAACAGAAAACTGATCCCCGTCTTTAGTCGTAATAGAAGATTTAATTGTTTTCGATTCCAATGATATTATTGTGTAGTAATTCACGGGGGTTCTGTTTATTACTTAACACCAACAGAAAACTGATCCCCGTCTTTAGTTGGAATAGAAGCTTTAATTGTATTCGATTCCAATGATATTATTGTGTACTAATTCTAGGGGGATCAGTCTATTACTTAACAACAATAGAAAACTGATCCCCGTCTTTAGACGGAATAGAAGATTTAATTGTATTCGATTACAATGATATTATTGTGTTCTAATTCTAGAGGGATCAGTTTATTACTTAACAACAACAGAAAACTGATCCCCATGGTACAAGCTAACACTCCGTGGAAACGAACAAGAAAATAAAAATAATTATTTACGACAATTTGTTCATCGCACTCTTGACTTTCACTTGAAAAGAAATAACTGCGACATTTTATCTGTCGCAATATACATTACAAGGGGAAGATGGGAGGCACCGTGTACATGTTTCAAAATAAAAATAGACGATTCGGAGAGCCATGAACCTGTATGTTATTAATAAAAATAGATGACGTCGAGAACCATGACCGCCTTAGTTTTCGCGAATCTTCACACTGACCGAAAACGTGAGAGGCAGAATTGAGGAATGCGTAACCCAGGTAGAGAGTCTCAGTTGATGGATTGCACAAAGGGGATTAAGAGGGATATATAAGAAAAAAATTTGAGAATCTAAGAAAGGGAAGATGGGGAGAACCAAGAATTCTTATGTGTTATTATTTAACAACTCGGATGTTCGCCAGTTTAAATCATCACTGTAAGACGATTAGTTGAGTTTTAAAAATGTATCAATCAGTTGGAATGGAACAAGCTAACAGTCTAAGTTGATGGTACAAGCTAACGCCTAATGGGACAGGCATAAGCTAACAGTCTAAGGTGTTGGTACAAGCTAACGCCTAATGGGACAGGCATAAGCTAACAGTCTAAGGTGTTGGTACAAGCTAACGCCTAATGGGACAGGCATAAGCTAACAGTCTAAGGTGTTGGTACAAGCTAACGCCTAATGGGACAGGCATAAGCTAACAGTCTTGTTGAGTTGCTGTCATTATGTAGTTATTAATAAACAGTTCACTCTATAAGGATAGGATTTCAACATGAAAGCAATACCATAGACATTTATTAGTTACTTTTTAGATATAATATTATTGGTGTTACCGAAATGAAAGTCAAAATCGCTACTCCTGTTCGAAAAAAGTCGTTAAAGATCAGAATTTATCGGATTGAAAAGAAAATTCCAATAATTTCGGATCTGTTATTAAAAAAACAAATTTGCAGACTGAAAATTCGTCCCGTTCCGAAAATAATTCGATAAAAATAACTGAAAAATTGATATTTTTCGTGAATTGTTGCTTAGATAATTTAATAAAATACTTGATTTATAAATGGGAATTATTAAGGACACCATTGTCGTCAGAAAAATACCAATTATATTGAGGGCTGATAATGTTAGGGGGGATCAGTTTATTACTTAACAACAATAGAAAACTGATCCCCGTCTTTAGTCGTAATAGAAGCTTTAATTGTATTCGATTCCAATGATATTGTTGTGTACTAATTCTAGGGGGATCAGTTTATTACTTAACAACAATAGAAAAACGATCCCCGTCTTTATTATTGTGTACTAATTCTAATGCGACTGTTACAAGCTAACAGTCCGTGGAAAAGAGAAAAGAACAATAATAAATACGTCAATTTATTTATTGCACTCCCGAGGTTCTTTTACAAGAAATAATTGCGGCAATTTATTGATCGCACCGAGGATTGTCATGAAACACATGAAGTTAGAAAAATCGGAAGAACAATGCGACTGGCACAAGGCAACATTCCGTGGAAACGAACAAGAAAATGAAAATTTAATACTTACGACAATTTATTTATCGCACTCTATATTTTCAAGTTAAAATTAACAATAGCGACATTTTATCTGTCGCACTATACATTATAAGGGGAAGTTGTGGGGAACCGTGAACATGTTTGAGACGAAAAATAGACGATTGGGAGAGCCATGACCGTGTATGTAATTAATAAAAAAGAGATGTCGTCGAGAGCCATGACCGCCTCATTTTTCGCGATTCTTCAAACAGAAGACTGACCGAAAACGTGAGAGGCAGAATTGAGGAATGCGTAACTCAGATAGAGAGTCTCAGTTGAAGCATTGCACAAAGGGGATTAAAAGAGATATATAAGGAAAACATTTGAGAAGCTAAGAAATGGAAGCTGGGGAGAGCCACGACTACTTAGAAGGAGATATTATTTAACAACTCGGATATTCGCCAGTTTAAATCGTCACTGTTTTACCCATGTTGGGGGTAAAAGATGTTAAATTAAATTAATTTTGTTCGAAATTCTTAGCCCCTGAAGAAGGCCGCCGAGTCGAACGGCTGAAACGTCGTACAAATAACAACAAAGATGAGGATAATCGTCCGAATAATGTAAATATTTCCTCATCTCAGAAAAGTGGACATGATTTTTTGTCTTCATTCATATTACGAAACATTACTTTTTTTTTCAATATTTTTACCTCGACTCATATTTTGAAATCATGAAAAAGTTTTTCAAATTTCAGAAATAAAAAATGAAAACAACACAAAAATTAAATTAAATTCATTTTATTTGCAAAATTAAAAATAAATTTCAATTTTTTAAATTCTTTTTTCTTAAATTTTGAAAATTTTTATGAAATGTTTTTCATCGTTTCGAAAAGAAATAAACAATTTTTGTTGGGAAAGAAAAATCTTTGCATTTTGTGATTTTTGTGGGAATTTGTACAGAACTTTTTCCGACAAAGCGGAAAAAATTCCTTCGTTTGTAGCAAAATAAAAAAGTTGAAATTTATTTGGAGTGAAATTCTCAATTTTTCCTTTAATTTTTATTTTTTGAAGAATTTCTCCCTTTTGACTAAAAAGGAAGATTTTCGACATAAAACATCTCGACCCCCACAAATTCCCAGTCGACGGATCGGAACGAAGGAGGGGGGCACGAAGGAAGGGGTCACCACCCCACCCTCTCCCCTCCCACCCCCCAAGGTCAATTCTTTTTATTTCGGCTCCGGTTTCCGAAAAACAAACAATTTCTTTAAATTCCAAGTCACAAGCGAAAATTCGTTGTTGAAATTGACACGAAGACCAAAAATAATTTTTTGTGTGAATTGTTTTTTGTTTTTCTAAAAATGGGGGGCGTTTTTTTCTCTCCAAAAAGAAAATTCTTCTCCCACCCAAAGAGATATGTTGTCCTCCCACCTGCGACCACCCAGGACAACAGACGACGAAAATGTCTTGGGAAAGGCGACAAATGTCCGCGGGGCAGAATCTCCCTCCTCCGTCCGTCAATTCCCATCGGCCAATCAACTCCCCAAACTCATCGAATTCCTTCACCGAATAGTCGTGATCAACGCAGACAAAGACATGATCGTCTTCGTCGGTGGCGAGAATCGAGGGAATCCACCGCAGGTTCGAATCGTGGAGACGGTATTCTTTTTGGAGCTCTAAATCCCCGGATGTCCTGACCCTCGTAAACTCTATTATTTCTTTTCTAAGTAACTCCAAAGATTCGTGACACCATTTTGAAAATGGAAATGTCACCGTCAATTCCGATGTTTGGTGGAGGGGGGCAAACGATTGTGGGAGCCGCGATCTAAGCTCCGCTCCCACCAACCGTAAACCGCAAACGACGTCCCCGTCTTCGGCGTCGTCCCCCAACAATTGGCCAACATTATGGCGCCAAATCTTGACCTTTTTCAAAAGGTCTTCTCCCTCCTTTAGGGAGAGGCGCCATTTTTCTAACGGCTTTCTCATATTGTCGGACAGCTCTTTCAAACACCGACGTGTCTCTTCCACGAACGTCTCGAAATCTTCCCACATTTTGGAACATTTCAAGTCGCAATCCATTGACAGTTGGTCAATGGATCGCCTCGTCTGTTCGTTCATTGCAAGGATCTGGGTTTCCATCTGACGGAGTTCTTGCTCCAGGGTGGGGCCGGCCGTCTTCTCCCTCGACGCCTCCTCCCTCACGGACAGCGGCCGAGGCGGACACTGGGGGGAAGAGGTCACGTGATCCAAGTAACACGTGTCACACAGACAAAGGTTGCATCGGGCGCAGAAGGCGTCCTTCTGTTTGTGGTGCAGGCGACACTTGTCGTCCGTCGTAAGGACCCCCACGGCCTCACCCCTCGACATGCCGTTCAGGTCCCTGGTTTCGTGTGTTGGGTGGTATCGCCTGTGACATTTCGCACAATTCTGACACAAGAGATTATCGCAATCCGGGCACCAAATCTTGACGGTCGATTCGGTGCCGTCTTCTTCAAAGCACACGTCGCATTTCCATTCTTTTAATTCCAGGTTTTGGCGCTTCATAATCTTCACCAAAAATGGTGAAAGTCTTAAACTGTCCCGTGTCCCCACCGGGGCGTGACACTGGGGACATTTGACGTCGTCCTGTGTCGCTGCTTCGAATCGGGCATCAAGGCATGACTGACACAAAGAATGTAGACATGCCAATGTCTTCGAGGAGAGATCTAAATTTTGGTCGCAGTTCGAACACGGGAATCTTTCAGTAAAACTGGCCGCCATTTGTAAAAATTCCTTCAGAAAATCTGGAAAGAAAAATAAAAAATTGTCAAAAGAAGGATAGAGTGATTATCAAGAAAGAAAGGAAGGAAGAAAGGGTAAAAGCTATAGAGAAAGGGGGAAGGGATTTCCGATTTGACGCCTTCACAATCACTTTTAACTTTTTCCTTTTATCCATTAAAATAATTATTTTTTTCTGTTTCTTCAGATCATTTTTACTTTCTTCGAAAAATACACGGACTTCAAATAATTTTTAAAAATATCTTCATTTATCACAGCTTAGTATGGCACAAGGCCAATAAAAGTAACAAAGGTCGTCATATATATATATATCTTCCGAGTTTTTATTGTCCTTGTGCCATACTATATATTACTTGTCTATCAAATGAGGGTTATTATTAGCTTCTTAAACCTTTTTTAATTAAAAATTTAGCGCTAGGGATTTAGACAGACAGACAAATAAATAAATAGATCGACAGACAGCCTGATATAAATTGTTATTTTGGATTTGATTTTATAAATGAAGAGAAAAGATTCTCTGAAAGAGATTGATGGAGGGAGATTATTTTTCTTTTCTTTTAAATAAACAGACAGACTAATAAATTGATCGACAATCCGTTACAGACAGACAATTATAATTCTTAAATATTTTTGACAATGATGGATTGAGAGATAAATAAATAAACTGGAAGTGAATGATAGAAATAGGTTGTCTGAAAAAAATATTCTTTGAAATAGACAGACGGATCTTTTTATTGACCTTGTGTCATAGAAAAGATTATCTGAAAAAAAATTTCTTGAAATAGACAGTCGGATCTTTTTTATTGACCTTGTGCCATACTATATATTATCAGATGTTTAATAATTTATTATGGCGGCCGGTTATCGTCTGCTTATTTGACAGACAAATAAAAAAATTGTCTGAATGAGAGAGCGGATTTTTTTTCTTTTAATAGACAGACTGGACGATAGATTGATAGATAGACAGAGTGATATAAATTATTTTATTTTAATATATATATTTTTTTTTTTTAGATAAAAAGATTTTCATGATTGACGAAAATTTTCAAAGAGAAAAGGCGGGATTTTTTTATGTTATACAAATAAACAGACAAAAAAATGTCCGTCTATAAAAAAAGGGAAAAAGGAATTTCTTTTCTTTTAAATAAATAAATGGATAAACGGACCGAATTTTCCGAATTCTTACAAATTTTGTCCAAGCGAAATAAAAACGACGAAAGAAAAGAAAACAATTTCGACGAATAAATAAAAAAATAAAAAAAAAAGAAGAGAAAAACTTCTAGAAATTTAATTTGTTTGAAGAGTCAAAAATAATGCAGTTTTAATTAAAGAGATGACCCCTAAATTGTTATTTTGAATCCTTCCCTGATTTTCAAACGAAAAAAGTAGAAAATAAAGACAGACAAAAAAATAGGGCCGGGTTCCTTTTTTTCTTTCACAAAAATTAAAAATGTCGCTTTATCTTTGCTTTTCTTATGGGCGAAATGATTTTAAAAAAATCTTGGTGAGTCTTGTTATGTCCAAGGAAACATTTAAGAAGATTGGATGATTTGGAAATGGAGAAAATTCTTACTTACACTTGATTTCGATTTCAATTTGGGTGAAAATTGGTTTTCGTCAAAAAAACGGGAGACAAAAATAAAACAAGTTTCTTCGTCGAATTTTCTGGAACGAATGTTAAAGCGCAAATGACGTACGGATGACGTCACTGGAATATAAGGCATTTGATTGGACGAAACATAACAGGCGACTGGAGATTTAGTTTACGTGTTATAAGTGGGAGGAAGAGTGGGGAAAGAGAGGACATAAGAACAATGAGAGAGGGGTGAATTCTCTTACTTTTTCTGGCCTAAATTTGAAGAGAGTGTGTAAGAGAGAAAGAAAGAAAGAGAGAGAGAGAGAGAGATAGAGAGAGAGAGAGTAAAAATGTGGATCACATCTTTTCAAAACAGGATTTAATTTCTGTTCAATCAAATGTTACATTGAAACATACGCACTCAAACACACACACACGGAAACACACACACGGAAACACACACACATATACTTACACAAATTTAATGATCAATAAATTTACAACTATTATAGACATACATACATACACAAATAAAATTATATTTATGTATACATATACTTAAATACATATGTATGTTCATACACGCTCACACACATATAGATACACTCACACATAAATGAAACAATAAATTTACAACTATACACACATATAGACAAGGGAAAGAGAGAAGCAAGGGAGAGAGAACATCTATCGATTAAAGAGGGGAACATTTTTACTTTCTAGTAAACTCTTTACTTAAAAAATTCAAATAAATTAATAATTTGAAAAATAATTTCTACAACAAAAAGAAGAGTGGGGAAAGAGAGAAGCAAGAGGGGGGGGGACAAGTAAGCATGAGAGGGGGGCGAATTCCCTTATTTTTCTAACCTAAATAGAAAAGAAAAATGGTTTTGGTATATGTGACACAGAGAGAGAGAGGAGGGAGAGAGAGAGAGAGAGAGAGAGAGAGAGAGAAAACATACACACTCAAACAGAAGCATGAAAACACACACACACACACACACACACATATATATATATACATACACAAATATAAGGATCAATAAATTTACATTTATCATATAGGCATACGTACACACATGCACTCATATATACATATATAATGATGTATATGTATATATATATAAACTTAAATACATATGTATGTCTATACATACACGCTCACACTCATATAGATAAACTCACACATCAATAAATTGTCTATTTTGACATTTTTCGACAAAATGATTGTCATTAATGAAGAAAAAATAGATAGATAGATAGATAGATAGATAGATAGATAGATAGATAGATAGATAGATAAAGCAAGTATTATAAACCGAAAGAAAAACAATTAGGGCGTGGTTCTTTTCTTTTTTTTTTTTTTTTCATTATATAAATTACAATCTTTCCTGTTTTTACTGGCCTTGTGCCATAATATATTTTACGTGTCCATCAAATACTTAAAAATGAATTCATTGTCTGCTTACTGAACGAATTTTTTTCATTAAAAATTAGACAGACAGACAAATAAACAGATCAAAAGATACAAATTCTGCTATTTTGGACTGAAAAAAAGGCAAAAAAAAAGAAAGATCTATTTAATAAAAAGATGGCCCCTAATTGTGAATTTGAATCCTTCCCTTAATTTAAAGCCAGACAATAAAAAATGAAGACAGACAGACAAATTAGGGCGTGGTTGTTTTTTCATGAAACTAAAGCCAATAATTCTTATTAATTGTCTTTTCTGTCGGGGATGAAATGATTGAAAAATAAGAAGGGAAAGAAGATTGGATGATTTGGAAATGGAGAAAATTCTTACTTACATTTGAATTCGTTTTTTCAATTTGGCTGAAAATTGGTTTTCGTCAAAATACGAGAGCGAATAAAACTTGAAGCTTCGTTTTTGAATTCTGGCGAAGAGACTGAAAATCGTGAAGGATTGGACGGATGACGTCGCCGGAATATAAGGCATTTGATTGGACGAGAAATAACACGCCACTGGACATGAGAGTTTTATCACGTGTTATACGTTTCACAAAGAGAGGGAAAGAGAGATGCAACATATAATGATGAGAGAGGGGCGAATTCTCTTACGTGGCAAAAGGAAACTAAAAAAAATGAGGACAGAGATAAAGAGAGAAAGAAAGAAAGAGAAAGAAAGAAAGAAAGAAAGAAAGATAAAAGGAAAGAGTGAGAGAGAGAAAGAGAGAGTGAAAGAAAGATAGAGAGAGTAATTTAAATATTTTTCCAAAATTCAGAATATTTAATAATTTTACAACTTAATCTAAAATAAATAATCTTGAATTTGTTTATAAATCTGCAGAAAATCGAATGTAATTCCATCAAGTATCATTTTATATGTAAATAAAACAAAAATGTCGAATAAAAGTTTTAAAAATAGTAGGAATTATTCCCGTGGGAGTTTTAATTTTGAAATTGAATTCGTATTTATTTTATTTATTGTCAAATGTAAATGAAAGAAAATTCAATGAAATATTTAAAATATACGAAGGTAAATAAAGATTTGTTTAATATAAGAAGATCTAAATTTGAAACTGATAAGGAAACGGGAAAAAATTCAAAACAGCTCAATATTATAGATAGAAAATAAAAAATCAAATGAAATGAAGCAAGATTATTAATTAGTAAATATAAAAAATAGTTATTAAAATAAGGAATAATTATTAGTAATATAAATAATATAAATGAAAATCACTACATAAATGTTTTTTTATTAATTAGTTTGAAACAACGACAAAGTGAAACTAGTTTTGTTGGTGAATTCGTGGAAATGTAAATTTCGCCAATTCGAAGTAAACAAATTATGATTCATCAGGAAATTCCGATTACCTTTGACCTCGATTACTTTGTACAACAAATAATTTCTTAGGACAGAGAGAAAGAGAGAAAGAGAAAGAAAGAAAGAAAGAAGGATAAAAGGAAAGAGTGAGAGAGAGAAAGAGAGAGTGAAAAAAAGAAAGATATATTTATATTGGCGTGTTTCTCAATTGTTAGGTCAAGTGCCTAGACTGAAACTGTAGACAGTGAGGAGAGAGAGGGATAACGATATATCATAGTCTTTAAAAACAGGAAGCTAAACATTAAACAAATATTAAACACACGCACACGCACACACATGCACACGCACACGCACACACACCCGCACACACACACACACACACACACACACACACACACACACACACACACACACATTTGTAATGGTTATATACGAAAAAATTCTCGCTCATTCGAAAAAGAACCCCAAAGAAAGAGGAAAGCGAGACTAAAGAAAAGATGTCTATCCTTTCTTTATCCTCACTTTACTCTTTCTTTGGGGTTATTTTTCGAATGAGCGAGATTGATTAATTCAATGAAGAGAAAAAAGTTGAATAAGAGAAAGTGGGGTAAAAGCAAAAAAGGGGAAATAGAAAAAAACAGAATGGAAGACAAGGAGAGAAAAAGAAAGGACAAAGAAATACAATAACAGGAAATACCGTATCACGAGAAATAAATGTTGACCCCATTTCTCCTAATAACGTATCGAGACCCCGAACTGTTTTCCTAGAAAAAAACCTGGAAAAATTTAACTATGAAATTTAATTTCAAATATACTGGGATATATTTACGGTCCAGAAAAAGTCTTATATCATAATTTTAATACAATTTCAAAAAATATGCACAAGCATAAAAAAATTCAGTGTGGAAAAGAGTTAGGGTTTCCAATAGTTTTTTATGAATAATTTAATGTCGTCTATTTTCTGTGTGCGTTAAGCACCCAGAAAATAGACGACATTAAATTATTCATAAACGATTTTTAATTTCAGGAAATTTTAATCAAAAATTTTGAATGTCATTGTCATTCGATGAAACTGATGAAATTCTAGTTGTGTTATGTATGGACCATATTCCTTTAGTAGAGAAATTAGTGTTACTAGCTATTAGTGTGTGTGTATGTGTGTGTGTGATGTGTGTGTGTTCATAGTCACTGATAGATAGTTGATGTGGTATTGGAAAGAGGTACACATACAGGTGAGACAATTTCCTAAAGTAAAGAAAAACTTTATTGCAAGACAACTGACACCACCTTGATTGACAGTCATCAGCCTCTTCATATCATTGCTATTTTTCTCATCTGATTTTCTTTCAAATCTACAATAATCTGAAAAATCAAGTCAAGTTAATGGACCAGTGCGTGCCTATTGGAAAAGGCCCATGCTATAATAGTTGTATGGCTTAAAGCTGGAATATATATCAACAGCTGTTCAGATTTGATCATCAGAGTTAAGCAATGACTTGTTTGGTCAGTGCTAAATCAGTAATCATACAAATGTATCAGATGATGTAAGTAAAATTGAATGTTTTCCATGCTTTTTCAACACCTCTTTTCATTAGCAAATTGTTTTATTTAGTGCAGCTCAAAATATCACTACCTCATTTGTTCTCAGTTACTAGCTACGCACTGCATGATGGGTGTGTACATGAGTTTGTTTTTACTATTTTTCAAAAACAAGGATACTTACATGAATCAGAAGCCTTTAGTATTTAGGACCAACTTCTGAAAGTACTCCTGTTTTAGGAGTACTTTCAAAAGTTGGTGCTAAAGTCTAAAGACCTCATACGAAGGATGAGATTGAAGGTACATTTCTTCATTAAAGGCCATGATATTTCAGATACTAAAGACACATATGAATTTAAAAACTTAAAGACCGCACCTCTCATAGACAAACTCTTTAACTTTGAGAATGACCTATTCGAAATTATAAACAAAATCACCTTTCACAAAAGCAAAAACAAATTCCTAAAACACCTACACACACTGGTCAGTAGCATCACCGATTCTAACAAGGTCTTTGTCAAATCGGATAAAACGTCGAATTTCTATAAGATGGACCACAAAGAGTACAAAGATCTAATTATTAAAACCTAACAAAAAACTACAGGAAAATTAACACGGAGCACAAAAACCACAGAGATAGAATCAACTATTGAGAGAAACAAATCACGGATGAACTGAAAATAAGCGACAGAGTCCCTAAAATTACAACAAAGGAGAGATACATAATTTTAAAAGACCATGAGCCAGAATTCTACCGAAAATCACCCACTAGAATAATAAACCCAACAAAATCAGAAATCGGTAGAATTAGTAAGCTAATATATATATATATATATATATATATATATATATATATTTGAACAAATTCTTCCTACTACCAGACCAATTTACAATTGTTTTTAAAATAATAATTTTTATTAAGACAGATACAAAAGTTTCTCACTTAAAAAGGAAAAAATAAAAACAAGAGGAGGGATTTGAAAATTTCGGATTTTTTTTTACATACTATATATATATGGCTCTGTAAAATAGATAATACTATTTACATCGAGCCCTCCACCTAGAATAATCTTAATATTAATAAAATTAATATTAATAGGATATGGTTTTTACGATTTTACCTATTTGCTCGTCCTTTTTGGATTTGAAATATATATATATATCTATATATATATACTATAGTCATCCGCAGACAGATCCGTTATGTATATATATATATATGTGTGTGTGTGTGTGTGTTTGTGTGTAAATCTATTAAAATCGACTAATAAAAGTAAAATAAAATTGGGATAATATAGTAAATCAAAATGGAAAATGGGCAGTTAATATATATAAATATATTAGTATACATACACACACACATTCACACACACTTATATCCACATACACATACATATCCAACCCATTCATATATATATATATATATATATATATATATATATATAGCCAAGAAAGCCAAGATAAGGACCAAAGTGTTGGGGGATCATTCTGTAACCTTGAATGACAACGAGGCGCCATATAACCTACCATTAGATCCGGAAAGGAAGGGTAAGTTTGAATTTTGAGCATGCGATAATGTTTTGAACAATTAAGTAAACAAAATACTTTCTTTTTCCTGGACGCTCCTTGTTTCACAGTCTCACATTTTATATATATATATATATATCATTTCTTTTTTTTTTCTTGCTTCCTCCTTTGGTCACGTTTTTGAAAACCTGTTTTCGGCAAGAAATTCGTTGTTTACATAAACTGTGAAGAAATGTAGGTCATCGAATGTCCATGGCTGTCATAGTTAGATATTAGTTGTTAATTAATAGACTAATTAATCGTAAACATGCTAATTATATTTGTATCCGTTAATGAAAAGAAAATAGTATAAAATTTTGTTTACCTTTAAAACAAACAGAATTAAGAATTTTCTGAAGCCTTAGAAAACATTTGAAAACATTTGAGTCAAAAATTCAAATATACAAAAATGTCTCAGAAAATGAGGCACATATCAATAAAAAGAAAATATTTTCATGATTCAAATTTCCTTATTTTGGACGATATTGAAACAATAAAATGTTTACAATGTACGATGGGTAAATTGTCAACGTTTACCATTGTTAATGGCACGCATTCTTTTTTGTAATTATACTTTAAATCAACTATTTATCAAATAAAATCAAATATTTCTCATATAAAAATTCAGAAAAGTATATTCTATTTTTGAATGATTTTTAATACAGAAAATTACATGGCGATAAACATCGACTAAAGGAACTGTTAGGCAACTGTTTTAGGAAAAAAATATTGCTTTTAATCAATATAATTTCGGTTTCAAATACACCACAGTATTTTCCTTACTAGAAATAGTAAATGAATTTAATCCTAGTTTCCATGATATCTTCAAGATACAATCTGAAAGCAAATAACGTGTTTTATTAAATTATTATGGAAAATGTAATCGTAGTAAAGTTCCAATCAATAAAATTTCCATTTTAAATGCACCAAATTATAATATTGCTTACTGGAAATAATAAAAAGAAATTAATCATTTAGCTAAAGTTAAAGCTAAAATTAAATTTTCAAAAAAGGTTCGTCATTTTTTTAAATTTCTTTTTAAAAAGTTAATAAAAATTTGATTGCTTTTTTTGCATAAAATGGCGCTTGAATGATTGACAATACAAAAACCCGTGCCAATGTTTTTTTAAATGCTTAAATTCATTTTTCCTGCCGGGGAATTAATAATAGATAGATAGATAGATAGATAGATAGATAGATAGATAGATAGATAGATAGATAGATAGGAAGAAAGGCGAACAGATAAACAGACTGAGGCAGACGGATATACGAACAGACGGAGATGAATTATATATTTATTTTTTCTGTAATATATATATATATATATATATATATAAGAAAAATTAAGGCAGACACGTTATTTCATAATAAATCGGAAATATAATCATATTTCAGGCGAAACATCATCAGCTTCTGCCTTTATTGTACAAAGGATTTTACACGAATGAGATTCACAATAACCTAAAAAAACGAATAAAAATTACGGTCGCTCCCTTAAAAAAGAAAATTTAAGCACACATTATGGTGAATCGTGTACGTCTCTTTGATAATTTTGTGTTGTGAAAACAACATCTATATTTACTTATATATATAGTGATGATCATCCACGTATACTGTCTTAATATGTATAGGAAAGAATATTAATAAAAAGTTTTGAATTTAAAAACGTACTTTTTTAAACAGTATTTGTTTATTTTTATAGTGTTTTATATTTCAGACCGCCCTCGGTCCTTCATCAGAAACAAGTGACTTGTTTCTGATGAAGGACCGAGGGCGGTCTGAAATATAAAACACTATAAAAATAAACAAATACTGTTTAAAAAAGTACGTTTTTAAATTCAAAACTTTTTATTAATATTCTTTCCTATATATATATATATATATATATATATATATATATATATATATATATATATATATATATGCTGATATATGCCCGGATGTTTTTTCCGTCTGAATCTATCCTGCACATTTATAAATCTACCATCCGCCCGTGCATTGAATACTGTTGCTATATCTGGTCGGGTGCCCCTGCTATTCTCCTTGGGCTTCTCGACAAGGTACAGCGGAGGGTTTGTAATGTGATCGATACTGACTTGGCAGACCGCCTGCAGTCTCTCTCTCACCGGCGCGACGTGGCTTCCCTGTGTCTCTTCTATCAATACTTCCATGGCTTCTGCTCCGATGAACTTAGATCACTGGTGCCCACTAGGTTCGAATTTGCACGAGATACTAGATTTGCAACGAGATCCCACCGTTTTACAGTGAAAGTGATAAAATGCAGCTGTAACTTCTACTCCAACAGTTTCTTTTCTCGTACTTCCCGACTCTGGAATTCCCTTCCACATGACTGCTTCCCCGACGGCTACAATCTCCAGGAGTTTAAGTGTAAGCTCAATAGACACCTCCTAACACACTAACTCGCTATTCCCATCCACCCAACTATCTATCTGACATTTCCTATATCTAACCACTCTTTCTATTTACCTTCCCCTATGTAGCCCCAAGCGCAATAGTGGCAGTGGAATGCCTTGCTTGGGGTGAAATGAGTAAAAAAAAAAAAAAGAAAACATTCAGCCTATCAGTTTTACTGCTGACCCATCCCTTTGAAACGTAAAGAAAGTAGGTTAGGTGAGAGAGAGAGAGAGAGAAAATATATATTTATACTCTCCCTCTCTCTCTCTCTGACCTAAATTTCAGGCTAGACATTTTAGCATTCAATTTCTTGAGAGTGAGAGAGAGAGTGAGAGAGTGGGTGTGAGGGAGCGTAAGAGAGAGAGAGAGAAAAGTATACATGTATACAGACTGATTTATGAGGGTGTGGCCACATTTTTGCTTTCGTGGGAATGTAAACATTTTATATGCTCCTCCGATCACGTTCTTGAAAACCTGTCTTCGTAAAAATTAAATTAAAAAAAACTATTTCTCTCTGTCTGTTCGCATCTAAGAGTCTTTATCAGTCAGTTCGTATGTATGTGACTATATTAGTCTGTTCGTATCTCTCTGTTTATACCAGTGTGTTCATATCTATCAGTCTATATCAGTCTCTTCGTATCTGTCTGTCTATATCAGTCTGTTCGTCTCTATCTGTCGATATGAGTCTGTTCGTATGTATGTGTCTATATCAGTCTGTTCGTATCTGTCTGTCTATATCAGTCTGTTCGTATCTATCTGTCTATATCAATCTGTTCGTATGTATGTGTTTATATCAGTCTGTTTGTATCTGTCTGTCTATATCAGTCTGTTCGTATCTATCTGTCTATATCAGTCAGTTCGTATGTATGTGACTATATCAGTCTGTTCGTATCAATTTGTCTATATCAGTCTGTTCATGTCTATCTGTCTATATCAGTCTGTTCGTATCTATCTGTCTATATCAGTCTGTTCGTATCTATCTGTCTATATAAGTCTCTTCGTTTGTATGTGACTTCATCTATCTGTTCCTCTCTATCTGGCTCTATAAGTCTGTTCGTATCTATATGTCTGTATCTGTTGTTTATAACCAAGTTTCGTTAATCTTCGTTAATTTCCATAACACACACACACACACACACACATATATATATATAGTAAGAAATTGAAAGAACACGTAGATTAAAATCCACTGTTCAAGCATAATTCTATTTAATCTAGATGAGATAAAATTGTGTCTAAAATGAAATTGACGAAAAAGAGAGAGATACGTATTTTTTTTTATAAATAATAACGCAAATGTTTATAAATAATAAATTATTATCATCAAAATTTTAAAAAGTGAAAACTATTCTTGTAAGTATTCATTATTCATCGAAAACACATTTTTTTCATAAGACAATAATAGTGTCCTAACTAAATCTTATTTAAAACTTAAAAATCTTTCTTGAGACTTATATTTAAGCTTTATTGAAAGCTAAAGAATTACATTTACTATTTCCAGTAAATAAAAAATAAAAAAAACACGAGTGTATTTAAAAAAGAAATTATTGTTTGGAATCAATATCTATTTCTTAAAATAGCTGACTATCTCACTTTTCTTGCCTTTCATCGCTTTGTAATTTTCTATACCAAAAAATCTTACAAAAATAAACTATCAGTAAGTCAGTTAAAGTGCCATACGTAATATACGCTTGGGCGATCATGTCTCGAAAGAAACATGACTGACTAGGCAGAAGATTTTCCCGGACTAGATTGCCATCACTTTCTGCGTTAGACTGGTTATCATCCAAGACTATAGAAACCAATCTGTCCTGTTATTTGACCCATAGCTGGAGGAAAGAGATGGATTAATATCTTCCCCACGGGTATTTGTGCGGAAGTGAATACAATGAATTAAACTGGAATTTGAACTCGGCTCTCCAGTTTCTCGTTCAAAATCGATATACTTTTCTGAAATTTTATTTGAGAAATATCAGTTGATTTATATAGTGTTAATACTTTCACACACACACATATATCCATATTTCAACATATATTTGTTTCATATTATGATTGCTCATTCTTTCACTCCTACACAATTTAAATAACATGCGTGTTTTCATCTGACAGACACATTAACTTAGCAGGTAGTGATTGGTCAATCTTGACTGGTCACCCTGTGTTCAAGTGTTTCTCGCGTTTTCCGCGTGTCGATTTATGGGGGCACACACGTGTTCCATGCCAGTTGGACCCGTGATCTCGGCATGTGATCGTGGGGAAATGTGTTACCTAACTAAAGCGAGACCACTGCTATCAAGGTGGCAGAGGGACATCTTTATATTTCTCGTTCATAAACACCTGCACTAATTGCAGGTTGTAATTAGTGGCGCAATTTATTTCTTACTCACACATGCATGTGCACACACATTTCCCAATACAAACTCCAATGGGAACTCAACTCAAACTGTATGTATTCTACCTTTCAGAATTATCTTTCACTGACTTTCTTCCAATGAACATTTTACGTCTCTTAACAGACTAAGGGAGACGACTTCTTCTCCTTCTTTACATGCTTTCTCAACCAATATTTTGTATCTTTGTTAAAACATGTTTATTCCGTTTACCTTGGCGTCTTTGTTGTTTCTTATTTCCTGTGTCTGATCGATCGTGCGTCGTGTCAAATCACAAATATAAGTATCGTAAATGAGTTTGTGTCGTCCACAGATTTAAAGTACAATTAATCTGAGTAAAAATATTTTTATGTTAAGTTTAAAATAACACATGAATGTATTTTTAAAACAAAACAGTAGAGAATGTTATTTCTGAATTTCAGACAAAGTGAATTGCCACTTGGTGCTCATATTTTCACATTGTTGCCCAACTGACCCTACTGTATTCTGCAGCCGACAAAAGGAAAAACAAACATGTCTCCGTGAGATTAAAAATATATAAAATGGCGACAAAAATATGATCACGAGTTCAGAGAAAATGTTTCCATAGCAACCAAATATCGACAGAATTTCTTCATATCTGTCTCTGCATACATGTCCAGTCTCTCCCACTCTCTCACTCTCTCTCTCTCTCTCTGTTTCTCAATCGTATTCAATATATATTAGGTCAAGTGTCTAGGGTGAAATTGAAAACAGTGACGAGTGGAGATAGAGAGAGAGTGAGTAACAATATATTTTTTTTTTTTTTTTTTTTTAATCATCTCACCCCAAGCAAGGCATTCCACTGCCACTATTGCGCATGGGGCTACATAGGGGAAGGTAAAGAGAAGGAGTGGTCAGAAGTAGGAAATGTCAGGAGAAAGGTGATAGATGAGTAAGGATAGCGAGGATGAGTGTCGGGCAGATGGGAAGAGTGCTTGATAGAATGGGAGCAGGTTAGTGTGTTAGGAGGTGTCTATTGACCTTACATTTAAACTCCTGGAGATTGTAGCCGTCGGGGAAGCAATCGTTTGGAAGAGAATTCCACAGTCGGGAAGTGCGAGGAAAGAAACTGTTGGAGTAGAAGTTACGGCTGCATTTTATCGGTTTCACTGTAAAAGGGTGGGATCTAGTTGCTAATCTAGTATCTCGTGCAAATTCGTATTTAGGAGGCACCAGTGATCTAAGTTCATCGGAGCAGAAGCCGTGAAAGTATTTATAGAAGAGACACAGCGAAGCCACGTCTCGCCGGTGGGAGAGAGACTGCAGGTGGTCTGCCAAGTCGGTATCTATCACATTACAGACCCTCCTCTGAACCTTATCGAGAAGCCCGAGGAGAACAGCAGGGGCACCCGACCAGATATGGCAGCAGTATTCAATACACGGGCGGATGGTAGATTTGTAAATGTGCAGGATAGATTTAGACGGAAAAAACTTCCGGGCCCTACACAGAGAACCGACTTTCATAGCAGCGGATTTAGCAATGGATTCGATATAGTCATTCCATTTGAGGTCCGCTGAAAGTGTGAGACCAAGGAGGCGTAGTGTTTTACTCTCTGGGAGGCAAGCCTGGTCCATGCTAATGGGAGGTAGGTGAGATTGTCGATGATGGTTAATTGACAGTAGCTTCGTTTTAGAAGCATTAAAATTTACTAGCCATTTCTTACCCCAGTCTAATATGGATTGCAGGTCTTTTTCAATCTCGGCTGCGAGTTTAGCTTTGACGCCTACACCAGATTTTTGTTGGAGGCGAGAGTAAACTGTGGTGTCATCGGCGTACAAACCTATTTGGGTTCTTATGGAATCAGGGAGATCATTAATATATATCAGGAAGAGTGTAGGACCTAAGATGGAGCCTTGGGGGACACCTGCGTTTGTATGGTAGTTCTGAGAGGCATGTCCGTTTAATACCACTTTCATTGTGCGGTTAGAGAGGAAGGACTGGATTAGTTCAAACAAATGTCCAGTTATACCATAGCTCCGCAGTTTACATAGAAGGCCAGCATGCCAAACTCTGTCGAACGCCTTAGATATATCCAATGCAACGGTTCGAGCTTCGCCATTCCTGTCGAGTGCTTGGTATATGTACTCGGTGATGGTCGTTAGCATATCAGCAGTAGACCTGGTGAAGCGGAAACCATATTGCTTGTCCGAGAGGAGCCTGTGTGCTGTGAGATGCTGAACCACCTCGGCGTTGATAATGGCTTCGAACACTTTGCCAAAGATCGGAAGAAGGCTGATAGGGCGGTAATTTGCAGGGTCAGAGGGTTCTCCAGTGTTTTTAAATATAGGAACTATAGAGGAAGATTTCCAACAGGCAGGAAAGCAGGAAGCAGATAGGCAGAGGTTGTAGAGCTTAGAAAGGATAGAGGATAGTTCAGGGGCACATTTCTTTAAGACTATGGTTGGGATTCCGTCACCACCGCTCGCTTTGTGAGGGTCAAGTTTTAAGATTATCTTAGAGACAAGCGAAGGTGTAATGTGCACATCATTCAGTTGTGCCTCGGTTCTAGGTGAGAAGTCGGGTGTAAAAACTCCAGACGAGTCCAGACTCGAATTGTTCGAGAATCTGCGGGCAAAACATTCAGCCTTATCTGCTGGGGAGGTGAGGACCTCAAATTTGTTGATTAGCGGGGGTATTGTGGACTTGCTCTTGTTAAGTACTCTTTTACAGAGTCGCCAGTAGTCTTTAGAGCCGAATTTAGAGCATGCTATGCGTTGCTTCATTCTGGCAGCAAACAACATCTTAGCTTCGTTAAGTATCCTTTTACACTTATTACGAGCTGAAGTGAAAAGGCGCCTGTTTTGGTCCGACGCATAGTTACGATAAAGTCGGAAGAAATGATTCCGGTGGGCAATGGCAGCCGAGCAAGCGGGTGAGAACCATGGAGACGAATGAGATTTAAGCTGGAATTTCCTAGCAGGGATGAAGGCATCGATGCCAGCCTTAACCCAGGAGGAGACCTCGGATGCACATTCTTCGATGGGAAGACTAAAGACGTTGTTCCAAGGGATGTCACAGAGGAAGTCTCGGAACGAATCCCAGTCTGCTCTTTGATAGCAGTATGATATTCTACTTGTCTGTGTTTCATGGGTCGGGCGGGAGTGGAGTGAAATATTGACGGACACTACAGTGTGGTCAGAGTTTCCAAGTGGGCAGAGTTGACTGGTAGTGCAAGAGTCTGGGATGGAAGTGAAGCAGAGGTCTAGAAGTGAGTTCCTTCCGTTAGGGTTGTCGGAGAAACGCGTGGGGAAGTCCACTACTTGCGTAAGGGATTGGGTGATTGAAAAGTTCATGGTGTGGACACCAGCAGGGTCAGTGACTGCGTTCTTCAGCCACTTGGTGTGGTGGGCGTTAAAGTCACCAAACACGAATACATGGGCAGAGGGATGGGTAGAAATGGCTTTGTCAATATTGTCAGAAATGATGTCAAGTAACGAACAGTCAGGGGAGGAAGGAGAGCGGTACAGAAAGAAGAGATAGCTAATCGAGCTGAGAAGTGAGAGGCGGAAGCACATGAAAGAATGATCTGGGGATTCAAAAGATGACACCCTAGCTAAGGGAAGGTGTTCGCTGACATAGACACCAAGCCCATGCATATGAACATTGGAGTCCTTCCTGAAGAGGGGAAGGTAGCCAGGAACGCAGAACTCAGATGAGGGGATAAAAGGGTTAAGATTAGTTTCACATAGGGCTAATATATCAGGTGAGTTATTATGGAGGAAAGAATCGACGCTGGGGAAGTTGGTGCGGATGCCGCGTATGTTAGTGAAAGAGATGCAGACAGGTTTGGGCGTTTTCAAATGAGCTGGTTTAGTTTTGTTATTATGTTTGCTTTTTTCCATAGTAATTCAGTTAAGGAGTGGTCTTAGAATAGAATCAGTCGGTCAATCATTTGCAACTTGTGAAGGATGGAGACTGGCGCGGCCTACAACATAATGTGGCCTCGGGGTTGCCCACCGAACGTTCATGCAGGGACGCCCGTCCATGCGCGATATGGCACTACAAAAACCCCGGTATTATTCAACTGTTGATCAGAGCAGCCTCTCAAGACGCTACGCAAGAGTTCGGGCTCCTAATTACCAGTCGGAAGCAGCAACCAGGAAACTGCCAACCCGGTACCCTCAGAATGTAAAGACGTTGCCACCATACTCCGTAACTGCAAAGAGCTTCCAGCTGAACTAACACCAAGACCAGAGAAAGGGGGTGAACCGGGAACCCCTTCCTAAACAAGAAACAAGGTGATCACCTCTAAACTCATTCAAAAGAAGGGGGTGGAGTGTGAGACCGGGCGATAGTAGAAACTATCTACTCCAATTAAAAAAAAAAAAAAAAAAGAAACAAGGAAAAAGTGACTGAGGCTTACAAAGTTTTAACTTAGTAAAAGTCGAAAATACCCTTGAATAGCAAAATTATTTACACAAATTAAGTGACGAACAAAAAAAGAAAATAAATAAATAAATAAATAAAATAATTTCCAAGAAATTTCACAAAAACAGACTGAAAAATGGACTGAATCCCGGTTGACTTACCACAAGCAGCTAACACTGTAAAGTTGATTTAATTCAATTTATGAAGACAAAAATAGAAATTAAACCGTTTTTTACAGAATATAGTCGAGTTATGTTGTTTGCGTTCGCTTTTCAAACCGTTAAGAATTCAATCTCTCGAAGACAGAAATTTAAATCTTCTACAAGACAAAACTAATGGAAATAATTGAACCGTGATGCTATTTATCATTAGTCGAAAATACCCTTGAATAGCAAAATTATTTACACAAATTAAGTGACGAACAAAAAAATAAATAAATAAATAAATAAAATAATTTCCAAGAAATTTCACAAAAACAGACTGAAAAATGGACTGAATCCCGGTTGACTTACCACAAGCAGCTAACACTGTAAAGTTGATTTAATTCAATTTATGAAGACAAAAATAGAAATTAAACCGTTTTTTACAGAATATAGTCGAGTTGTGTTGCTTGCGTTCGCTTGCCAAACCGTTAAGAATTCAATCTCTCGAAGACAGAATTTGATACTTCTACAAGACAAAGACTAATGGAAATAATTGAACCGTGATGCTATTTATCATTAGTCGAAAATACTGTGAATAGCAAAATTATTTACACAAATTAAGTGACGAACAAAAAAAGAAAATAAATAAATAAATAAATAAAATAATTTCCAAGAAATTTCACAAAAACAGACTGAAAAATGGACTGAATCCCGGTTGACTTACCACAAGCAGCTAACACTGTAAAGTTGATTTAATTCAATTTATGAAGACAAAAAATAGAAATTAAACCGTTTTTTACAGAATATAGTCGAGTTATGTTGCTTGCGTTCGCTTGCCAAACCGTTAAGGAATTCCAATCTCTCCAGACAGAAATTTAAATCTTCTACAAGACAAAACTAATGGAAATAATTGAACCGTGATGCTATTTATCATTAGTCGAAAATACCCTTGAATAGCAAAATTATTTACACAAATTAAGTGACGAACAAAAAAAGAAAATAAATAAATAAATAAATAAATAATTTCCAAGAAATTTCACAAAAACAGACTGAAAAATGGACTGAATCCCGGTTGACTTACCACAAGCGGCTAACACTGTAAAGTTGATTTAATTCATTTATACGAAGACAAAAATAGAAGTCGAAACCGTTTTTTACAGAATATAGTCGAGTTATGTTGCTTGCGTTCGCTTGCTGCCAAACCGTTAAGAATTCAATCTCTCGAAGACAGAAATTTAAATCTTCTACAAGACAAAACTAATGGAAATAATTGAACCGTGATGCTATTTATCATTAGTCGAAAATACCCTTGAATAGCAAAATTATTTACACAAATTAAGTGACGAACAAAAAAAGAAAATAAATAAATAAATAAATAAAATAATTTCCAAGAAATTTCACAAAAACAGACTGAAAAAATGGACTGAATCCCGGTTGACTTACCACAAGCAGCTAACACTGTAAGTTGATTTAATTCAATTTATGAAGACAAAAATAGAAATTAAACCGTTTTTTTTACAGAATATAGTCGAGGATTGTGTTGCCCACGTTCCTTGCCAAACCGTTAAGGAGATTCAATCTCTCGAAGACAGAAATTTAAATCTTCTCTGAGACAAAACTAATGGAAATAATTGAACCGTGATGCTATTTATCATTAGTCGAAAATACCCTTGAATAGCAAAATTATTTACACAAATTAAGTGACGAACAAAAAAAGAAAATAAATAAATAAATAAAATAATTTCCAAGAAATTTCACAAAAACATTATCTTTATAAACAGGAAGCTAACCATTAAACAAATATTAAACACAAACGCGCGAACACACACACAGACGCGCGTATATATATCCATATATGCACAGACATGTAAAAATTCAATGTGGACAAGAGTTAGGGTTTCCAATAGTTTTTATGAATAATTTAATGTCGTCTATTTTCTGTGTGCGTTTAAGGCTGAAGGATTTTTAATTTCAGGAAATTTTAGTCAAAACTTGTGAATGTCATTGTCATTCGATGAAGCTGATAAAATTTCAGTTGTATTATGTATGGACCGTATTCCTTGGGTAGAGAAATTAGTGTTAGTATCTATCACTCTGTGTGTGTGTGTGTGTGTGTGTGTGTGTGTGTGTGTGTGTGTGTGTGTGTGTGTGTGTGTTCATAGTCACTGATAGATTGTAAATGGGACAAAACATCTGCCCCTAATATAAGCGATTTTACTTGAGCACGTGTGAATATCCACGGGTAAGGTCTCCGCAGTCCTATGTTTAAAGTAGGTACTTTCACTAAATCGCTGAAACAAACAGCACAGTAGGAAGAAAAAAAGGTTGGAAACTCAATAAAAATGAAGTTTTATCGGCAAAATGTTCAATTTGTTATTAAGAGGATAGATCAAAGTATTTTTGTGGTGCAGTGAATATCAACTCGGAACGACAAAAAACGGGGAGTCGAGTTCGAATTCCAGTCGAATTCTTTGCATTCACTTACGCACAAATACCTTTGGGAAAGCTGTTAATCCGTCTTTTCCCTTCAGTTATGGGTTAAATAATAGGACAGATTGGATTCTATAACCTTGGCTGGAAAACAGTCTACTGCAAATGCAATGGCAACCTACTGCGTGATAATCTTCTGCCCAGAAGAGGGAAATTGCTTATAGCTATGGAATAAACAGGCCATTATACAAATTTAGACTGAAGTTTTACTCACTTGGCTCATAATTTCTCAAGTGTCTTCAAACTTTCCAGAAAAAAGTTTGATGATGAGTCATTGAAATAGTGAATTTTATAAGATGATGACGCTGAAAACTTCTCAACACACCTGTATAAGCAGGTATATAAATGCAGGGTGCGATGGATAAATTGTAATCTAACTTACGTAAACATGAAATTTATGTCATTTTCACATTAACGCTCTTGAGAAAGGCACGAATCTATTTCTTCCTTATATTCTGTTCTCTCCAAACTCTATAACTACTGCCTCTCTTCTTCTTGTTGGAAGCCCTCCTCCATGGTTCCAAGATATAAAAACACTGCTGACCCTCTGACCCCTCTAATTATCACCCTATTAGCCCCCTACCGATTTTTGAAAAAGTGTTATAAAGCCGTTATCAATGCCGAGGTGGTTCAACATCTCACAGCCCAATGACTATTCTCTGACAAACAGTATGGTTTCCGCTTCAGCAGGTCTACTGCTGATATGCTCACTGAGTATATACACCAGGTTCTCGACAAGAATGGTGAAGCCCGAACTGTTGCCCCAGATATCTCCAAAGTGTTTCACAGAGACTGGCATGCTGGCTTTCTATGCAAGCTGCGAGATTATCGTATAACTGGACAATTGTTTGACATTATCTAGTCATTCATTTCAAATCGCACAATGAAGGTAGTATTGAACGGACATGCCTCCCAATACTATCATATGAACACAGCTGTCCTTCAATGCTCTATTCTAGATCCTATGTTTTTTCTTATCTACATTAACGATCTTCCAGGTGTAATAAGATCCCAAGTAGGCATATACACTGATGACACTCCGGTTTACTCTCGCATCGATTAAAAATCTTCTGAGGCTGACAAAGCAAACCTCGCAGCCGAGCTTGAAAAGAACCTCCAATCTGTGGCGGACTGGGGTAAGAAAAGGCTCGTGAATTTTAATGCTTCCAAAAAGAAGCTGCTATCTATTAACCATCTCAAACAATCACTCCTACCCGGCGTTAGCATGGATCTGGCCAGTCTCTCTGAACGCAAAACACTGTGCATCCTCGGCTTAACTCTCGCGACAGACCTCAAGTGGAATGACTATATAGAATCCATACTAAATCCTCTGCTAAGAAAGTCAGTTCTCTTTGTAGGGCCAGGAAGTTTTTTCCGCATGAAACAATTCTGCACATATATAAATCTACCATCCGACCATTCTTTGAATATTGCTGCCATATCAGGTCGGGGGCTCCTGTTATCCACCTAGGTGTCCTTGACAAAATCCACCAAAGAATCTGTAATGTGATAAATCCCAACTTGACATCCTCTCTCTCATCCTTCTCTTACCCACTTCCTGACATCCCCTATAACCTGTCACTCATTTTCATAACATTCCTCCGATGTAACCCTCTGCAAAACAATGGCAATAAAATGCCTTCTTTGGGGCGATATGCTTATAAAAAAAAGGAAGTATACTGTATGTTAGTCATTTAGAGTATATTCTTGTTACTCTCTCTCACTCTTATGCTATAACAGTAGACAAAGCAAAGAGCAATTGAGTAATCATTTCTTTCACAATACCTACTTCATTAACACCAACAAAACAACTGATATACTCATTGTCATTCCTGACAATTTGGGTTTTTGTGCGTGTACGACAAAAGCATATCCTATGAACTGATGAAAAAATTGAATTGAATAAGAATTGTACTTTTGAATTTTATAAAACATGCATTTTATTTTAAAATTTTATTTGGCTTGATTTGCCAGTTGAGTTCCGAATTGATTTTTATTAAAATTTTAAATTTGCATTTTATTTTTTCCAGTATTTGCAGTGCAACTGGTAAAATTTTATGTCAAGTAAAGCCAAACTGGAAGTTGATAAGATTATTTTTTTCCAAAATTACGCAATAAAACTAAATCAGAAATTAGACATACTATATTTATTTTGAAATAGATGAAAGGTTTTTAGCATTGAAAAGGTATAATCAAGAATAGTTTCCTTATATATTTTTAATCAATTATATTTTTTAATTTAAAATTGTAAGTTTGTCATATTTATTAATGTTAAATCACGAACTAGTATTTAATTAAATTTTGAATTATGTAAGATCATAACTTTCAGAAGATTTATTGAATTGTTGACAAGGAAACAGAATTTACATATACACCAACTGCTGATATTACAAAGATGGAAATCAAGAATATATTTATTGTTTTCTGCTAATCTTTAGTATCAGAAAAGAATGGCAATGTTTCAAAGGGTCAAAGACATTGTTTTTTACTGATAAGTCTATAAAATTCATCTTAAAAGCTGAAACTATTTATAAACCTTAACCAAATCCAACAGGAATGAATTCAGAATTTTATATAAAATAAAGAATTGTAAATTGCTTTGTATGAAGTAATAAATCTCTATCATTAATTGGCATTAAACAGCACTGGCAAATTATAATCAGTAGAACAAAGCATTATATTTCTGGTATCTCTCAAGTTTAACATTACATTCTTATTAGAGAGCCGAGTTTAAATTCTAGTCAGGTTCATTTTATTCAATTATGCCCATCTACTCGAGGGAAAGGTATGAATCCATCTCCTTACCTCATCTATGAGCTAAAAACAATCAATCCATCATTGATTTATGAAATTAGTGTTTATGTGGTATGTAGTATATTGTTTTATTTAAATAAAACAATAATATACTATATGCCATACAAAAGATATTTTGAGCTAAAATTCTTTTTCTTAACAAAACAATATGAGAATAAAAAGGAAAAATATAAACTCATGAAATATTTACCATCATTGATGAAAATTTTGAAAGGTTCAAATTAGGTTTGTGTTTATCATAAAAAACCGTTAAAAGTTAATTTTTTTCAGGTTGTCTGTGATCTGAATGGTCTGACTAGGGGAGCTTGTATGTATGTGTCTATATCAGTCTGTTCGTATGTATGTGTCTATATCAGTCTGTTTGTATCTATCTGTCTATATCAGTCTGTTCGTATCTATCTGTCTATATCAGTCAGTTCGTATGTATGTGACTATATCAGTCTGTTCGTATCAATTTGTCTATATCAGTCTGTTCATATCTATCTGTCTATATCAGTCTGTTCATATCTATCTGTCTATATCAGTCTGTTCGTATCTATCTGTCTATATAAGTCTCTTCGTTTGTATGTGACTTCATCTATCTGTTCCTCTCTATCTGGCTCTATAAGTCTGTTCGTATCTATATGTCTCTGTATCTGTTGTTTATAACCAAGTTTCGTTAATCTTCGTTAATTTCCATAACACACACACACACACACACACACACACACACACACACACACACATATATATATATATATAGTAAGAAATTGAAAGAACACGTCGATTAAAATCCACTGTTCAAGCATAATTCTATTTAATCTAGATGAGATAAAATTGTGTCTAAAATGAAATTGACGAAAAAGTGAGAGAGATACGTATTTTTTTTTATAAATAATAAAGCAAATATTTATAAATAATAAATTATTATCATCAAAATTTAAATAAGTGAAAACTATTCTTGTAAGTATTCATTATTCATCGAAAACTCATTTTTTTCATAAGACAATAATAGTGTCCTAACTAAATCTTTTTTAAAAATGAAAAATCTTTCTTGAGACTTATATTTGTATATTTGAATTTTTGACGCAAATTCTTAATTCTGTTTGTTTTAAAGGTAAACAAAATTTTATACTATTTTCTTATCATTAACGGATACGAATATAATTAGCATATTTACGATTAATTAGTCTACTAATTAACAACTAATATCTAACTATGACAGCCATGGACATTCGATGACCTACATTTCTTCACAGTTTATGTAAACAACGAATTTCTTGCCGAAAACAGGTTTTCAAAAACGTGACCAAAGGAGCAAGCAAGAAAAAAAAAAAAAGAAATACGATATATATATATATATATATATATATATATATATATATATATATATAAAATGTGAGAGTGTGAAACAAGGATCGTCCAGGAAAAAGAAAGTATTTTATTTACTTAATTGTTCATAACATTATCGCACGCTCAAATTTCAAACTTACCCTTCCTTTCCGGATCTAATTTTAGGTTATATGGCGCCTCGTTGTCATTCAAGGTTACAAAATGATCCCCCAACACTTTGGTCCTTATCTTGGCTTTCTTGTTATATATATATATATATATGAATGGGTTGGATATATATGCGTATGTGGATATAAGTGTGTGTGAATGTGTGTGTGTGTATGTATACTAATATTTTTATATATATTAACTGCCTATTTTCCATTTTGATTTACTATATTATCCCAATTTTATTTTACTTTTATTAGTCGATTTTAGTAGATTTACATACACACACACACACACACACACACACACAAACACACATATATATATATATAACGGATCTGTCTGCGGATGACTATATAGATATATATATATAGATATATATATATTTCAAATCCAAAAAGGACGAGCAAATAGGTAAAATCGTAAAAACCATATCCTATTAATATTAATTTTATTAATATTAAGATTATTCTAGGTGGAGGGCTCGATGTAAATAGTATTATCTATTTTACACAGCCATATATATATAGTATGTAAAAAAAATTCCGAAATTTTCAAATCCCCCTCTTGTTTTTATTTTTTCCTTTTTAAGTGAGAAACATTTGTATCTGTCTTAATAAAAATGATCATTTTAAAAACAATTGTAAATTGGTCTGGTAGTAGGAAGAATTTGTTCAAATATATATATATATATATATATATATATATATATATATATATATATATTAGCTTACTAATTCTACCGATTTCTGATTTTGTTGGGTTTATTATTCTAGTGGGTGATTTTCGGTAGAATTCTGGCTCATGGTCTTTTAAAATTATGCATCTCTCCTTTGTTGTAATTTTAGGGACTCTGTCGCTTATTTTCAGTTCATCCGTGATTTGTTTGTCTGAATAGTTGATTCTATCTCTGTGGTTTTTGTGCTCCGTGTTAATTTTCCTGTAGTTTTTTGTTAGGTTTTAATAATTAGAACCTTGTACTCTTTGTGGTCCATCTTATAGAAATTCGACGTTTTATCCGATTTGACAAAGACCTTGTTAGAATCGGTGATGCTACTGACCAGTGTGTATAGGTGTTTTAGGAATTTGTTTTTGCTTTTGTGAAAGGTGATTTTGTTTATAATTTCGAATAGGTCATTCTCAAAGTTAAAGAGTTTGTCTATGAGAGGTGCGGTCTTTAAGTTTTTAAATTCATATGTGTCTTTAGTATCTGAAATATCATGGCCTTTAATGAAGAAATGTACCTTCAATCTCATCCTTCGTATGAGGTCTTTAGACTTTAGCACCAACTTTTGAAAGTACTCCTAAAACAAGAGTACTTTCAGAAGTTGGTCCTAAATACTAAAGACTTCTGATTCATGTAAGTATCTTTCTTTTTGAAAAATAGTAAAAACAAACTCATGTACACACCCATCATGCAGTGCGTAGCTAGTAACTGAGAACAAATGAGGTAGTGATATTTTGAGCTGCACTAAATAAAACAATTTGCTAATGAAAAGAGGTGTTGAAAAAGCATGAAAAACATTCAATTTTACTTACATCATCTGATACATTTGTATGATTACTGATTTAGCACTGACCAAACAAGTCATTGCTTAACTCTGATGATCAAATCTGAACAGCTGTTGATATATATTCCAGCTTTAAGCCATACAACTATTATAGCATGGGCCTTTTTCAATAGGCACACACTGGTCCATTAACTTGACTTGATTTTTCAGATTATTGTAGATTTGAAAGAAAATCAGATGAGAAAAATAGCAATGATATGAAGAGGCTGATGACTGTCAATCAAGGTGGTGTCAGTTGTCTTGCAATAAAGTTTTTCTTTACTTTAGGAAATTGTCTCACCTGTATGGAATTCGAACTCGACTCCCCGATTTGTCGTTCCGAGTTGATATTCACTGCACCACAAAAATACTTTGATCCATCCTCTTAATAATAAATTGAACATTTTGCCGATAAAACTTCATTTTTATTGAGTTTCCAACCCTTTTTTCTTCCTACTGTGCTGTTTGTTTCAGCGATTTAGTGGAAGTACCTACTTTAAACATAGGACTGCGGAGACCTTACCCGTGGATATTCACACGCGCTCAAGTAAAATCAATTATATTAGGGGCAGATTTTTTGTCACATTTACAATCTATCAGTGACTATGAACACACACACACACACACACACACACACACACACACACACACACACACTAATAGCTACTAACACTAATTTCTCTACCAAAGGAATATGGTCCATACATAACACAATTGGAATTTCATCAGTTTCATCGAATGACAATGACATTCAAAATTTTTGATTAAAATTTCCTGAAATTAAAAATCGTTTATGAATAATTTAATGTCGTCTATTTTCTGTGTGCTTAACGCACACAGAAAATAGACGACATTATTCATAAAAAACTATTGGAAACCCTAACTCTTCTCCACACTGAATTTTTTTATGCTTGTGCATATTTTTTAAAATTGTATTAAAATTATGATATAAGACTTTTTCTGGACCGTAAATATATCCCAGTATATTTGAAATTAAATTTCATAGTTAAATTTTTCCAGGTTTTTTTCTAGGAAAACAGTTCGAGGTCTTGATACGTTATTAGGAGAAATGGGGTCAACATTTATTTCTCGTGATACGGTATTTCCTGTTATTGTATTTCTTTGTCCTTTCTTTTTCTCTCCTTGTCTTCCATTCTGTTTTTTTCTATTTCCCCTTTTTTTCTTTTATCCCCACTTTCTCTTATTCAACTTTTTTCTCTTCATTGAATTAATCAATCTCGCTCATTCGAAAAATAACCCCAAAGAAAGAGTAAAGCGAGGATAAAGAAAAGATAGACATCTTTATTCTTTTCTTTAGTCTCGCTTTACTCTTTCTTTGGGGTTATTTTTCGAATGAGCGAGAATTTTTTCGTATATAACCATTACAAATGTGTGCGTGTGTGTGTGTGTGTGTGTGTGTGTGTGTGTGTGTGTGTGTGTGTGTGCAGGTGTGTGTGCGTGTGCGTGTGCATGTGTGTGCGTGTGCGTGTGTTTAATATTTGTTTAATGTTTAGCTTCCTGTTTTTAAAGACTATGATATATCGTTATCCCTCTCTCTCCTCACTGTCTACAGTTTCAGTCTAGGCACTTGACCTAACAATTGAGAAACACGCCAATATAAATATATCTTTCTTTTTTTCACTCTCTCTTTCTCTCTCTCACTCTTTCCTTTTATCCTTCTTTCTTTCTTTCTCTCTGTCCTAAGAAATTATTTGTAAAAAATAATCGAGGTCAAAGGTAATCGGAATTTCCTGATGAATCATAATTTGTTTACTTCGAATTGGCGAAATTTACATTTCCACGAATTCACCAACAAAACTAGTTTCACTTTGTCGTTGTTTCAAACTAATTAATAAAAAAACATTTATGTAGTGATTTTCATTTATATTATTTATATTACTAATAATTATTCCTTATTTTAATAACTATTTTTTATATTTACTAATTAATAATCTTGCTTCATTTCATTTGATTTTTTATTTTCTATCTATAATATTGAGCTGTTTTGAATTTTTTCCCGTTTCCTTATCAGTTTCAAATTTAGATCTTCTTATATTATTAAACAAATCTTTATTTACCTTCGTATATTTTAAATATTTCATTGAATTTTCTTTCATTTACATTTGACAATAAATAAAATAAATACGAATTCAATTTCAAAATTAAAACTCCCACGGGAATAATTCCTACTATTTTTAAAACTTTTATTCGACATTTTTGTTTTATTTACATATAAAATGATACTTGATGGAATTACATTCGATTTTCTGCAGATTTATAAACAAATTCAAGATTATTTATTTTAGATTAAGTTGTAAAATTATTAAATATTCTGAATTTTGGAAAAATATTTAAATTACTCTCTCTATCTTTCTTTCACTCTCTCTTTCTCTCTCTCACTCTTTCCTTTTATCCTTCTTTCTTTCTTTCATTCTCTTTCTTTCTTTCTCTCTTTATCTCTGTCCTCATTTTTTTTAGTTTCCTTCTGCCACGTAAGAGAATTCGCCCCTCTCTCATCATTATATGTTGCATCTCTCTTTCCCTCTCTTTGTGCAACGTATAACAACGTGATAAAATTCTCATGTCCAGTGGCGTGTTATTTCTCGTCCAATCAAATGCCTTATATTCCGGTGACGTCATCCGTCCAATCCTCCACGATGTTCAGTGTCTTCGCCAGAATTCAAAGACGAAGCTTCAAGTTTTATTCGCTCTCGTATTTTGCGAAAACCAATTTTCAGCCAAATTGAAAAAACGAATTCAAATGTAAGTAAGAATTTTCTCCATTTCCAAATCATCCAATCTTCTTTCCCTTCTTATTTTTCAATCATTTCATCCCCGACAGAAAAGTCAATTAATAAGAATTATTGGCTTTAGATTCATGAAAAAACAACCACGCCCTAATTTGTCTGTCTGTCTTCATTTTTGATTTACTTGTCTGGCTTTAAATTAAGGGAAGGATTCAAAATCACAATTAGGGGTCATCTTTTTATTAAATTGATCTTTTATTGATTTATTTTTTTGCCTTTTTTTCAGTCCAAAATGGCAGAATTTGTATCTTTTGATCTTTTTATTTATCTGTCTGTCTAATTTTTTCATGAAATTAATACGTTCAGTAATAAGTCGATAAATTCATTTCTAATTATTTAATGGACACGTAAAATATATTCTGGCACAAGGCCAGTAAAAACAGGAAAGATTGTAATTTATGGAATGAAAAAAAAAAGAACCACGCCCTCATTGTTTTTCTTTCAGTTTATAATACTTGCTTTATCTATCTATCTATCTATCTATCTATCTATCTATCTATCTATCTATCTATCTATCTATCTATCTATCTATGTCAGTCTGTTCATTTTATATCTATCTATCTATCTCAGTCTGTTCATTTTCTATCTATCTATCTATCTATCTATCTATCTATCTATCTATCTATCTATCAGTCTGTTCATTTTCTATCTATCTATCTATCTATCTATCTATCTATCTATCTATCTATCTATCTATCTATCTATCTATCTATCTCAGTCTGTTCATTTTCTATCTATCTATCTATCTATCTATCTCAGTCTGTTCATTTTCTATCTATCTATCTATCTATCTATCTATCTATCTATCTATCAGTCTATTCATTTTCTTTCTATCTATTTTCTATCTATCTATCTATCTATCTATCTATCTATCTATCTATCTATCTATCTATCTATCAGTCTGTTCATTTTCTATCTATCTATCTATCTATCTATCTATCTATCTATCTATCTATCTATCTATCTATCTATCTATCTATCTATCTATCTATCTATCTATCTATCATCAGTCTGTTCATTTTCTATCTATCTATCTATCTATCTATCTATCTATCTATCTTTTTTTATCTTTTTTTCATTATTGACAATCATTTTGTCTAAAAAATGTCAAAATAAACAATTTTTTTATGTGTGAGTGTATCTATATGTGAGTGATCGTGTATAAACATACATATGAATTTAAGTATATGTATATACATATACAGAATTTTATATGTATATATGAGTGCGTGTGTGTACGTATGCCTTTATAGTAGATGTAAATTTATTGATCCTTATATTTGTGTAAGTATAGATATGTTTGTGCGTGTGTGTGTTTTCGTGTCTGTGTTTGAGTGTGTATGTTTTACTCTCTCTCTCTCTCTTCCTCCTATCTCTCGTTCACTCTGTATTTGTGTGTGTGTGTGTGTGTGTGTGTGTATGTGTGTGTCACATCTACAAACACACTTTTTCTCTTCAGTTTAGGTGAGAAAGAGTAAAGGAATTCGCCCCTCTCTCATAGTAACTTGTCCTCCCTCTTGTTTCTCTCTTTCCCCACTCTTCCTCCCACTTATAAACACGTAATTCAAAACTCCAGTCCAAATTGAAAAAATCCAAATCAAATGTAAGTAAGAATTTTCTCCATTTCCAAATCATCCAATCTTCTTTCCCTTCTTATTTTTCAATCATTTCATCCCCGACAGAAAAGCCAATTAATAAGAATTATTGGCTTTAGTTTCATGAAAAAACAACCACGACCCTAATTTGTCTGTCTGTCTTCATTTTTTATTTACTTGTCTGGCTTTAAATTAAGGGAAGAATTCAAAATCACAATTAGGGGTCATCTTTTTATTAAATAGATCCTTTATTTATTTATTTATTTATTTTTTTTTTTTGCCTTTTTTTCAGTCCAAAATTGCAGAATTTGTATCTTTTGGTCTTTTTATTTATCTGTCTGTCTAATTTTTAAAGAAAAAAATATGTTCAGTAATAAGTCGATAAATTCATTTCTAATTATTTAATGGACACGTAAAATATATTCTGGCACAAGGCCAGTAAAAACAGGAAAGATTGTAATTTATGTAATGAAAAAAAAAGAACCACGCCCTCATTGTTTTTTCTTTCAGGTTATAATACTTGCTTTATCTATCTATCTATCTATCTATCTATCTATCTATCTATCTATCTATCTATTTTTTCTTCATTAATGACAATCATTTTGTCCAAAAATGTCAAAATAGACAATTTATTGATGTGTGAGTTTATCTATATGAGTGTGAGCGTGTATGCATTGACATACATATGTATCTAAGTATATATATATATACATATGCATCATTATATATGTATATATGAGTGCATGTGTGTACGTACGCCTATATGATAGATGTAAATTTATTGACCCGTATATTTGTGTATGCATATATATATATGTGTGTGTGTGTGTGTGTGTGTTTTCATGCTTCTGTTTGAGTGTGTATGTTTTCTCTCTCTCTCTCTCTCTCTCTCTCTCTCTCTCTCTCTCTCTCTCTCCCTCCTCTCTCTCTCTGTGTCACATATACCAAAACAATTTTTCTTTTCAATTTAGGTTAGAAAAATAAGGGAATTCGCCCCCCTCTCATGGTTACTTGTCCCCCCCTCTTGCTTCTCTCTTTCCCCACTCTTCTTTTTGTTGTAGAAATTATTTTTCAAATTATTAATTTATTTGAATTTTTTAAGTAAAGAGTTTACTAGAAAGTAAAAATGTTCCCCTCTTTAATCGATAGATGTTCTCTCTCCCTTGCTTCTCTCTTTCCCTCGTCTATATGTGTGTATAGTTGTAAATTTATTGTTTCATTTATGTGTGAGTGTATCTATATGTGTGTGAGCGTGTATGAACATACATATGTATTTAAGTATATGTATCCATAAATATAATTTTATTTGTGTATGTATGTATGTCTATAATAGTTGTAAATTTATTGATCATTAAATTTGTGTAAGTATATGTGTGTGTGTTTCCGTGTGTGTGTGTTTCCGTGTGTATGTTTCAATGTAACATTTGATTGAACAGAAATTAAATCCTGTTTTGAAAAGATGTGATCCACATTTTTACTCTCTCTCTCTCTCTCTCTCTTTCTTTCTCTCTTACACACTCTCTTCAAATTTAGGCCAGAAAAAGTAAGAGAATTCACCCCTCTCTCATTGTTCTTATGTCCTCCCTTTCCGCACTCTTCCTCCCACTTATAACACGTAATCCAAAACTCCGGTGGCCTGTTATGTTCTCGTCCAATCAAATGCCTTATATTCCAGTGACGTCATCCGTACGTCATTTGCGCTTTAACATTCGTTCCAGAAAATTCGACGAAGAAACTTGTTTTATTTTTGTCTCCCATTTTTTTGACGAAAACCAATTTTCACCCAAATTGAAATCGAAATCAAGTGTAAGTAAGAATTTTCTTCCATTTCCAAATCATCCAATCTTCTTAAATGTTTCCTTGGACATAACAAGACTCACCAAGATTTTTTAAAAATCATTTCGCCCACAAGAAAAGCAAAGATAAAGCGACATTTTTGATTTTTGTGAAAGAAAAAAAGGAACCCCGCCTATTTTTTTTTGTCTGTCTTTATTTTTTACTTTTTTCGTTGGAAAATCAGGGAAGGATTCAAAATCACAATTTAGGGGTCATCTCTTTAATTAAAACTGCATTATTTTTTACTCTTCAAACAAATTAAATTTCTAGAAGTTTTTCTCTTCTTTTTTTTTTATTTTTTTATTTATTCGTCGAAATTGTTTTCTTTTCTTTCGTCGTTTTTATTTCGCTTGGACAAAATTTGTAATAATTCGGAAAATTCGGTCCGTTTATCCATTTATTTATTTAAAAGAAAAGAAATTCCTTTTTCCCTTTTTTATAGACGGACATTTTTTTGTCTGTTTATTTGTATAACATAAAAAAATCCCGCCTTTTCTCTTTGAAAATTTTCGTCAATCATGAAAATCTTTTTATCTAAAAAAAAAAATATATATATATTAAAATAAAATAATTTATATCACTCTGTCTATCTATCAATCTATCGTCCAGTCTGTCTATTAAAAGAAAAAAAATCCGCTCTCTCATTCAGACAATTTTTTTATTTGTCTGTCAAATAAGCAGACGATAACCGGCCGCCATAATAAATTATTAAACATCTGATAATATATAGTATGGCACAAGGTCAATAAAAAAGATCCGACTGTCTATTTCAAGAAATTTTTTTTCAGATAATCTTTTCTATGACACAAGGTCAATAAAAAGATCCGTCTGTCTATTTCAAAGAATATTTTTTTCAGACAACCTATTTCTATCATTCACTTACAGTTTATTTATTTATCTCTCAATCCATCATTGTCAAAAATATTTAAGAATTATAATTGTCTGTCTTTAACGGATTGTCGATCAATTTATTAGTCTGTCTGTTTATTTAAAAGAAAAGAAAAATAATCTCCCTCCATCAATCTCTTTCAGAGAATCTTTTTTCTGCATTAATAAAATCAAATCCAAAATAACAATTTATATCAGTCTGTCTGTCGATCTATTTATTTATCTGTCTGTCTGTCTAAATCCCTAGCGCTTAATTTTTAATTAAAAAAGGTTTAAGAAGCTAATAATAGCCGCCATTTCATAGACAAGTAATATATAGTATGGCACAAGGACAATAAAAACTGGAAAGATATATATATATGACGATCTTTGTTACTTTTATTGGCCTTGTGCCATACTAAGCTGTGATAAATGAAGATATTTTTAAAAATTATTTGAAGTCCGTGTATTTTTCGAAGAAAGTAAAAATCATCTGAAGAAATAGAAAAAAATAATTATTTTAATGGATAAAAGGAGAAAGTTAAAAGTGATTGTGAAGGCGTCAAATTGGAAATCCCTTCCCCCTTTCTCTATAGCTTTTACCCTTTCTTCCTTTTCTTTCTTTCTTTCATTCTTTCTTTCGTTCTTCCTCCCTTTCTTTCTTGATAATTACTCTATCCTTCTTTTGACATTTTTTTATTTTTCTTTCCAGATTTTCTGAAGGAATTTTGACAAATGGCGGCCAGTTTTACTGAAAGATTCCCGTGTTCGAACTGCGACCAAAATTTAGATCTCTCCTCGAAGACATTGGCATGTCTTCATTCTTTGTGTCAGTCATGCCTTGATGTCCAATTCGAAGCAGCGACAAAGGACGACGCCAAATGTCCCCAATGCGACGCCCCGGTGGGGTCACGTGACATTTTAAGACTTTCACCATTTTTGGTGAAGATTATGACGCGCCAAAACCTTGAATTAAAAGAATGGAGATGCGAGGTATGTTTTGAAAACGACGGCACCGAATCGACCGTCAAGATTTGGTGCCCGGATTGCGAGAATCTCTCGTGCCAGAAGTGCGAGAAATACCACAAGGAGATTCCACCCAACACACGAAACCAGGGACCTGAGCGGCATGTCGAGGGGTGAGGCCGTGGGGGTCCTCATGACAGACGAGTGTCACCTGCACCACAAACGGAAGGACGCCTTCTGCGCCCGATGCAACGTTTGCCTGTGTTACGCGTGTTACAAGGATCACGTGACCTCTTCCCCCCAGTGTCCGCCTCGGCCGCTGTCCATGAGGGAGGAGGCGTCGAGGAAGAAGACGGCCGGCCCCACCCTGGAGCAAGAACTCCGTCAGATGGAAACCCAGATCCTTGCAATGAACGAACAGACGAGGCGATCCATTGACCAACTGTCAATGGATTGCGACTTGAAATGTTCCAAAATGTGGGAAGATTTCGAGACGTTCGTGGAAGAGACACGTCGGAGTTTGAAAGAGCTGTCCGACAATATGAGAAAGCCGTTAGAAAAATGGCGCCTCTCCCTAAAGGAGGGAGAAGACCTTTTAAAAAAGGTCAAGATTTGGCGCCATAATGTTGGCCAATTGTTGGGGGACGACGCCGAAGACGGGGACGTCGTTTGCGGTTTACGGTTGGTGGGAGCGGAGCTGAGATCGCGGCTCCCACAATCGTTTGCCCCCCTCCACCAAACATCGGAATTGACGGTGACATTTCCATTTTCAAAATGGTGTCACGAATCTTTGGAGTCACTTAGAAAAGAAATAATAGAGTTTACGAGGGTCAGGACAACCGGGGATTTAGAGCTCCAAAAAGAATACCGTCTCCACGATTTGAACCTGGGGAGGATTGACTCGATTCTCGCCACCGACGAAGACGATCATGTCTTTTTCTGCGATTGGAACGACTATTCGGTGAAAGAATTCGATGAGTTTGGGGAGTTGATTGGCCGATGTGAATTGACGGACGGAGAGATATTCGACCCTTCGGACATTTGTCGTCTTTCCCAAGACATTTTCGTCGTCTGTAGTCCTTGGGGGTTGGGTAAGGGGGGAAGAATTTTCTTTTTGAAGAGAAAAAAACGCCCCCCATTTTTAGAAAAACAAAAAACAATTCGCACAAAAAATAAATTTTATTCTTTGTGTCAATTTCAACAAAAAATTTTCACTTGTGACTGGAAATTTAAAGAAATTGTTTGTTTTTCGGAAACCGGAGCCGAAATAAAAAGAATTGACCTTGGGGGGTGGGAGGGGAGGAGGAGGAGGTGGGGTGCTGTTGGGGGTACTGGTCCCCCCCTCCTTCGTGCCGATCCGTCGACTGGGAATTTGTGGGGGTCGAGACGTTTTATGTCGAAAATCTTCCTTTTTAGTCAAAAGGGAGAAATTCTTCAAAAAATAGAAATTCAAGAAGAAATTCTGAATTTCACTCCAAATAAATTTCAACTTTTTTATTTTGCTACAAACGAAGGAATTTTTTCCGCTTTACCGGAAAAAGTTCTGTACAAATTCCCACAAGAATCAGAAAATATTCCAAAGATTTTTCTATCACAACAAAAATTGTTTATTTCTTTTCGAAACGATGAAAAAGATTTAATAAAAATTTTCAAAATTTAAGAAAAAAGAATTTAAAAACTTGAAATTTATTTTTAATTTTGCAAATAAAATGAATTTAATTTAATTTTTGTGTTGTTTTCATTTTTTTTTTCTGAAATTTTAAAAACTTTTTTATGATTTCAAAATATGAGTCGAGGTAAAAATATTGAAAAAAAAAAGTAATGTTTCGTAATATGAATGAAGACAAAAAATCATGTCCACTTTTCTGAGATGAGGAAATATTTACATTATTCGGACGATTATCCTCATCTTTGTTGTTATTTGTACGACGTTTCAGCCGTTGGACTCTGCGGCCTTCGTCAGGGACTAAGAATTTCGAATAAAACCTTCTTTTTCAACATCTTTTACCCCCAACATGGGTAAAACAGTGACGATTTAAACTGGCGAATATCCGAGTTGTTAAATAATATCTCCTTCTAAATAGTCGTGGCTCTCCCCAGCTTCCATTTCTTAGCATCTCAAATGTTTTCCTTATATATCTCTCTTAATCTCCTTTGTGCAATGCATCAACTGAGACTCTCTATCTGGGTTACGCATTCCTCAATTCTGCCTCTCACGTTTTCGGTCAGTCTTCTGTGTGAAGATTCGCGAAAAATGAGGCGGTCATGGCTCTCGACGACATCTCTTTTTTATTAATTACATACATGGTCATGGCTCTCCCAATCGTCTATTTTTCGTCTCAAACATGTACACGGTTCCCCAAGACTTCCATTTAAAATGTATAGTGCGATAGATAAAATGTCGCAATTGTTTATATTCACTTGAAAATATAGAGTGCGATAAATAAATTATCGTAAGTATTAAATTTTCATTTTCTTGTTCGTTTCCACGGAATGTTGCCTTGTGCCAGTCGCATTGTTCTTCCGATTTTTCTAACTTCATGTGTTTCATGACGATCCTCAGTGCGATCAATAAATTGCCGCTATTATTTCTTGTAAAAGAACCTCGGGAGTGCGATGAATAAATTGTCGTATTTATTATTGTTCTTTTCTCCTTTCCACGGAATGTTAGCTTGTAACAGACGCATTAGAATTAGTACAAGATAATAAAGACGGGGATCAGTTTTCTATTGTTTTTAAGTAATAAACTGATCCCCCTAGAATTAGTACACAATGATACGTCATTATTCGTAATAGAAGCTTTAATTGTATTATGTTCCAATGATATTATTGTGTACTAATTCGAGGGGAATCAGTTTAGTACTAAACAACAATAGAAAACTGATCCCCGTCTTAGTCGTAGTAGAAGCTTTAATTATATTCGATTCTAATGATATTATTATGTACTAACTCTAGGGGGATCAGTTTTCTATTGTTGTTAAGTAATAAACAGATCCCCCTTAGCATTAACACCCCTCAATATAATTGGTATTTTTCTGCCGACAATGTAGTCCTTAATAATTCCCATTTATAAATAAATTATTTTATTAAATTATCTAAGCAACAATTCACGAAAAACATCAATTTTTCAGTTATTTTTATCGAATTATTTTCGGAATGGGACGAATTTACAGTCTGCAAATTTGTTTTTTTAATAACAGATCCGAAATTATTGGAATTTTCTTTTCAATCCGATAATTTCTGATCTTTAACGACTTTTTTTCGAACAGGAGTAGCGATTTTGACTTTCATTTCGGTGACACCAATAATATTATATCTAAAAAGTAGCTAATAAATGTCTATGGTATTGCTTTCATGTTGAAATCCTATCCTTATAGAGTGAACTGTTTATTAATGACTACATAATGACAGCAACTCAACAAGACTGTTAGCTTATGCCTGTCCCATTAGGCGTTAGCTTGTACCAACACCTTAGACTGTTAGCTTATGCCTGTCCCATTAGGCGTTAACTTGTTTCTGCACCTCAGACTGATAGCTTGTTCCATTCCAAGTGATTTATACATTTTTAAAACCCCGCTAAGCGTCTTACTCGACAAATGTTTTCTCCCCAGCCATGGGTAAAACAGTGACGATTTAAACTGGCGAATATCCTAGTTATCAAATAGTAACACCTCAGAATTATTAGTTCTCCCCATTTTCCATTTCTTAGCTTCTCAAATGTTTTCCTTATATATCTCTCTTAATCCCCTTTGTGCAATCCATCAACTGAGACTCTCTAACTGGGTTACGCATTCCTCAATTCTGCCGTTCACGTTTTCGGTCAGTGTAAAGATTCGCGAAAAATAAGGCGGTCATGGCTCTCGACGTCATCAATTTTTATTAATAACATACATGGTCATGGCTCTCCCAATCGTCTATTCTTATTTTGAAACATGTACACGGTGCCTCCCATCTTCCCCTTATAATGTATATTGCGACAGATAAAATGTCGCAGTTATTTCTTTTCAAGTGAAAGTCAAGAGACCGATAAACAAATTGTCGCAAATATTAATTTTTATTTTCTTCTTCGTCTCCACGGAGTGTTAGCTTGTACCATGGGGATCAGTTTTCTATTGTTGTTAAGTAATAAACTGATCCCCCTAGAATAAGTACGCAATAATATCATTGTAATCGAATATAATTAAATCTATTACGACTAAAGACGGGGATCAGTTTTCTATTGTTATTAAGTAATAAACTGAACCCCCTAGAATTACTACACAATAATATCATTGGAAGCGAATACAATTAAATCTTCTATTACGACTAAAGACAGGGATCTGTTTTCTATTGTTGTTAAGTAATAAACTGATCCCCCTAGAATTAGTACACAATAACATCATTGGAATCGAATACAATTAAAGCTTCTATTACGACTAAAGGCTGGGGATCAGTTTTCTATTGTTGTTAAGTAATAAACTGATCCCCCTAGAATTAGTACACAATAATATCATTGGAAGCGAATACAATTAAAGCTTCTATTACGACTAAAGACGGGGATCACTTTTCTATTGTTGTTAAGTAATAAATTGATCCCCCCTAGCATTAAAACCCCTCAATATAATTGGTATTTTTCTGACGACAATGGTGTCCTTAATAATTCCCATTTATAAATAAAGTATTTTATTAAATTATCTAAGCAACAATTTACGAAAAATATCAATTTTCAGTTATTTTTATCGAATTATTTTCGTAACGGGACGAATTTTCAGTCTGCAAAGTTGTTTTTTTTAATAACAGATCCGAAATTATTGGAATTTTCTTTTCAATCCGATAATTTATGATCTTTAACGACTTTTTTCGAACAGGAGTAGCGATTTTGACTTTCATTTCGGTGACACCAATAATATTATATCTAAAAAGTAACTAATAAATGTCTATGGTATTGCTTTCATGTTGAAATCCTATCCTTATAGAGTGAACTGTTTATTAATGACTACATAATGACAGCAACACAAGAAAACTGTTAGCTTATACCTGTCCCATTTGGCGTTAGCTTGTACCAACAGCTTAGACTGTTATATTATGCCTGTCCCATTAGGCGTTTGCTTGTACTAACACCTTAGACTGTTAGCTTATGCCTGTCCCATTAGGCGTTAGCTTGGACCATCACCATAGACTGTTAGCTTGTGCCTGTCCCATTAGGCCTTAGCTTGTACCAACACCTTAGAATGTTAGCTTGTTCCATTCCAACTGATTGATACATTTTTAAAACCTAACTAACGTCTTACTCGACAAATGGCTTCTCCCCCACAATGGGTAAAACAGTGACGATTTAAACTGGCGAATATCCCAGTTATCAAATAGTAACACCTAAGAATTATTGCTTCTCCCCATCTTTCATTTCTTAGCTTCTCAAATGTTTTCCTTATATATCTCTCTTAATCCCCTTTGTGCAATCCATCAACTGAGATTCTCTAACTGGGTTACGCATTCCTCAATTCTGCCTCTCACGTTTTCGGTCAGTGTAAAGATACGCGAAACATAAGGCGGTTATGGCTCTTGACGTCATTTACTTTTATTATTAAAATACATGGGCATGGCTCTCCCAATCGTCTATTTTTATTTTGAAACATGTACATGGTGCCCCCCCCATCTTCCCCTTATAATGTATATTGCGACAGATAAAATGTCGCAGTTATTTCTTTTCAAGTGAAAGTCAAGAGAGCGATAAACAAATTGTCGTAAATATTAATTTTTATTTTCTTCTTCGTTTCCACGGACTGTTAGCTTGTACCATGGGGATCAGTTTTCTATAGTTGTTAAGTAATAAACTGATCCCCCTAGAATTAGTACAAAATAATATCATTGGAAACTAATACAAGTAAAGCTTCTATTACGACTAAAGACGGGGATTAGTTTTCTATTGTTGTTAAGTAATAAACTGATCCCCCTAGAATTAGTACACAATAATATCATTGGAAACAAATAAAATTAAAGCTTCTATTACGACTAAAGTCGGGGATCAGTTTTCTATTGTTGTTACGTTATAAACTGATCCCCCTAGAATTAGTACACAATAATATCACTGGAATCGAATACAATTAAAGCTTCTATTAAGACTAAAGACGGGGATCAGTTTTCTATTGTTGTTAAGTAATAAACTGATCCTCCTAGAATTAGTACACAATAATATCTTGGAAACTAATACAATTAAAGCTTCTATTACGACTAAAGTCGGGGATAAGTTTTCTATTGTTGTTAAGTAATAAACTGATCCCCCTTGTATTAGTACACAATAATATCATTGGAATCGAATACAATTAAAGCTTCTATTACGACTAAAGTCGGGGATCAGTTTTCTATTGTTGTTAAGTAATAAACTGATCCCCCTAGAATTAGTACACAATAATATCATTGGAAACTAATACAATTAAAGCTTCTATTACGACTAAAGTCGGGGATTACTTTTCTATTGTTGTTAAGTAATAAACTGATCCCCCTAGAATTATTACACAATAATATCATTGGAATCGAATACAATTAAAGCTTCTATTACGACTAAAGACGGGGATCTGTTTTCTATTGTTGTTAAGTGATAAACTGATCCCCCTACAATTAGTACACAATAATATCATTAGAATCGAATACAATTAAAGCTTCTCTTTCGAATAAAGACGGGGATCAGTTTTCTATTGTTGTTAAGTAATAAACTGATCCCCCCTAGCATTAACACCCCTCAATATAATTGGTATTTTTCTTCAGACAATGGTGTCCTTAATAATTCCCATTAATAAATCAAGTATTTTATTAAATTATCTAAGCAACAATTTACGAAAAATATCAATTTTTCAGTTATTTTTATCGAATTATTTTCGGAACGGGACGAATTTTCAGTCTGTAAAGTTGTTTTTTTAATAACAGATCCGGAATTATTGGAATTTTCTTTTCAATCCGATAATTTCTGATCTTTAACGACTTTTTTCGAACAGGATTAGAGATATTGACTTTCATTTCGGTGACACCAATAATATTATATCTAAAAAGTAACTAATAAATGTCTATGGTATTGCTTTCATGTTGAAATCCTATCCTTAGAGAGTGAACTGTTTATTAATGACTACATGATGACAGCAACTCAACAAGACTGTTAGCTTATGCCTGTCCCATTAGGCGTTAGCTTGTACCAACACCTTAGGCGTTAGCTTGTACCAACACCTTAGACTGTTAGCTTATGCCTGTCCCATTAGGCGTTAACTTGTTCCTGCGCCTCAGACTGATAGCTTGTTCCATTCCAAGTGATTGATACATTTTTAAAACCCAACTAAGCGTCTTACTCGACAAATGTTTTCTCCCCAACCATGGGTAAAACAATGACGATTTAAAGTGGCGAATATCCGAGTTGTTAAATAGCAACAGCTAAAAATTCTTGCTTCTCCCCATCTTCCATTTCTTAGCTTCTCAAATGTTTTCCTTATATATCTCTCTTAATCCCCTATGTGCAATCCATCAACTGAGACTCTCTAACTGGGTTACGCATTCCTCAATTCTGCCTCTCACGTTTTCGTTCAGTGTGAAGATTCGCAAAACTAAGGCGGTCATGGTTCTCGGCGTCATCTATTTTTATTAATAACATTCATGGTCATGGCTCTCCCAATCATCTATTTTTATTTTGAAACATGTACATGGTGCCCCCATCTTCCCCTTATAATGTATATTGCGACAGATAAAATGTCGCAGTTATTTCTTTTCAAGTGAAAGTCCGAAGTGCGATATATAAATTGTCGTATTCATTTTTTTGTTCTAATCCACGGACCGTTGTCCTGTACCAGTGTCTCTGGGTTATCGATCTTTCTTACTTCATGTGTTTCATCATAATCCTGAGTGCGATAAATAAATTGTCGCAATTATTTCTTAAAAAAACTTAGAGAGGGCGATAAATAAATTGTGGTATTTATTATTTTTATTTTCTCATTCCAATGACTGTTAGCTTTTAACAGTCGCATTAGAATTAGTACACAATAATATCATTGGAATCGAATACAATTAAGCTTCTATTACAACTAAAGAAGGGGATTAGTTGTCTATTGTTGTTAAGTAATAAACTGATACCCCTAGAATTAGTACGCAATAATATCATTTGAAAGTATTACAATTAAAGCTTCTATTACGACAAAAGACGGGGATCATTTTTCTATTGTTGTTAAGTAATAAACTGATCCCCCTAGAATTAGTACACAATAATATCATTGGAATCGAATACAATTAAAGCTTCTATTACGACTAAAGAAGGGGATTAGTTGTCTATTGTTGTTAAGTAATAAACTGATACCCCTAGAATTAGTACACAATAATATCATTTGAAAGTATTACAATTAAAGCTTCTATTACGACAAAAGACGGGGGTCAGTTTTCTACTCTTGTTAAGTAATAAACTGATCCCCCTAGAATTAGTACACAATAATATCATTGGAAACTAATGCAATTAAAGCTTCTATTACGACTAAAGACGGGGATCAGTTTTCTATTGTTGTTAAGTAATAAACTGATCCCCGTACAATGAGTACAAAATAATATCATTGGAATCGAATACAATTAAATCTTCTATTACGACTAAAAGTGGGGGATCAGTTTTCTCTTGTTGTTAAGTAATAAACTGATCCCCCTAGTATTAGTACACAATAATATCATTGGAATCGAATACAATAAAAAAAAAAAGAAAAATTTAGGATACGTTACATGATACCTAAGAAATTCTGACGTACCGAAATGGCGGACTGAAATTTGGTGTATTGGCGTTCTGGCGTTCTGGCGTACTGGCGTACCAAAAAAATATTACCTTTTCTATTACGACTGAAGACGGGGGCTCAGTTTTCTATTATGGTTAATTAATAGAGTGATCCCCCTAGAAATTAGTACACAATAATGTAATTGAAATCGAATACTATTAAAACTTCTACTACGGCTAAACGCGAGGGATCAGTTTTCTTTTGTTATTAAGTAATAAAGTGGTCCCCCTAAAAGTATTAAAACTGCATATAATTCGAAACGAATACAATGAAAGCTTCTATTGCAACTAAAGTTATGCAGTAATTTACGATTTCTATTTTTGTTGTCCTTGTACCATATTGTACATTGTGTTTCTAATAACAGAAGATGTCGGATATTTATCGTATGCTTCGTAAATGTTTTCAGTTCAAAATGTTCAGCGCTATCCATCTAGACAGACATGGAGATAGCCAGAGATAGATTGATATATATTGTTTCAATTTCACAAAGGCATATTCAATATTCAAGTAAAATCTTGTCCGAACGAGAGCGGAGATTATTTTTTAAATATATATTGTCCTTGAGCCATACTATATTCTGTGTTTCAAACAACGGATCATGGCGACAGAGAAACTCTGATTACTAAAACTTGATCTGATTAAAAATATTAAGCACTGATATTTAGACAGACAGACAGCCAGCAGATAGATAGATAGATAGATAGATAGATAGATAGATAGATAGATAGATAGATAGATAGATAGATTGACTTTATTTTTGTGTATTGGCCTTGTGCCATACTATTTATTGTGTTTTAAGTCACTGAAGTTAGCCGTACACACCTGGCCAAAAAGAGTCACTGGCGCACTCGATCTTACAAATCTATTTCAAATCATTTGGCCGACTTCAAAAGAAATTATGAAAAAGTCCATGAATGAAACTTTGACCGATATCGAGAAACCGTTTTGCCGTGTGTCGCACCACGCGATCGAGTTGTCACCACTAGGACCTGGGTCGATCTCGTTGCCGTCGTTGGACGAACGTCGGACACAAATTCGTTGTGTCAGACGAGATCGAATAAACACCGCGAACTTGATCCTCTTTCCACCAAGGCTTTTTCTTAAAATTAAACCCGACGAATCTAGACATACTTTGTTTTTAATTTGGGCCATTATTCATTAATGAAGAAATTGTTGTCTAACCCCTAACCCCTAACCTCTAACCCTAACCCTAACCAATAACCCTAAACATAAACCTCACCCTAACACCTAACCCGAACCCTAACCCTAAACACTAACCCTAACACTAAGCCCTAACCCCTAACACTAACCCTGATCCTAAACAAATAACCTAACCCTAACCATAAGCCTAACCCCTAACCCTAACCCTAATGCCTTGTGCCATACTATATTTTACGCGACTGTGTGAGATTGTCTCAAATAGTAGTTAATCAGCTTAAACAGATATGTAGAGTATAAAGACTTTCTTAATTTGATTCATTAATCATTGCTTAGTATGGCACAAGGCCAACAAAAAAGGAATTATTGTATTATATGTATGTATTTATACATAGCAATATACGGAATACATATGTTTTGATCTTTTTTTTATTGTCCTTGTGCCATAGAACTTTGTGCGTGAGATGTCAGATAAACATGGCGAAAGTTTACATTGTGGTGCAGTGGATATCAACTCGGAAAAGGAAAATTGGAGAGCCGTGTTCCAATTCCAGTTCAAATTCCTTGCATTTGTAGCCTTTCGGAAAATTACTAATCCATCTCTTATCCAACCAGTTATGGGTTAAATAGCAAGACATACTTGGTTCACACGGTTGGCAACCAGTCTCGGTTTGATGTTCTTTGTTGGCAATCAGACAGTCGACCGTAGAAAGTAATGGCAACCTATTTATTGAAAATACTTCAGCCCAGTTAGTCATGTCTCGAAAGAGACACGATTGCCCAAGCGTGTATCACTTAATTGTCTGATTGAACAAGCGCGTACAATATGAAGACGTTTCTGTATTTTCTTCAGGAATCGAAGCTCAGTATGGCACTAGCCTATAAAGAGGCAAGAAGAATAAAAGGTCTTTCGCGAAAACAAAATGGAAATCTGTGACAGGTTCTTTGTGGAAAAATAGAAAATTAAAAATAACCCGACTAGAAACAAGTCAGATTGATTGCTTATAGCATTTTGCGTAGTATAGAAGCATTTCTACAATACGGAGGTCTTGTTTACTTACATATGCCAATAGATTGATGGGCAGCTTGTAGAGCTGAAACACTAAGTATTGATAAGAATGTTAGACACATGAATAGTAAGTGATATAGGAATTTCAAAAAAAAATAAAAAATAAAACATGATTTACAATTTTTAACTAATGACCATTTTTTGTTTTTTACAACTACATAATTTCACGAAATTATGTTGGAACGGGAGTTAATTTTTAAAAACAAAGGATAAAATTTAAAAATAAATAAACATATATATCTTTCATTACATTGGCCTTGTACCATGCTATATATTTTAAAACGTACGACGCTTTTCAATGGTGGGAGGCGGGGTCTGTCACTCCCATCCATCCACACCGCACGCGACCAAGAAAGACACACACTTGTGCCATACTAAGCAAGGATTAAGGAATTAAATTAAGAAAGCTTTTATATTCGACACTAACAGTGTAGCCCGGCGTTGCTCGGTAAAATGAAAGCTTTAAAACTATTCCATGGTCTTGGAGCTCAGACTCTGCCTAAAGAATATTTGTGTGAAGTTTGATGAGAATCGCATAAAAATTGTGGATTTGTATAAAGGACATACAGACAGATATACAGACACACACACAAGCATCTTGCCTGATATATATATATATATATA